>OX424573.1:190770623-191370623 GCA_949152435.1 Gastracanthus pulcherrimus | reverse complement strand
GTTCTATAAATGCCAGCTACTAATTTTTTATTTTGTGATGCAAGTATTGGAGGTTAGGTCTAACTTCTATACGAATCAGAATGGCTCCGACCTCCCCTTAACGCTGATTGGTAGAGAGCTAACCTACGTTTATACCATACAAATAGAAATTTGTAGGAATTTATAGTGCAAACACGCGGTTGTCCCCTCTTCTTGCCATAATAATAAATGTTAATAAAAATTAAAAGCTATAAATTTAGGCAAACTTTCATAGAATAACGAAAAATACGGCACGAGGTGAGGGCTAGAAAACGGTAAGATAACCGTCATTTTACCGTTTTTCATTGGTCAATTATAATAATATTTCATGATAAAAAACTTTTTAAGCTATTTATAACCTAAAAAGCTGTCGTCCACAATTCTGTACATGATAACAAATCATTATTAACTTCGACTTTAGTGTTAGTATAACGAAAACTACAACGCGAGCTGAAGGTCACAATAGTAAAGTTCGCTCCGGCCTCCCCTTAAGAGCATTTTTTCTAAGAGTTATTCATCAAAAATGCTTGAGAGGTTCGATCGCTTTTTGCAAGAGCGATTATTTCAAGCTCCTAATAAGAGTACTCTTTCTTGAAATGATTCTTAAAAGCTCTTGAGAAAATTGCTCTTTGCAAGAGCAATTCTTTTTGTCAAAATATAAAAAAAAAATTTATTTAATTTTTTAATTAATCTAAAATTTGTAAATTTTAAATTTATAATTGTAAGAATGTTTTGAAACCTATCAAATATCAAAACTTGATGTTTAAACAAAGTTTTGCGCATCTAAGTAAAACAATTTACATTAGATAACAATATACAAATATTGAATCTTTAAACGGAGTTTACTCGCAACTAATTTTCCTAACTTTAAAAAGTGGCTTGCACATGAGGTTTTTATTAATCTTTTTGGAAACTTTTAAAAAATATACCTTAGTATACATTAAAATTTTTTTCTTCTTATCTCATTTTATCCACCGCAATCATTATCAAAAAACGTGATTTTTTAGGCATTTTCGCCAATCAATTGAAAACTAAATTGTTTTGAGGAAGTTGAAGACGATTTTTGAAATTCTGTCAACAGTTTATTTTGTTGACCAATCAAGAAAGTGACTCAATTTTTTTCAGAACTTATTCTCAAAATGTCATTTGCAAGTAACACTTTGTAAACTAGCATTATCGTTTTAAAAAATCGTATTTTATCAATAACTCTGCAAATAATCGATATCTCGAGCTAAAAATTGATGTAGAACCTATTAATACCATCCTACATAATCCTTAAGAATTTTAGATCATGAGACTGAATAATAAAATAAGCCTGTATTTCCACCATAGTCCTACCAATAAGAGTCTTTCTCGGAGTTATTCATTAAAATCTCTTTAGAGGATCGTTCTTTTCGGGAGCTATTTGAACTCACTCTTTCAGAGAATGCTCTTAATGAAAAACAATTATTTTCAATTACTTGTATGTTGAAAATACGCGTATTGAAATACATGCATTTAAATACTGCCCACCCCTGGCCAGATACAATATGGCGAAGTAAACTTGTGGCAGTTGTGGCACTCTCGGGTTTGCCGATCATATGACAGCTGCGGTATTTAAAATTGGCGCCATCTATTATTGATAAAATACTTACCTATCCTACACCTCATCAGTAGGTATAAGGTATAGAATTTAAGGCTAGCAGTCAGCAGACCGCAGACTGCACAGAGCTAAAACGCTGCGCACGATAGCAGATAGACTATTTCATTGGTCAGTTCGTTCCAGGAACGCAAACTCCGATTTAAGATTGGGCGTATAAAGGAAGATATTGAAGGAATATTTTCTTTTTCACCTCAGTCATACCTATATCATATTAATATTTCCTACAGGGAGAACACTATGTATGGCTGTATAGTCTGTACTTTGCTGCACAATAAGTATGCGTGTATTTTGACAAATGGATTTTCAGAATAACATTGATCTAGTCAGACGAAAATTTCAATTTTTATAAGTTACGAAGCTTTGTAGTTTGTAATTAAGAAATGTAAGTATACATTTATCGATATTATACTTAACCAGTAAAATATAGTTTTCTTTTAGTCTAAAAAAAAGTTATGTTCATTTGAATCCTAATAATTATATAAAATAACTATTATCTTCTTTTTATGTGTGTCAAAACATTATTAGCTTGACACTATATTATAATAAAGTTATTATTATTAATACTTTTTTCTTCATAATTCTAAACCAACATATGAGTTATTGATTATTTTAAAAAATAAGTTTCTTGTATAGTCATTAATTTTTACAGATGTCAGGGATGTATCCAAACTTGCCTCGTGTTGCTGTCAGAGACAGCTTCGACGATGATGATATGAGTGATGTTGATGATGAAGTTTTTATCCGTGATGGAAAAAATGGCATTTTAAAGATTGATGATGATTGTGGAGTTAAGAGACCTCTCATGGCTCCACGTAGAAAATGCAAAACACACTTCTCTGAAACATCCCATTTACCGTACAAAACCCTTTTTGCACCATTTTGCTACACTTTATTAGGATTTACCATTATTTTGGGCATAATTGTATTATGTATTGTTACAATAACACGATTTCCTATGCCTGTAAATGTTTTAAAAAATTGGTTGTCTCAAGATAAGAAAGTGCTTTCTGATAAACAACATGTTGTTCCTTGTACATCTTTGAATGCCAATATTCAATGGACACGAACATTGCCTAAACTTACATCAGAGGCTCCGTTAAGAAGTAATGATGTTAATGGAGATAATGTAGAAGATCTTATAGTAGGATTTAGTACAGGTACTTGACGAAAATTTATAAATTAATTTTTCTTTTTTATCCTTTTTCATATCTGATACAATAAACTTTTAATTTCATTTATTTTTTGCAGAGTTTTCTTTGATTTACGTTCTGTTTCATTATATGAATTTTGTGAGGTGAATTGTTATTGAGTTTTTTCATTTTATATATTTTCCATTTGTTTCTATTCAAATAATATAACTGAAAATTAAAATCATGTGCAACAAAAATTATTATTTTCTATGTAATAATCCCGAAATAATTCTACACACTAAAAATGTTTTCCACTTGTTTCTAGATTGTTTATAAGATGACAAATGCAACTGCTTTATCTTACTTTTCTAGAGAATATTATTTTAAAGATTAACTTTAAATTTTAAATATAAAAGAATGCAAGATTCATTGTTTCATGCATTTGTAATACCTTACCGTTCATTTTCTAATAATAAACGTTTAACTAATTCTGAAACTTTATGTGCATAAAATTTTCAGTTATAGATCTGTATAGTAATTTTGAAAATTTTTAAATCTCACTGAGTATATGTATGAAATAGGTCTGGACAAAGCGGATGCACCTGAATATGTTTGTACACTGTACTTTGATCAAAGTGCACCCTGTTTAGGAGGTGTCTTGGCTTTAGATGGAAAGTCTGGAGAAACAATTTGGACTCACTGGACTACACACGCAGTGTTTTCTGTGGACTGCGGTCTTGATTTGACCGGTGATAAAGTAAAGGACTGCATTATTGCTGGACGAGGTGGAATTTTGCATGCCATTAATGGCCAAGATGGATCTAGTATATGGGAATTACCATACAGAGACTTGTCTGTGCTGTCGCAACAAAGATTTTACGATATCTACGATGCTAGATATATAGCAGATGTTGATGACGATGGAATAGGAGATATAGTTGCCTCACATACTTGGCAGTCTGATGGCTCACAATCTGAAGTGATACTAGTATCAGGGAAAAGTGGTAATAAAATTAACAGTATGGATTTCCCTGGGAAAGAGCAGTTGTTTGTAGCACCACAAATTATTGTTCATCCAGATGGAGAAACTTATTTTATATTAGCTGCTAGTGATCAACAAAAATCTGGGGGTCTATACATCATACCACATTCAAAGTTATTGAAAGGAGAATTTGTAAGTGATTCAGTACCATTATTTATAATGCAACTTAATTTAATATTTCTATATGAAATGCATTTTGTTATAAATAAAATATATTTATTTTTCAAATTAAAATTTTGAATTTTAATTTTTAGAAATTGCAGCAGCTTTACCATGGTGCAGGTAAAGGAGTTTCACTGCCTCCTCTTTTAATAGACATCAATTCTGATGGAACAGAAGACATTATTGTTGCCATGTTTAATGCCACTATAATGGCGTTTGACGGCCTAACTTTCAAAGAAATTTGGAATTTTACAATAGCTGATTCTGAAGTAATTAGTATTCCTCTTCCTGGTTACTATAATGATGATAGGATACCAGATTTTATGGTAAAGCACCAAATTGGTCCAGGTTTTCCAGTGTATTACTATACAACTGCTACAATATTAGACGGTAAAACTGGGAAACCTCTACTAGAAGCTTCCATGGAGGATACTTTAAGCGCCCAGATGTCAGGTTTATCTGTAACAGTCGATGGCTTTGGTAATGACTGGTTTTTGCACTGGTCTGCAGACTGTCTGAATGAAGAAGGATCAAAAGATGAATATGAATTTGTAAAAAGTCCCGGCTCTGATGCCGATCTCTGCAAACTACGATTCAACAGTACACTCGTTACATCTTTGTTTGCTTTTAGTCAGCATGTCGAGCCACCTGGATTACCTTTGTATCGCTCCGAAGATTGGAAGAAATTAGAATTCAACAATTCCATTGATCCTAGAAAAGAGGCAGAGGATTACGCCTTGTCACATTCTTCTTTTAGCAATGCTGATGAAGAAATTGTTTCAAATAGGTCTCCTGCAGGTCAATCCAAGATCCGCAAAAATAATGACGCTCAGCATAAAAACGTTGAAAACGAAGAACTCTCGGAAGCAGATAATTTTTATCCCAGAGCAAAGAATATTAAGTATGATAATTTAGGGGATGAACAGCAAGGAGAAAGCTTCTTAGACAAGGCACTAGATGAGTTGAATGAAGATGAGTGGAAAACCAGCAAATGGGACAATGATAAACCTAAAGACAATGTACAAACTGATGATAGTTATGATGACACATATGAAGATGAGGAAGAGAGAATGATAACATCTCGGCAATTAAATGAGATTCGACTTCAAAGAAGTGAAAAGAGTAACATTAGATACATAAATAATGATACAAATGATGTAGAAAATCAATTGGATCCTAGTATGGATTACACTAATGGACAAAGTAAACAAAACAATTACTATTCTTCTTTACCTTTTAACAGATCGAGTAATCTCGAAGATGGTTCTGATTATATGAATATTCCTGATATTGACTTTGTTGATAACATTAAAGATGCCGAAGCTCTTGGCGATAGAAGAAAACGTAAAGTCAAAGCAAATGAGAAAACTCTAAAACATAATGAAAGTGCAAGAGACTCTTATAAAATAAATGATAGTTCATCTGAAGTCATTAAAAAAAATACATATGCGAAAAAGAAAAATCCACTTACAAAAATAGTTCAAGATTACCGGATGGCAAAACTTTTTAATAGACGTCTGAAAAAGGAAGATAGAAACAGAGATATTTCTTGGCAATTTGAACAACCTCCTGGATTGCAGAGACAGCCGCCAACTGGAATATTACTTCCTTCCTTAAAACTTGAAATAAAAAATTCCGTAGATTTAATTTTTTCCACTTATTGGTTACCAGCTTCAACAGTACCTTTCGTTCTTTTATCAAAGGATTTAGAGTGCATACGAGAAGCTGAAAAAAAATCCAGTCAAAAGATTTCATCAAATGAAAGAGAGGCAATCATTAATAGTTGCCTATCTAGTCGAGGAGTAAATTATCAATCTTATCAAGAAGCAACAGATAAAGAAAATACCAAAATTGCACTTGGACAGATGACACTGTATAGAATGCAATTACAATGTGTCTGCCCAGAAGATATGTTACCAGGCCAGACGTGCAAGGACATTGCAAAACAACAAAGCTGGCCTGAGCACTTGGGAGCTTCTGGAAGGGGCTATTTTGAGCCACTAACAACATAAAAAAAACTTTCATAGGATTGATATAATCATTTAATAAAAGAAATGACCTGCATGTGACAATGAATGAAAAATGTTTTAATCAGAGTAGCTTAAATCAGATACTATTGTGAAGGCAAAACACAATTCAGAACCTTGCTTAGGTTTAGGGGAAAAAATCATACAGCATTTTCTTCAGCTGGGTATAATTATTTTTTAATTGCATACTCTAAACTGTTTAAAAAATTGGCGTGACTTTGAAAAAAAAACAACTTATAAATGTTCAGCCAAGTTCAAGAAATTTTTGTAAACATTGTATAGATTTATATGCATTGATCCACACCAAAAAGATCATCATTGTATCTAATTATATATAATAATTTATATACACTTATATTTATAAATATAAATAATACATGATGAAGTATAATTTTTCTTCTAAAAGTGTGAACTTTAAGAGAATGTGAAAGTGTGCATATTAACTTTAGCTTATCGTCAATTAGCATTTGATATTTTTTAATTCAAATCGACGAAAATATTTTAGAGTTAATGCATCGTATCTCTTATAATCTTTAAAGATTATTTTTAAAATTCTTAAAATAGTTTTATGAATAACTTCGAATTTATTGTTTCAGTTTTTATAAGGTAGGATACATTCAAAATGCTTTTACATCCTCTTAATGTGAATGCGTAGACTAACTAAATTTTATAAAAATGAATCATAAAGTAGGACGCAATAGCTCTTTAACAGGTTAAGGGCGGTTAATGTATAAGAGCCGATTTTTTCAATTATCTACAATAGTATATTGTATACCATGGGGGAAAAGTAGGCTTTTTTCGCTGAGTCGAAGACGAGTATTGCAAACACACAAGGGCGAAAAAAGCCTTTCCCCCATGATGCACACCGTATTTTTTGTCAAACATGTATTGATAACGTGTTTTTGTATACCTATGAAGCGAAACTAAATTTGGCCATTCTTCGACACGGTGCAAACACACGCTTGCTAGACTGTAAAATCAGCCTATTAGAGTGTTTAGAGCCACCTAAACACGTGGTATCATCCGGATGATACTTGATGTTTAGGAGTCCCAAAGCCACTTAGAGCTGATTTTCGAAAATTTACTTTTACGCTCGCAGGTCGAAAAACGGCCATTTTAGTCCCGCTATATAGGCATAAAAAAAATTTATTAAAATTTCAAACATTAGATAAAAACTCGATGTTTCTACCTCTTTCTTAAGAGCTTAAAGAATATAATAACCGGCTGCATAAAAAGTTTCATTAATTTTTACGTTTACAGTAAGACAAAATGCAAAGAAAATTGAGTCAATTCGTGACATATACATGCATCACGCCGCCCTGAATCTGTTAATTTAACTGTACAAATATTATTCCAAAAACTTCAGAATATATTGCCAGGTATACCTACATAAGAAAAGTGTAACACATTGCTGTGCGGAAAGTATAAAGTATAAATGACTTTTTGTTTATATTGACCCTTTGACAGTATATTTTTCCATTTTGGAAATAAATATTTTTTAAATTTCTGAGGTTGGAATACATGAATTCAATATAAAAACTATATGTACTGGTGTAATATGCCAAAATTCTATAGCTACAAGGAATAAAAAAAGATGCCTACATTAAATGCACATACATATATTAGACATTTTTTTATATAATTTAAATTTTAATATCTATTATAGTTTATCTGGCTGCAAAGGGTTAAAAATATCTTTATAATAAAAAATTACGTCAAAAAAGTCTGTGTGATGTTGATATATGTTGATTAATTTGCAAGTTTGTAAAATCAAAAAGATAATAATATCGAAAATGTACAAATAATAAATACCGAAATTCTTGTGAAATGGCGTTGTTTCTTATGTTTTGATATCTAACAATGTGACGATCAAAGTTTGATCAATAATACTATACTGAAAACTGAAACACGTTTCTTATGATTGCATAGCATAAAATGCTAATAAATCCTTAAATTTTATATATAATTTTTATTTATGTAGTGATGTAAGTAGTGAACAAAAGAAATAATAACTTGTTTTATCTGATAACTTCTTATTTATTGAAATTATAATGGTGCTTCATAGATACTGTGCAATATGACAATAAATTTCCTAACCAACATAATTTTGGGCTGCAATAAAATTACTTAGTAGCGACGCTTCTCGACAATGTAATATTGTTTTTGAGGCATTAAAAAAGTTTCTCGTTACAAAGATCTGTCATGTCATAAAGCTACAGGCAGCCTCTGATGAGTACTCGTAATGACAATTCATATTTAGGAAGATGACACTCAATAGCAGCATAAAAACAAAGTATGTATATCATTTATAATTCGTGAGTTAATACGTTGACATTTGAATAATCCATTGCAGTGAATTTATTGTAGTGTCAATGTTTTAGGAAGTAAAACTGCTATATGAAATTTTCATCGGCGTAGAAAACAAAAATTTCAGAAATCGTAAATCACGAAATCGTGAGTCACAGGAAATAATATGTCTAGCAATAGAATATCTAGTCACTTAGAGGGCAGTGTTTTAGGCAGCGCAGTAAAACACATCCGCAGACAATATTACGGTCTTCAAAGCTTGAGTGAGCATTTTAAAAACATGGGAACACAAACGGACTACAGAGAAAGCGAATGTCAAACTTTACCATGGGAGCCAGCGTATAAAATTGCAGCAGGTGACAAAATTACAGAAATTTAATAGTTTGTCTGATGTACAGCTTTATTATTTTCTTATAGGACACAATCCAGAAGTCTTAACATTGGCACATTTCATGTGGGGCCAGCGATTACCAGCTGGAGTTCACGAAATTGACATAATTAATAGAATGAGAATGAAAAGAGCATGGGAAGAAATACTTCCACCAATGGATACTCCAGCCAATATAAAGACGCGCTCAACGATAATATCAGCTCTTGAAGCTGATGAATGGGCTTTTAGAGAAGCTGTAAATGTTTGATTTTATTTATAATCCGTCAAGTATAACAAGAATTTTTTATATTTTCATTCGTATATCAAATTTGAAAATACATATTTCATAAGTGCATAGGTCAAGCAAATTTTTATAGCGATTAAGATTCCGAAAAATTAATGTAACTTTTATGTGCTCTTAAAGGAAATACAATTTATAATGAACCTACGAATGGATTTGGAAGAAAAACTGATGCAATCTAAAGATAACGAGAAGAAGAAAAGAGCCGAAAATAGATTTAAAAAACTCGATGAAAGGCTTAGCAAACGCAAGCAACGAGAAATACAAAACATTCGAAACAGATTTTCACGAGAGATGCGTAAACTGACGTTCAAACACGGAGCCGCAAAAACACAACGCGATAAGCGCGACATCATCAAATTCCATGCTGCTCGAAATCTAGACTTTTATAATTTAAAATCACACTACGATTTCTCTCAAATTATACAGAGGGATTACTCCGAGGAGGAAATGTTCGATGGTAAATATTTTTTTATTATAAAATACGCAATATAATTTTAACATCGAACAGGAAACTCTTAAGGGGTCCCGCACTCCAGACTATGACTATGAGAACTCAGAATTATTTTAACTTGATTTTTTTGTACAAGAAAGCTCATACGAAAACCAAAACACTTCGTATAGTTCGAAAATTAATTAAAAAGTGTTAAAAAACTATATTTTCTATTACAGTAGAAAAATTCCATATTTTCAGCATTTTTTTCTAGCAATTGCGCTGTCGATAATCTCTAAACAAACAATATTATGATTGATAAGTATGTATAATTCAGTCTCTTTTCAAGTTTTCTTCTCTCGTACTCTTTTCACGTTCGGTGTGGGCAATTTTACACGGAAATTTAAAATTGTATCCCTGCTAGATAACTTTTTTTAATCTAAATATTATTTAATATTTATTATTTAGAAGAAAAAAGTTACCCATATCGAGTGACGATATATCGCGAATCTACTATAAAGAACCAGGCTAAATTGTAGACGAGGCTAATATATCTTAATAATATACACACCGTTATAGTTATTGAAAAAATATACTAATTAACAATTTGTGCATGATTTTAATAGGCTTTTCTTGATTGTCTGCCTTTTTCTTATAACATTTATTAATTTTTATTTCTCTTCAGAAAAACAATATTGCAAATAGCAAATGATGCGCAATTAGCGAAATTACAGTTAATTAAAAATTAAATTCTGCTTAAATTTGGGGCTTATTGGCGCACCTAACTATCAAGTTTATTAAAGTAACTACAACAATAGTAAAATCAGAAGCCCAAAGTGTCTAACTCATTCCCGTCTACCCCAATATATGAAAGTTTTTAAATAAAATATTATGTACTTTATTGCACTACCTGTAGGATTGGAAAAGAATGAGCAACTCCCTAATTGGCTTCTGTTTCAAAAAAAGCCGAGTTACAGTGCGCCAAAATCATCAATGCGAATTTGCTCAAGAATAAATAAGAGAAATGAGATAAAATTATTACAACTATGTCGGAATGTCGAATCTATCGAAGCCAATATAGAACTGTCGGAAAGTTGTAGCTTGCTCAAACGAAAGCAGAAGACGCCATCCTTACCTCCAACACCCCGTAGATCATCAGTTAATAGCTTTGAAGATGATGTAGATCAGTCATCCAATTTAATTCAGAAGCTTGTGAAGGGAAGAGCTATACAGTGCAAGGTAATTTACCAATTTTTCCCTGAAAAGCGAGACCAAAATTACACTTTTTGCCCGCAACTGTGGGAAAAAAGTGACTTCACTAGAAACTACTCCAAATTCCTTTATTTCGCCAAGTTCTACCAATAAGCCTGATTTTTTATTGTCTCTTAACAATATTGTCTTTTAACAGTCCATTAGTCTCGCTATCCAAGTCAAAAAGTGGCCACAGTTGAGATAAGGAACTCACCCGCGGGAAAAATATTCGACTTTTTGCCCTTGTTACATAATGTTTAACTGCAACTCATATAAATAGTGGCTTGTTAAATAATTGTATAAGTTGAATATAGTTGAGAAGAGTGGAGAATGGTTAATTTGATATATTTTTTAAATTCGTATAAAATAAATGACTCCTATCGATTTGCTCACACAAGGGCGGAAAGTATATAGGAGATTATCGCGAAGACGTTGTAGGGCTAGCCTAGTTGTTGTTGATAATGAATTTATTATAAAAAATATTTAATAATAGAACCTAAAACTCTTAAACCCTACCAGCCCAAGGACAACATTTTTTAATAAAAAAATACAATATTAATAAATAATATAAATTATGACACTGGTGTTTTTAAACAAACATTGCTATTGTTGATCTAGCAAGTTGAAATTTTTTCCCTGTCAATTATATGACAGAAAAGTAATTTGTACCCATTTTCAGACCATTTCACTATATTTCCTTCATTTTATAACGCATTTGTATTATTTAAAAAATTGTATGCGTCAACCACGTGAAGATTGGACTCAAAATATTTATGTATATTTTTGAAACGCTAATAAACCAAAGTTATCTATGGGATCTGAAAAGGGGTGTAATTGCTGACTTGTTTTTGGAGTAAAATATTCGTGAAATCTTTTAATGAGTGCCTTTATTCCTTATAACCCAATAGCAGCTTTTTTTCCATGTGACTTAATTTACATATAATTAGCTTCGTCATTTAACTAAATGTAAGATAGTGTAATTTATTAGGGTCGAATATCCCAAGCTTTAAAGAAAAGCATTATGTTAAAAGAATTTTAAACAGCTGCTTGAAAACTCGTAGATTTTGGAAGGAAGAAATCGTTACAGAGAATTGATCGAAGAATTGAAACTATCCCAAGCATTAAAAGAACAGTCAACAACAGACTTAAGTGAAAAATCAGACACAATACGTTTGGAGCGGTGCGAGAATGATAAAAGTGTGCAAGAGGAAAGAGTCAATGAAATAATGGGGGCTCTAGAAGGAAAAACTATAGCTTTAATGCTTACTTTCTTGACTGATGTAAGAATATTTTGTATGTAGGAATCGGGCATAATATACGAGTCTATCGAATTGCAATGAGATATCTATTATGCTTTTTGAAGGAATTGACGAGGCTCCAGGGCGAGAAAAAAGTTCACGCATTGGCATTGCTTGGCCAAAGGGAGAAAATCAAAAAGAATATTGCTCAAGCGAGCAAGGAACAGCTCGAAATGAATCATCGAGAGGAATTAGATGAGACGTTTCGACACATTTTGAAAGTCAATCAGGAATCTGTAGAAACGTATCTGGAAGACATTGTCAAAGAAGGAATTGACTGGCTTTCGGAGACGGAAGCCAAAAAGTATATAGTTGAGTTAGCCGATAAAACGGATGCTATGACGATGTGCATGGAGGCAAAGTAAGTAAATAGAATAAGGCTCAAACCTTGCTGCAAATGAATGCTGCGTGAATGCGCGTTATCGTTTGATATTTTTAGCTGCCAGAAGATAGACACTGAGGGAATGGTGGCGGATATGGTTTGCAACTTTGTTTTGCCTCAAGTGGACAAGGAATTGTCGAGGAAGAGATTGCGCGACAAGCAAATGACTGCTTTGTGCGCTGCTCATGCGTCTATTTATCAAGAAATCCTGGACGTACCGACAGGCGAATTGCTTTCCGACCCAGCTCTTTCCGATTCTACGAATTCGGACGTGGAAAAGTTCACATCTTATGAATCGGTATCCCAATAAATGCATGATAATTAATATTTTTTTCACTTTTTCATGCACACAAATAAACAGACATATATTTTTATCTTAGGAAAACGAGAAAAAAAATCACAACACCCGTACTAGTCCAAAAACTTTTAACGCCATTATTGAACTTATTTTAGATTATACTGTAGTACCTGACGGTAACATCATTTTCATTATTAAATTACCTATAATTTTAAAAATCATTAAAATATTTTTTTTTCTTATAGAGAAATACAAGACAGATATTCGTGTTATTTTAGAACAAATCTTATGGAATGTTGATGTAAAAGACGACTATTCTTTAACTAAATAGTAAGTTTATTGTAATGTAAATAATATAATTATAAATTTTACTGAATACATATTTTATACAGGTTTCTTTTTTTTGCAACGATTAATTTGAGTTCAGCTCATTCAGGATATTGGAGTAAGAGTAATAGATTGACAATGAATGATGATTACCAATTTTTTCGAATTATTAGTAATAAAAAAACACTTTCCATCATAATTCATGGTTGTATGTACATAGATGATAACATGTTCAGTTAATAGAACACGGACAAAACTTTGATGTAAACATTTTTTTTAAATGAAATAAATAGTTAATGAATTTTAGCAAAATGCTACTTTTATTAACGTTTTACCAAACATAATAATATTATTCTTAGTAACCTTTTAAGTATTATACTGCCAATTGGTAAAGATCCATCATGAGCATTGAATAACTAAATCTTATATTATAATCACGCTAATGAACTAACATTTATTTATTACAGATTTATTGTTCGACAATTTATTAAGTCCGAGAAGTTAACTACAAAACAACATGACTTTCCTCTAATATTTTTTTCGTATGTACTTTTTCCATTTGTTTCTTCTTATATTAAGATAAAAAAGCAATGAAAGCTACAACTATCAGCATACAAATTGTGTTGAGGATTTCTTTAATTTATATTAACTTGCCAATATTAATGAAATAATCAATTTTATTGAAATTGATTAAATAAAGACAAACTATTTATTAACTAGCACTAATTAAAGGTAAAAAAAGCTTTTTTGCCTTTTTTGAGTACCCTGAGTAAAAAATTCATTTTATCCAAATGGAATAAATTTATTACACAAAGATTATTTTTAAACACTTATTTTTACTATCTAATAATTATCTAATTCACAGAGCATAAGTCTGTGGCTTCCCGTAATAACCGAATAAGTCACTTTTTGTTTTAAATTGAGTTTTCAGTGATTTGGTATTCTTACATAGTATATTTTCAGATAAAAATGAAAAAAAATCAGAAAAGTATAAATAAAAGTGAAAATAAAACCTTAATATCTTAAAAACACAAAAAGTTGACTTATTTGGTTATGCCGGGAAGCCACAGATATGTATTTTACAAAATTCTTATGCTTATTTACATAAATATAAATTCACTCGTATTAATGTTTCAAATATTTATTACATATGTAACTAAGCATTGCTTATTGATATTGACCTTAACTTATACAAATTTTCAGTCGTTTTTTTTAAAGCTCTCCCATAAATTTCACTTTTCACGCAAGTGCACGTATAAATAATTTGTAACTTAATTAAAAGATGCTGAACATATATAAGATATGTTTTGATGTGCTGATATTTGTAAATCTTGAAATTTATATAGAACATCGTAAAAAAGCACCATGCCAAACAATTATTCAATTTGAACATCATTAAGAGTATTTAAATTTATAATTTTGGGAGTTTGGTTTTACAAATTAATAAGTTAAAAATTATTTGTTTACAAAAAAACAATTGTTTAACGAGAAGTTGGTGGATACTCTTCAATGGAACTGTCTGAAAGAAGTTCAGACATAAATTTTTTAAATTTAACATCTTGAGCATCACTAGATGATTTTCGTTCGACAATTAATTTGCGCTTTTTTGCTTGGAGTTCTTTTGTCTTGAGTAAAGTAGATTCTAAACTAGGACTTGAAATATCTGCAATTTTTCTTTTACAGCTTTCTAATGAATCTGGCTTTTGTGTTTCTTCTCTAGCACGACTCAATTCAGCAGTTAAGTCTCCTAATTTTTGCTCCCACTCTTCTAAATGTTTTCGCATTTCAGCTAATTGAGCATCTTGGTCTTGAATTTTTTTTGTGTGCTCTTGCAGTTTTAAGCTTTGTAATCTCATTTGAAAAGATTGCCTATTCATTCTTAGTTTCATTTTACCCATTTGTCCTTTAACGCAAAGTACCGTCATTTTATTTTTTTTAGTACGACTATAGATTTTTTTGAACGTTTGATTAAGTTTGTCTGGATTAAAATTGTGTGACAGTGTCGAGCCTTTAGAGCTGGAACTATGGTGAGATATCATTAAATTTTCATATGAATTTACATTGGCAACAACCGAAGTACAAATAGTATGCTTGAAATCTGGTAAGATTTTTTCATCAAAGTGCTCCATTGCCATACTGCTAATGTCTCTAAGCTCTTGGAGTATTTCAGGTGTTCTTGGAGGTGTTTTTGAAATTCTTATAAGACGTAGTACACGAAATATTTCATCGATTACCTTAAAGGAAAATAAATTATTTGACGACTTTGTTGAATAATATGAAAATAAAATGATTTTGTTTTTATTTATAATTAAATAAAGAAAGTAGTTGGATATATGTTTATTAGAATAATTTGTAAAAAAAAAGATATTTCTTAGCCTGACAAGTGTATTTTAATAATGAAATGTAAATAACTTACTTTGCCAGGTATGAAACAGCAGAGGTTTAAATCAACATATTTTGTGAATGTCATGGACAGCATAGAAATACGGGTTTCTATAGCTGTCAATATATCGCAATGACGTGCCAGAGGATGGCTTCGTCTCTCGGATTCTCTGCGTGGCAGTTGACTTTTGACTGCTCTTAGACATTGTGCGTGATATTTTTCCATCAAATTAAATCCTCGATTAAGCAACGTTTTGCATATGTGGTTAAATGTTTTGCAAACCTGTGAGTGATTAAAAAAGTGTTTTCAAATTCCTTATATAATTTTAGAATAGTAAGAACAAAGCAAAATGTGTATATTTATAATGTGATACTAAATGAAGGAAATAAAAGAAAGAAGTGGAGGAAGAATAATATTTGTCTTACAAGTCTGTTTTTAGCAACTTCATCATAAGTGAGATTTGAGAGTATTGTCTCCAAAACAATATCGGGAAGATCGACTAAGTAAAGTATTGTTTCTTCTTCCCTCATTTTGGAGGATGAGCAGAGCAGAGCAGCAGTGTTTTTTTTCCAAATTTCCAAGTTTAGCTTTTGCTTTGATAGGAAATAAGTGTGTGTGTGTGTGTGTGTGTGTGTGTGTTTTGTTGAGCTGGCCGCTGGGTTGAATGTCGAATTATCAAGTGTCAGCTGGGCAATGCTGATTGCTTTGGCTGTTGGCTTGCATCTCAGGCTTGGCGCAAAGAATTAAGAAAGCACAACAAAGAAGTAGATTGACGAGTAGGAGCTTCGCGAACAATCATGAGCATTGAGCGCAGTAGCGGCCTAATAGCACTAAATAGCTTGCACCTCGTTACTTGGATTCTCCACTTTTGAGTACGGCACTGAACGGCTGACGGCACTATGCAGAATGCAGATATCGCAGATTGCAGAGCCAGACGGCATCTGCTGTATCTACATATAGCCAACTATATGCATGCGCACGCGCGCGCGCGCATCTTTTTCTTTTCGATTGTTTATCAGTTTATTTCGCTGCATAGACTGCGAGTCAAACTCGGTCAGTTATAAAAAAAACAACTTGCAATGGAGAAATTGCCGTAATACTTTGCACTTGGTTATTCTCTGCGCGGAAAATCAAGTCGATCGTTGAACTTTCTGCTTCATTCAACTAGGTACATCGAAGCTTATTCGAAGCGCGCCCGTCGCACGCAAAATTTCAATGTCTGACAATTATAAATCCTAGCTATAATTAAAATAATAAAGAAAATTACGAAAATCCTCTTTGCCCATCATTTTATCATTATCTACCATTGTGCGATGTTTGAAGTAAACACTTTGCGGCTTACACAATGGCATTTGAAGGAAATTTCCTGATCAAACATAGATTTAGGAAAGGTGATGTGAAATTTCGTTGAAATATCGTATGGCATTTATATATGCAATGATATTATTATTAGCTCAAAAGATGAGAGAGAGAGGGTACAATCATAGTTTCTCTCTCGCATCTATAGGTTAGCTGGATTCGCCGCATGAAATCGGACCTTTATTCATACCTCGGTCTAGGATTTGAGGTTAGGAATTTGGGCGGAAAGTTTGAATGGATCGACAGCCTGTTAAATATGAGAAACGGTAGGTAATAGGTAGCGAGCGATAGGTGGCCTGGAGGTAAAAAGGGTAATGTCAAGAGGTAGGTAAATTGTGTAAATTGTGTAAATTGCGTAAATTGGGTATGAGTCGAGAGTCGAAAGTCGAGAGTCGAGTGGGTCGTAATTGATCGTCGGGGTGTCCAATGGGTCGGCAACGGGGGAGCGTCGGCCAATGGAATAGCGGCAAGTGCCCGAAGCGGTGTCGCCCGTGTCGCTCGTCGGTCGAGCCGCGAGCCGCGAGCCGCGAGCGGCGTAACGTCGCGCAGGAGAGGCCATGTTGGTGATGTTGGTCCGCTTGCTCCGTTCGGTGGGTTCACTGGCGTCTCTCTCTCGCACTTGCAGTCTGGCACCTAGGCTGGCATCACCCGCCTCGAGCCGCCTCAGCAGATCACGGACGATAGTCTCTCGGTGTGCAGAGGAGTAGGAAGCAGCAGCGCCACTCGTGTCTCTTGTTTGCTGCCGAGCTGCACATGCTCGGCTCGAGAGCTCCTCCAAAGCAGTAGCAGGAGCAGTAGCAGGCCGAAGAAAGCAGGGAAAGACTCGCGGTAGAAAAGTGCTAGAGCAGGTTGCACGCAAGCCCAGAGCCGCCGATAGAAAAGCAAAGCTGTCCGGCATCGAGCAAGACGAGATGGCCTTCAATGGAGACGGGCCCCACTCCAAGAGGCAGAGGCTCGAGGAGTCCGGCCACAGGGTAAGCCCAGCTCAGGAACATATTTCAACGGACATCCTTTTCACCCGGCGAGCCAAGGTGCGCACTCGCTTTGTCCCCGGACTGTTCTTCCGATACCGCGATAAGAGACGCGCGCGCGCGCGCAAGCGACTCTCTCCCACCCCCATCTCTTCGATATTTCCCAAATGGCCTCTCTCTCTCTCTCTCTCGCTCTCTCGCTCTCTCGCTCTCTCGCTCTCGCGCTTTTTGCTTTTTCGCACACCGCCGGCATACGCACCGAGACTCGCCTCACTCGGACGGCCAAGCTCCGACAACCTGTTATCTATTCGCTTCGGGTACTAGGAGAAAAAGAGAGACGAGAGAGAGAGAGAGAGAGGGGGGGGGGGGGAGGGAGAGAGAGCTAGAGGTGAAGGCTCGCGCTCGCCGCCAAGTATATTGATTATTTCATGAACGCGCCGACGGACGCGCCAACGCCACGCGCTTTAGCCCCAAAAACCACTCGTTCTTTTCGGCTGCACGCTCTTTTTTGACAACTAGGCGGCATTCTCTTGCCGAGCCTAGCAATCTATTGAAAGTACAAATTTCCCATGGCTCTCGCATTCGAGCGGAAAAAGCTCGAGGAATCTTGCTTGTTTTTCTGCTTGTTTTTTTGTTCTCCTCGATCGCAATAGTGGCAAAGTCAGGGGCCAAAGACCTCGGAAGATTATGTAGTATTCCAGTCTTGTCGCACACGCACAGGCAGCCTATAGCAGATATGCCGGAAGCTATCGATTGCACCTTACTTCGCTTAATAACGGACGAAGGCTTTTCCCCGCTGCAGCACTCTTTCCGCGTCTTTTCACCTCTTCTTTTTTCCAAACTTACCGAACCGATCGAGCAGTGATAGACAGTGAGCAGAATTAGCGGTTAGGAGAATTAGCGATCGATCGAATTATTGTTATACGAGCAGCGTGAGTGGAGAGTCAAGGTAGTCAAGGTAGTCAAGGTCAGGTGAGTAGTTGGAGGAGGCTCTTGCCGGTCGTTGGCCGCTCAAATATACAAATCCAGCTTGTATTATTTACCTATTGACTCTTGGCTATTTAGCCTTAGAAATCGCTTGCACAACTCGCTGGGAGGAAGAAAGCAGCTCCAAAGTTAGCTGCAGGCGTGCATCAATCTGGCGGCGAGATGCTTTGCTTATTCAAGCAGTAGCAGCAGTAGTAGCAGGCCCGCGAACTGCTTGCTGTGTCAGTCCGACCGAAATATCTTGCTCGCCCTCGTCTACTCGCTTCTGTGCTCTCTGTACCTTGGATTTTCGCTCGTCGCGGTCTCGGCCCATCGCCATTAGCCGCTTACCCGCTCACCCATCTAGCCGCAAGCCCAACTTCATTTTATATATATACAGCGCCTCTCCATCCACCCAATTTTTACAGCCTACTTCTTCACTCTAATGACAAACGCTCTGACGAAGAAAGGAGCACGAATGCCAAATGACAAATGCAATGCAAATGCACCTACGGAAGCTGCCAAACAATGTTAATAAGCTCGATTGTTGACGCTCAAAGCCGCGGCTCTCGCGACGCGAACGTGCACTAGCTGCGTGCTGCTCTACTCTTACTTCTTATCAAGCAGATGCCTCGAATTACAATCAACATTTATATGCCTTCCATTCATCAGATATGCCCAAATTTATCACTCATTTTATTCATTCAATACCAGCTATTTTCAACTCAATTTACTCAACTCACATTTCAACTCACATTTCAACTCATTTCATTACAACGTTTGGCAAAACTTTTATTTACTCTACTTCAAGAGAAAAATATATTTCTTCTATCCAAAAGTAATAAAAGGCCTATATTGGCTAGCTCGTTTGTGCATGCGCATTTCTTCGATTTATAGCTTCGATCGCTTGCCATTTCTCTAGATTACAATCCGCTTTTGTTTCATCTCTTTAGGTCATTTGGCAACTTTAGCATTTTCACCCTGCTGACGCTAATTTTTCCATGCTCAAATAGCTTGCAATTAGGGTAAATTGTGAAGATACTCTTTTAACCGAATGTTAACCTCCCCCCCCCCCCCTCCCCAGTTATCGGAAAATACGAGAAACCACTTTCTTCGTTTAATTTTCGATTGTGAGAATATATCTCTCTGATGCGTGGTTGTTTTTTTATTGAGACAACAACGTTTCAGAGAGATATTAATTCAACATTGAAAACTAAATGAGAAAGGGGATCTAGTAATTGTCAGTGGCAGGTCAGATGTTTAGCATGAACTTAACATCGCCCTATAAGGATAAAAAAATTCGTTTTTCTTATAAAATGTTTGAATCTCCTAGCAACATAGGTTCTATTCCAGATTTTGACATTATTTAACATTAAAAAAGCATATCCTTGTATGTAAAGTTAAGATAATAATCTTAATAGCCAAAAAGTAGGTTTCAGGTTCTAGAGCCTGTATGTCCCATAAACTACTTGCTCGACTAACCTTTTTCCTATATTACCCTCTGTCTTTAATTCTGCTTACCAATTCTATACTAATAAATGCAGCTCTTATCAACTATACGTACTATCTCTATTCTACTATTTTTATTCAAGTCTACAATTGTTATTTTCTCATAAAGGAATTTTGCGTACCTTGGAATCAAAGTATACTGCAGTTTTTGAAGCGCGAGTAGGGGAAAGTGGGGAAAATAGTCAGTTTGCGGGATAAAATAGACATTTTGGATTTAAAAATATATAAATCCTATTTTAAGCTAATCTAATACTTGTAAACTGTATTTTAATATCTCATTTATAATTACTAACAGATACAAATCATCATATGAAGTGTAAATATCTGAAATTCTTAATATGAGAAAAGGCATTCTAAAACCATGCAAGTGTCTATTAAATAGACATTGATAAAATAACAATTATTATAAAAGATTGGGTCAAGTTATCAGTTTGCTGGGTGACATTATTACTTTGCGGGCGAAAATGAGCACTTTAGTACTTATTAGATTATGGAATTAGATTATGGTTATTTAATTTTAGTTTTAACTTAATGTAAAACAATGAAGACCAATAAGGTGGGACAAAATAAATAGACCACTGTAGTGGGGCAAATGTCACTTTATTTTCTATTCAACATTAACTTTATACGTCTGTGTGTTAATAAAAAAAATTTGGACTTTCAACAAAGCCTACTTTTATTGAACAAGCCAAGTGTCAGTTTTGCTCCGTGTATGTATTACCCCTCTCCCCTTTTTGTATATGGGGCCGTGTACAAGTTACGTAAGGGTCGATGAGGGGGGGGGGGGGGGGAGTGACGAAAATCTTTGAAATACTTATGTGCAGGGGGGGGGTGTCCTAATATCCTTTTTAAAACATTGACTTCGAAAAAATTATTTACTAAATGTTTAAAAGGCCGCGCGCTGAGTATAGTGGTGTGACCTGTGCATGTGTAGCGTGAGTAGAACGTGCACTTCCATACACGTTTGAATTTTTACTAAGAGGAAATTCATGAAAGCTTCGATTTCAATTTCCGAGATATCATCAACGACTCGATCCAGCAAGTGCTCTAGCAGGACAACTGACAAGGAGAGTGTCCCATCTTTGGGAAACAATTTTCATGAGGCTTTGTAGTACCCACAAATGAAGTCCTGCAGCCGTTTGTTCCGATGAGCCCTGGTTCTCGAGATACGAACTATTTTACTCCTAATATGCTTTATTTTAATGAAAAATAGTACCTCTACTTCATATTACTACTATGTAAATTTTGATGCTGGAGAAAATGTTAAAAAAGTAAATAAAAGTTGACGAAAAGAGCTTTATTTTAAGCTTGGTTACGTACAAAAATATGAATCTGATCCAAAGTTATTATCAATTGAGAATGGTGACTGAAAATGCATGAAAAATCAACGAATTTATAAAAGTTAAGTTTCTTCGAATATTCATGCATTTTCAGTCACCCAGTTTAAATGTTAATAACTTTGGGCCAGATTCATATTTGTATACGAAACAAAGCTTAAATTAAAGCTTTCTTCGGTTACTTTCATTTACCTTTCGTATAATTTTTCTCGAGAACAAGGACCCATTGGAACAAACTACGGGTACTGGGTTAATTTTTGGCTACTAGAAAGCACCCCCTAAAGCTTCATCGAAAATCGTTTCCCACAGGTGGGACACTCTTCTTGTTAGTTACAAGAACCAAAAGTTAATGGCGAGTGTACATAATTAGCTTCCCAATAAGGGATAGAAGTTCCTTAAATAGAAAGCAGATTAACTAAAATACAAAAAAGAAAAGTTTAACATAAAAACATTATGTTAAAATACTATTATTCAGAAGAGCCCCCTTGGTTCAGTGAGTAAGGCGTTTGCCTACGGAAACACGGCCGTTCAAGGGGGTCATGGGTTCGCATCCCAGTGAGAACTCGAGTTCTTTTCAACTTAATTTTTCTGTGGAATTTGTACCCAGGAAACCGACAAATAAATGATAAAATGTCAGAAATGGCCAAAAATTCTCAAATGACCACCCTGGAAAAGGGTCGAGTATCTCCATCGAAAACTGACAGCAGTACGGCAGGGAGTGATAGTTCGGATGTCCATGAGCTGTGGCACGGATGCATCCGAAAATCCTACTGCCGGGTTATGCTTGATGTAGACGTATGCACCTACTGCTAAAAGTGTCTGAGACGTTAGTAAGCAAAGAAAATAGGTTTCGGTCGACGGCATCGCACAACTGGGGCTCTTATAAAGTTGGGTTTATAAAATCCACACAGAGGTGGTAGATGTCCCCCGTAAAAGGTGGAAGTTAATATAATACTATTAACAGTTAAACGTATAATACAATACTATTAACATTAATATACAATACATTACTATTATTCAACGATGACATTGATTTTAATAGCCAAAAACTGTAGCGTTAACGTTAAATGAATATTTATAATTAAATTTATAAAAAGTCTTTAAATAAAAATAGTTTACTAAAAATGTTTCAATTTACTTACCTCTTTGTTAATTAATTATTGATGGTTTATTCATTTATTTATGAATAATCATAAATCAATAAAATTAAGAAATACTTGTTTATGGAAAAATTAAATTATTTTGATGTGGTATAAACCTTCGAATAAAAAAATCTTACGTAAAAGTAGGCAGGGGGGGGGGGCGGAGTCATCAAAATCTAACGGTTCCTTACATGGGGGTTGGGGGGTGGGGGGGGGGAGTGGTCAAGAGTAGAAAATAGCCTTTACGTAATGTGTATGTACACGGCCCCTATTATGTATGAGAATGTTTGTACGTTAGCATCACGATAACGTCTGAATAAATTTTGATCTAGGACCGGGTCTCTTTTTCTTTATTTTTTATTCGCCTTATAAAAATCAAATTTATTTAAACTGATCGATACGTTTCTGTTATATGGCGATTTTTACCCCACATCGCGAAGCAATTTTATTTAAAAGTAATCTTAACACACCCGTACGTCACCTTCACTTATGGCTAGGATTTGTCTTGACGCACCTGTGCGTCTGTGCCACTGAATGGGCTGATAAAAGTCACATAAAATGTTATGTCTAAGAGTTTTAAGTATAAAACTGTGATGTCTTGATTAGTAACACAACTTTTAACATATATTATTTCTCTATATTATTAAAAAAGTTTCGCTGCCACCGTCGCCAATCAGAAATCAGCCCCCTCTCCCTCATCCAGGATTCCATGATTTTTACTTTCGGTCCGATTAACCACTCCTCAATTTAGCCCCCTTCTCATCCAAGATTCCAGGATTTTTACTTCCAATCCAATTAGCCCCCCCCCCCCCCCCCCCCCTCAATTTAGCTCCACTACCCTCATACATAATTCCAGGATTTTTACTTTCGGATTGATTAGCCCCCCCCCCCCTCAATTTAGCTCCACTACCCTCATACATGATTCCAGGATTTTTACTTTCGGATTGAATAGCCCCCATCCCCCCAAATTTGTCCCTCTCATCCCGGATTCCATGATTTTTACTTCCTGTCCAATTAGTCCCCAACTCAATTTGTCCCCCTCCCGCCTCATCCAGGAATCCATGATTTTTGTTCCGGTCCAGACCCGTATATATGTCCTAATTACGGGCAGCCGATATATGTTCCTATTAAACATACCCTGTATGTGTACAACCCTGTAATTAGAAACACCCTGTGTATATATCTTAAGTACTATAACTCAGTACTTATTCTTATGCTTTAGTTACAGACACTCTGCATATCGACGGGACCTCTAAGAGGAAAGACTCATCTAAAGGAGTTACGATTAGCAATCTTGTATTTTACGCGTTACAATTAGAAAAGCTGTATTTTGTTTTAGGTTATTTCTTACACTAGCTTTAAAGTCATACAACTATTATAGGATAGTTTAAATTATTACTTTTAATAATTTTTAGTAATGATGTGACTATTTATGTAATATCATCTAATTGAGCATACAAAATTATTTCAAATAACACGTAGGATAGTCTTTTCTATTAGGACCCATTGATATGCTCAAAAATTTTCTTTTTGCAATGGTATAATACGTAATCAAGTCTTTATAAATTCACAAGCCATTTTTGTAAACGGATGGGGGTGCACGAAGCCCGCAGGGGGTCATAGCCCCCTAGTATGTATTAATTAAATTTATCATATTCACGCAAAAGATAGTGAAAAGTTAAAAATGAAGTTTTCGTTTCATTTGTATTTTGATCTTCTGGATTCTTGAGCTCATTTTTAATGCATGACTCGTTTAGACATTCAGTTTAAATTTTTTTCTCGATTGAAAGATAAACAATCGATTAAAAATCGTTTAAGGGGACCTGACCCTCTTTAAATAAAAAATTAATGGCTAATATATTTTAAGATAAAAATGAATACGTCATCATTTCCTTGCTTATAGGCAATTTTCAACATATTCTGACAAAAATAAAATAAAAAAATACGTATACATTTTTAAACCGTACTTGATATTCATCTGATCTTATAAAATTGATTGAATTAAGAGCCTTTCTGACTTGATAATATTGCAATAATATAATATAATTCGGATCCTGAATTCTATCATTGAGAAAGCGTGTTGTGAAAGTAGTTAGCAGCGGTTTTCTATTATATTAGTCAGTATACTCAATATAATCACGAAAAATATCTTTATTTTGTAAATGTAACGAGTTATATCAATTTATGTTACTTTTTAGTTTGATTTTTGAGGACACTCATTTTCATTAGATCTTCTTTTTAGCCCATAAACAAATAACCAAGAAGATTCTTAAGATATGAATGTATGCATCAGTAAATGCACATTTTTTAATCAAAAAATCCCAAATTGTATAATTAAATGTCTTTTACAAGTAATAGAGTACCGTATTGTACCCATGGAGATGATTAGCTACGAAATTATGGTATTAGGAAATTATTCTTCACGGTGTTTTATTACCATTATTTTTAAATCTTTTGCTTCCTCATAGAGGAAGCTTTGTGATGGTAAAAAATAAGCTATGCTCAAATCATTATATAAACACATTTTGAGACATTAGAATACAATACACTATTTTTAGAAAATGTCTGTATGGATAGGTGAGCGTGTGTATACGGGTGTGGATCAGCATTACTCTGAATATTCACGGTCAAAATTAATGTTTCGGGGATAATCTTTTAGTTTTCTTTGTAGAAAGTCGGGTCAAAACTAATTTTTATTTTGTTTATCGATTTGTTCTTTAGCGATTTTTCGACTTTTGAGTTTTAGTTTTTCAGATTTTTTCGTACGTTTGAAATAATATCATCGATTCAGTTTAAATGCATTTGAAAGAGTATAAAATACATATCTTTTCTAACCCGAAATTTTGGATAAGCTATTTCCCTTGTTTTGTTATACACGGAAAGGTCATTCTTTGTTTAAACGGTGATTACTGGGAAATATAAGATGGAAAATCGTTAAAAATCGCTGTGATAAGGATTATTACCTATCGTTGTTATTTTGTTATACAGGGAAATAATATTTTGTAAACTAACCATGGCATCTTAAATTTTATCGATAGGTAACATTTCTAAAGTAATTTTGATATGTTGAGGTGATTAGGAGTAAGGAGAAGAATATTCAGTAGAATTTTCAGGTCTGCCCTTTTTTCGAGAAGAAAATCATTTTGTGAACAAAATAAATTTTCTATTTCCAATGATTACTATAGTAAACATTATTTTATTTGAAATTTTCAAAAAAGGTAGCTTTTCACTACATTACATATACCTAGCAGTTTAAAATGAATTTATTAGGAAAAAATTCATATTGGAACAATTTAATTAGTTTGCGGAAGCTAAGTGCCAATGAATTGGCAGCGGTTTTTGAGATTTTACTGAAACTTACTTACTTTCTACTTTAATCATCGTTGTTGTTGAAGTATTTTATTTATTTATTTAATGTACATCTTGTTTTAGTCACGGTACGTGTTCCCAAAAAATAGTTGTTTAGTCTTTAGTTTTTTTCGAAAGGCCTTTGTAATGTGTCTGAAACAGCGATTATAGCATTTTATTTATATCTGTGTACTTCATAAGTTATATAAAATATTTTAGAGTTTTGGGGTCATCCATGGAGATTAGAACTAGGAGTCAATTTGTATTTTGTAAGTAGTAGAACGAAGCGACACTGGCGGGGCTAGTTTCACTAAAGTCTATGTAAAGAATTAGACTGTTTCACTTACGTACAGTGTCCATCAATTTTAAATAACGCTGAGGGTGCAAGATTTAAAATTGAAAATCCTGCAATAAATTACATGAAATATTTAGTAAGATTTTAAAGTGAGTATTCAATGCGAAAATGCATAAGCTATTTAAATAATTTATAATAATAATTTTTGTATGTCAATAACTGAGATACAAAGGAAATGAAAATATTGAAATTGAAACTATTTTTACATTTTAATTATTTACTGCAACTTGTGTTAATATGTTGTATCCTTAACGATATGATAAGGTTGAAAGATAAATGTGTATTCGATTTTTTGATATCCTTTGAGACTATTTCAATGTTTTTAACAACTATTATTAAGTATTTATATACCCAGTGACAAGATAATGTAGGGAAATGCATACATTGTTGAAATAATGACTATTTATGCTATGCATTGTCAATGATTATTACCTTCGAAGTCCTTAAACAGTATTTTAAGGCTAGTAACAGTAACTAAGTGTAAATAATGTCAAACTCCAAAATCATAACAAATGTTGTAATTTTAAGTTTTTTTCAATTTCTATGTTATAAATTTAAGCTGTACATAATAGTTTAATCTTTTTGCGGAAATAATAATGGTTAACCGTTGAGATATAATATTTATGGTAATAGCACATGTATATTTCAACATTATCGTGTCATTAAAGATACAACATCTTAATATAAGATGCAGAAATAAATTGAAATGTAAAAAAATATCACTTTAAAAATTTTGTTAAATTTAATTTATTAAATAGCTTATATATTTTTACGTTCATTGTCTACTTCAAAATCTTGCTAACTATTTCGCGTGATTTATTATAGAATTTTTCATTTAAAATCTTGCACCCTCAGCGTTATTTATAATTGACGTCACTATACTGTAAGTGAAATAACCTAATATTTAATTCTCTATTTAATTGCTATATACTTAAATTATTAATTAATACCATTACTGATTTTAAATTTGCTACCAATTTTTTACAAATATTTTATCATAACGTATTAGGTGAACGATTTATAATATATGTATAAAATATTATTTACAAATGAATATTGTATACTAATTTGAACAGTATTTTTAAATAATATATAGATATTTATTTGTTTATTATAAAATGGAATGAAGCATTAAAATAAATAAAATCTAATAAGTTTTTACGTAAAATAAAATATCTTGAATACTTTTAGTTGTACATAAGCGTGGTACTATATCAATACCAACGATAATATCCGTTCTTCAAAATGTTTCTTTTTGACTACAATAGATTTATGTAAATTTACCGATTAATTGTTAAAATAACGTTCATAACCAAATAAAAGTCACCGATGCCATGACGTCATGCGGAACATCATTTTTGCGAGTCTTTGCCGATTATACCGCCGCCTACATTTTTTGCCTGACAGAAAATTCGTCAAATAACAATGGTCATTCGTTCTCCTAATCGAGTATTGAGTTAGGCCAAAAAATACTTTATTGTACTTTTTTCTCGTATCATATTGATATTTTGTATCCAGCAATCTGTAGCACGATCTTGAAATCAAAAATAAATTGGTAGGGAAGAGACCGGAGTAAGGTGAGTCTAGGGGTAAAGTGAACTTTCTCTATATTTCGACTCAAATAAAACATTAATATTAATTTCACTTATAGAATGCAATAATCTAAGTAAACGATGATTTTTACATACTTCGTGGTACATATAATCGGTTATTTAATGAAGAATTTAACAATGAATTTTTTAGCCACTCGAAATGATAATTTTGCATGTTTCGGTTTTTGGATAAAGCAGTGTTATGTATGCTATTTTAATACAGAACTTTTTTGTTCTATACTTAATATATTAAAAAATATCTTTTGAAAATTTAGCATACTAAGACAACACGTAAATCTCTTAAAAAAATATTCTTACGTCGTACGTGCATTCTGGGCAAACTAACCGGGGTAAAGCGAGCTTATATAAACAATTTTAAGAATAAAGCTTAACACCAAACTGGCTCTACGCTTATGGGTGACAAGTACATCTTGTGAAGCTTTCAAAATTTAATAAAACTATTTAATTTATCGTAATTTGAAATTTTATCCGCATATTTATTGAAGCTCACTTTGCCCCGTGCAAGGGCTCACATTTTTTCTCATTTTTCTCTTGTAAATGATTTTTAAAAAACTTTTAATTACTTTACAGTCTTGGTGCTTGAAATTTATATTATATAAAGTCTATATTACCTTATTAATATATTTAGAAGTATAAATAGTTGAAATATATTTATATCTTCGTGGTCAAACTTTTTTAGGCTCACTTTGTCCCGGTGTCCCCTATGTCAGGCATGTTTAGTGCTAATCTGGTTGCGTGTTTTTCTCTTGAATTTCACTTTCCTGCTGAACGGAAGTACTAACGTTACGCGTTTTTGTTCCGCAGCGCCCGGCGCCAATAGACAGTTTGTAGGCTTTCGGCCATTGTCTGGTGAGAATGCGACCGATAGTACACTGCACACAGCCGTTAAATACATTTGTTATAGCCTATACAAAGCTTTCGATTCTCTTTGCAAAAAACAGTATTTTGTCAGCTTTCCTCTTTGTTTTTCCCTACCTCATTCTTTTATCATTCTCTCCCTTTACTTGCCTCGGCTTTGACTCATTGATTCTTTTTTTTTTGTTTTTAGTTTTTTTTCTCTATTTTGCGTGCCATGTTCACCCTGTTAAATGTTCAAAAAGATTTAAATTTTTTGATGAAACGTGCCGGCTTTAGTTTAAATTTAGGCGCAAATTCATATCCAAATGACATTTTCATTTCCCTTATGGTCTTATATACTTTCTCTTTTCATTTTCTGGGGGTAATTTCAGAACCTGTTCATCACACTTTCATGATAGGTAGAATAAGCATTTGCATAATATTAAAAAAATATAGGAATTATTAAATTATAGGAAAATAAAATGAATAAGACGGTAAGATAAATGTGCAAATAAAATAGGTGCGGTAGAAGTAGGTACAGATAGTGATTATCACGGTCCGGCGCTTGGAGCTGCGAGAGGACCAAGTCAGCAATGATTTACGGATAGAAATTCACGGAACAATTTCCAATTGCATGGCAGATTACAGCTGCCGAGAGACAGAGATGAAGAGAGATTGACTATATAGACTGCAAAGCCAAAGTTGCCGGCAGAGAGTTGCATATGCGGCTGAACTTGCGGCCTAGTACACCTGCTGTTCTACTCTGTTCGATTTGATTCAATTCTATTCGATTCGATTGATTGTCCCAACAATTAATTCGTCCCAGTAAGCCACTTAATGAATATTCAATGCTTCACGGTGAGTTTCGCCATTTTGTAATTAAGCGAGTCGAATGAGAATACTGATTTGTGTCAAAGGAAAAAGATCGGTATGTGTCCGACGGATACTGCAAGGGTGAAAATTGTGCAGAAACGAGATGCGCTGTGGAAGAGAAACGAAGAAAAGAAGAAAAGGAGAAAACGAGAAAACGAGAAAAAGAGAAAAAGAGAAAAAGAGAAAAAGAGAAAAAAGCCACAGAGCAGCCATTCATCATTGAGAAGATCAGCTGAAATGTATATACCTTTCAAATGATCAGTTTTTCCAGCCCAGTGGCGCACTGGAGCTTAGCGAGCCGTGGTATGCAGTCCGTGGTGCAAAAAATATTGAATAGAAGAAACAGTTAGTTGGCTAACAGTGAGTACCTCGGAAAGGTTGCGAGTGCACGCGGAGATAAATATTCAAATATTGTAGTGCCAGAAAATAGCGTGTCCGTTGACGCTTGCTTCTTGCTTATTATACAATATACTAAACGAGTTGAAAATCACTCGGCAAAAAGCTCATGTTTACAATGTATTCAATGGATGTGTAAGACAGTGGTAGCTGCTGCTGTCTCGTCCCATCCATATTTGACAAGGCCGGGCTGGCTGATCTTTTAAAATATATTGTGTTAATAACGACTAACGCTGTAATGTTGCCATGAGATGCTGTGCTTTATAAATGCCACACTGAAAAAACTATATCGAAACTCACGCAACATCATATCGTAAAAATTTAAAACAAACGATAATGAAGTTTAGTTGATTTGAGGTTACAATCTATACTACTCTAAATTTCTAGTGTTTTAAAATCTTTAATTACTTTTTACGATCTATAGTTATTATAAATATTATTGCAATTGTATTCACGTATTATTTACACTTCGCTTTGGTAAGAAATGTCGCGTGCATGCGAAAAAAGCAATAACACGTACGTTGGCGCGGCTTCTGCGCATCTCTCGCGCATATTTTTACGATATGCGATCGCAGAAACTTCGCTATACGATTAATATCGTGAAAGTTAGGATTTCTTACTTTTACGATATGAAGATTACGCTACAGTTTTCTCAGTGTGTCACTGAGGGCATTTATGCCGCTTCAGAGGTGCAGCAGACATAGCACTAGCGTCTATCCGCTGCCGCTCTAGCTTCGCGTTTCGCTCCGTCCAATTATCTTGTCTGCTATGAATTATGTACGCCGATTGCCCTATCCCTCCCTTTCTCATTTATGTCGTACTACCTATTTCGATATTTCGATACACGCGTCATTCCGCTCTGTTCGGGATGTTTCCAGAGAAATTGACAGAAAAACTGTCCTCTCTGTCTTTGACGCTTTACATTTTTCTTTCATCACATGTAGGTCATACATGTGCATTCTGCATTCTGCATTGTGCGTTGAGGCAGAAAGAAAAAAATTAGTCGGGATCCATATAAAAAGGAGTGAGCGCACGTGCAGCAACTGCACGATTTTAATGCGAGAGATGAAAGCGCCCGCTTACTCTCTAACTTTTTTGGAGCTAAGTCTCACTCCAAGCGATTATGAAAACACAGTCACTTATTTTGAAGTAAATCTTCACTTTTAGAAAGAGTGAATAAATCACTCTTTTGTAATAGTGACTTTTTCACTCTATTTGGAGTAAAAGAATACGCGTAAAGAAAAAATAATTATTCACGTAGTTTTATGTTTTAGAAATGTTTTGATGAGAAATTAATTTAAAAAACTTCAGAAAAATTGTTGGTTGCATTTGAACCCTGGTCCTTTAGGTTCTTAGGCAGCCACTCTAGCGCTAGATCACCGTTGCATGTGACCTCGTGTGCACTGATTTCTCCTATGTATTCGAAATCGTTGATGAACAGTTAATACTAAAATCAGTTTAAGCCATAATTAACTTAGAGTTAATAAATAGTTATTTTTAATAAAATGATATAATAATTACATTTTATATGAAATTCATAAAAATTAATAAAACTTTTGCAATTTATGGGGATGTAAAATACTGACCGATTCCTACTATACTGGCTTATCATTTATAATTTGTTCTCTTTAAAATAAATATTTATAAAAACCGATATTATATGTCATTACCAGACATGTTCTGATGATTTTTCAAGAGATATCATTAACTTTCTAAAATAAATACGCATTGTTTACCACGGAAAATATCTAAAACTGTTTTCCGGTTACAAATAATACCGGAATCTTTTGAAATTGCCAAAACCAAACAATGCTAATACAATATATAAATTTGCAGGATCTAGTAGGTCATTTCTATTTACAAAATTTGTTAAATCTTGGATAACTGTTTAAAATCAAAAGTCGGTAATACCGATTCCTGTAATAAATTCTATTTTGGTAATTGGTTCAATATTCCTTTTGCATTTGTAAAAACTATATCTTGTTAAATTTTTAATAGATATTAAATAAATCTACTCTCTAGTTCAATTATTTAACCACATAGTGGTATATTTTATAACCCATTTTTTTGTACAATTCATAATGATATTTCTTGAAGCTTTGATTGAAGGTTCCTGGTGTAAATAATGTTTTAAAAGTAAAAAGTCGCAATTCGAAACTTAATTTATTCAAAGATTAATGTATAGGGTTATAACATAAATTTCACTTCAAACTAGTGCGAAAGTTAGAGTGAATCCTTAGTTACACTCTAATTTAGAGTGGTAAAATTCACTTTTTAGACTGGAGTGACGAAACTCACTTATTTAGAGTGAAGATTCAGTCTATTTTAGAGTGTAACTCTCGTCTACTGTACATTTAGAGTGAAAATAGTAGCTTGCGGTTGTCAGAAATGATGTACCTCCCTTGTCGTGAAATAAAGCACAAGGATCCATCATGCGAACATCGGTCTTCGAGGAGCTCGTGTGAAAAGAGATTGAATTTGAGTAACGGACTGGAGTTTGAGCAAATCGCTTGTCGCGAAGCGAAGAGAAGACAGGAGGCGCGCACTCCTGTGCGTGGGGAGGGGTTGTTGTTGAGAGTGGTCCGCCTAGTAAACGGCTAGCTTTCTTGGCAGTGGAGCAATGAAACATAAACATTGTTTTCCTTCCTAATCTCTTTATCAGTACGTGGTGGCTGGCCAGGTGCCAATCGGCTTCTCCTCCTGTCTGACCTCCACCTGCTGCTTACCTGTCGCTTTTACCATTTCGGCTGGGAATCCTTTCTTCTCGCGATATTAATAATGAAAGGAGCACGAGTGTCAGAGCCGAAGATGAAAATTGAATTTTTAAAGTAGGTACATTTGCGCGCGCCTGCAGGCAAATTCACGCTCGTGCTGTAAAGAAATTGGAAGAGGCAGGGACCAGGAGGACAAGGATGCTGAGCTGCAAGATAGAGATGGAGTATTTTTCGACGTCAATTCCGAGCATCCATTGAAAAGCCGAGCTAGCATAAGCGAGCACGTGGTTGGCCACTGGCCAGACAGACGGACGACGCGTCGCCGTAGCAGTTATGTTTATTGCTATTCGCGCTTCGAGCTTCGAGCTTCGAGCTTTCGCCGAACGGAGAGCAAGAGAGACCGACGCTGAGAATCCACGTACGAGACACTTTGACTCGCGAAGAAAAATTATAGATAATTCTATGTCATTTATTATCTATGAATATGAAAATTATTAATTGCATACTCTCTGACGAGTGCAAATTGTTTCTTTACGTTTCAACATTACTCATTCACGCAGTCTAAACGTAACTACTTACACATTATTTCAAAAACACATGACTCTCGATGTTATCAAATGAACTGAATAAAATGATACAAGTGGAATCACCAACTCAAGTTGAAGCGATTATTAACCTGCACTTGTAGATCATTGGCACAGAAGAATTATCGCAAAAGTTGAACTGAAAACTTTTCTGTACTTTGCATTCCGCGACGCGAATTTGGACCAATGCCCGTGTGAGTATGTCTACAGTCTTTCACTCTCGCTCTCACTTTGTCGCTCTGTTGCTCTATGTCTGTAACTACTTCTTGCGTGATGATATAAATTTAATTAAAATATTTTCGTTGAATATCAGGATTAGCTCTGTAAATAGTCCTGCCTGATCGTCGCCTAAGCTACGCCTTGACGCATATCTCCAGATAAAAGCGTACGGAAAATAAAATTGCCAGAAAACATAATTACACACGTCTAAACAATTTTGGCAACTGATGGATCATGTCTTATGGCTTTGAAAAGTGGAACAGAAAATTCGATATGACGATATTCCAGTCGGATAGTGCTTTGAAAGCGGGACTTTTGAAAAGTAAATGATATTACCAGCAAAGTAGCAATTTATGCTTTAGTAGGTAACAAGCTTTTAAGGGGAGGTCGGAGCGAACTTTACCATTGTGACCTCCACCTCGCGCCGTATTTTTCATTATACGTCTAAAATTCACATAGTAACATCAAAATCGAGGTTGATAATAGTTTGTTATTGTGTAAAGAACACCGGACAACAGCAATTTTGTTTATTAGTAGCCTCAAAAGTTTTTTATTATGAAATATTGTTACAATTGACGAATGGAAAACGGTAAAAGTGATGGTCATTTTACCGTTTCTTAGCCTTACTTATAGCTTCACCTCGCGCCGTATTTTTCATTATTTTACGAAATTGTACGCAATTATGTACGCTTGAAGCTTTATAAACATTTATTATTATGACAAGAACACCGGACAACCGCATTTTTGTACCATAAATGACCACAAATTTTTATTTTTATGATATTAATTTTTGAGGTTAGGTAATATCTGCACCAATCAGGATAGCTCCGACCTCCTCTTAACCAAGAGTTATGAAATAAACGACAACAGCTTTTGCGAAAGATAGATGAGTCTAAGATTCGCACGGAAAGACATCGACGGATATCTCTGTCTCGCTGTAGCAAGCTAGTTGCTCGATCGGTGGTTGCGAGCATGCTGGCGTTAATGTGCGACGCGCACTGCTCAATTTCAATGTCGTCGAGTCACAATTACAACATGGCGGTGGGCTGGCAATTATTAAATGCGAAACACTAATTTCACATATAGAACAGACTTACATACAATATAAGCAATGCCATGTATCTAATTCAGACTCCTACACAGTTAAGCTACATTAAAAACACACACGCATAGAAGCAAGTGTAAAGAAAACATTTCACACGTTTATACCCTGGTAGAAAATTATCTAGTTTTCTCTAGATTCTCTGCTCGTCACCGAGGCTCCCAGCTTAACAAACCGGGACCCTCGATAAAACTGGATAAGTTACTACCAGGGTAAAAGAGGAATGATTACCAAGAAAAAAGTAAAATATATAAATTGTACGTATTAAAAATACCTACAAAAAGAGCTATTGAATCATTATTTATTTCTCATAGAGATTTGAAAGTACAGTTTTTAAATGTTGATTGACAAAGGCATTTACTATAATAATAAAGTGTGAGAAATTTTAGTTGGAAACTTTTATTAGTATTCATGAAAATGCAATTTTTGTTAAAGAAAAAAGGCATTTCCGAAGAATGTAATTTCTACAACTTTGGACAGTTGCATAGCAAACAGCGGGGAGAATTAGGCTATTTAGATCTTGTACTATGATATATACATTTAAGCCAAATTTTAGCTACACTTTATTATCATAGTAAAGGTTTCTATGACTAAAATTTCAATATAACACCTGTAACTTTCTAAGACTAGTAATACCTGAATTGTATGCCCGTATCTTTTTCCTGTACAATTCTTATTTTCTTTGAAATACATGAAATAGTACATTGTGCAACGAGGGGAGAAAATGAGCTACTTCTAGCGAGAGTGACGAGTGCTAAAAACACCTCACCCAAGTCGGAAATAGCTCTTCTTCCAGTGTTACGCGACGCATTTTTCTTAGCATAGGCATGATACGGCCTTTTATGTATGTGGATCGTGTCAGAAATTGTGCATTTTGATTCGTGCACAACACAATTAGGAATGTAATATCCGCTTCTCAACACTTTGAACAAACCCGCTAGAAATTTGTAATTTTCTCTCCTACTTTCAGGCATGAAAACAACCCTATTTGATGTCTGTGTTGAGAAAAATGTTTTTTTTTACACTTGCTGGCTTTTTCTAAAAATTTCCCTAACTTTTTCGGAGATACAAATATATACATTTTATTGCTTATTATGTAAATTACCTTCTGAGATATATGCGATAACTTAACTGGCATGTGTTAATAAATACTTATATACACATATATTCATTATACATAAGTAAATAAATATCATTTACTTTACTATATTAAAACAGTATTCGACTGGTCTAATACGAGAAACATAGGAGAAAATAGGTTGATAGAAAGAGACATTTATTTCCAATGCGTGCATTCTGGCTCAGAATAAGGACTACAAGTGAATCTCGTTAAAGTCTTGAGCACTGATTGCTCCCTTCTACTTCTATTGTTTTCTCGGCTCTCCAGTCCCATTGATAATGTATTGCAGACGCATGCCGCGCTAGCACGCTTTTCCAAATATTTACCTTTTGTTAGAAATTTTATAAAGTGCCAAACGTAACCAGCGACGCGCGCGAACCAAGATTTATTTCTGTGCAATTCGCCTTCTGTTCTGACTGTGATATTCCAAATTATTATTTCAATTTCATAAGTACAAAATACTGAAAGATAAAATTAAGAGTTTAGCGAAGCGATTGATTACTTAGCTTGCAAAGATAGGCTGTGTAAATAAAAGAAAGTCGCTTGATCGCTGCGGACTTGTTCATAGCTGGTATGTTGAGATCGTTGACGATAATGCCAGGTGAGTCTAAGGTCTCTCACAAATGCACTATTCTTGGCACACTAGTCTCGGAGCACGTGGAAGTTTTATTAATAGTTTGAGAGAGAAAGAGAGAGAGAGTGAGAGAGAGATGGTGGTGGGGGGGACTTCTTCGTCTCAGTCTAGCGCTTATTTTCTTTCTGCCCATGGTTCGTTCGACTCTTCATCCCCTCACCGTAGCTTCAAACTCCTGCAACTCATTGCAAGCTCAACAGCTGTCCCCCTATTGCGTAATCAATCTTTGCGAATGAAATGTGCCAGACTCTCTGAATTTATTTTGACTATTCTCAAACTGTCATTTGTTTTTCCTTTTCTTTTCTAATTATCGTAAATAATTCTAATTACTGACACTAAACTGCAGCCTATACAACTTACAAACTTCCTAATTACCGATACTCGTTTATGTATAAGACAATAATTAATAGTGCGCTTATCATAAAAAGCAAATTTTAGTCAATTTTTGTTATTAACTTTGAATAAATGATTTGCTGTTTTAGAATCACGACTACAGTGGATACGGAGATGAACCGAGGCGCAAAAGGTACGTTACAAAAGTATATTTATAATATAAATTGATGAGATGGTTCGGTGTAGCAAATCTCGGCCAGTTAACTGGGGAATAGAGGAGTAGCAGCAGCAGCAGCAGCAGCAGCAGCAGCAGCAGCAGCAGCAAATGTAGAAGAGAGAAATAAAAAGCTGCAAGAGAACAATAGAGTAGGCGAAGGGACGAGGGAAGATCGAGGTGGCGGGACCGAAAGATGTTTGGTCGTCTTGCTCGTTGTCCCGAGTCTCGCTCGTCTTGCTCCTAGTCTCGTAGCCGCCCTGACGTCGTCCCAAATCGCGCGCGCACTTAACGCTCGGCTTAACTTCTTATTATTAGACTTGGCCAAAGTGGCTTCGTGCCTTTCGTGAACTTCGGCATAACTGTGGCCTACGGACGGCGTTTTAATTAATTTCCCTCTATCTTTCTCTCCCTCGCAGAGCTCGTGTGCTCATTGCTCTGCGTCTTTATCCGACAGCCTATCGAGCGTATCTTTCCTCAAAGCGTATCTTCAACCTGCGCTTATCATCGCTTAATGCTACGCTCGGTATCTCGACCACACTAGCAACACCTCATTTCCTACTTTTAGCCCTCATTATAGATTCGTCCTTCTTTTTTGCAAATCTACGTGCAACAACTTAATCCGCGCTTATTTCTTGTTCCTTTATTAGGGGAGAATGGGGTCATACCAATAACTTAAGGAAAAATTGTTTTCTACGCTTTATCTTTTCAATTTTAATAGTTTTAACTGACAGAAATACATAAACCACGTACTCTTTTATCAAAATAAAAACAAATCCATTTTTCAACGTTAATCGTACAAGGCGGCTCACTTCCGATCAGTTAGACAAAACGTAAAATAAAGTTGAATTTCCCTTCAATTTATATTTCTCATGCTCGTAATGTTAGATTCTAATGTGCAAGTAATGTAAAAAAAGAGCATTTATAAACGTTTCATAACCTCATGAAAATACACGGTAATCCCAACCTCTTTTTGCGCTCCCCCTATGTAAATACACACTGATCAAAATGATCTCATTTCACTAGACAATTTCCAAATTCATTTAAAAATTAATAAATATCACTAGGCAAATAAAAAATTTTGAATTTCAAAGTTTAAACGCTATATTTTTCTTGTCTCGTACTTAAACCTCCAATAATTATATTAATTAATTGTAAAAATGGTTTTAACGCAAACTATTCGTATAAGAAAATTAGCTAAAACCTATTGATGTGAATATCTTTATAGAAATCTTTTATATGTTTGGTTTTTAGCATTTATTAAGTTGAAAGATACATTCTAAAGAATATAAAAATATTTCCACCATTCAATGCACTAAATATTTCTCATAATTAAGTGATCGTTTTGACCCACCCAATCGGTTTGACCCCATTCTCTCTTATACTTTTTCAGACTTACGATACTTTGCAAAGTGTATCTTTTCATAAAAAGAAATAGAGTAAATCTCCTTCTGACTTACTGGTACTTTTTGATAGTTTGTATATTTTTAATTTAATTTAAATATTCAGTAAACACTGTACGAAAATGGAATTTAATACGTATTTATCTGAAAAAGCATAGTTCTCATGCGGTTTTCAATATTAATTTAAATAGGTATGTACCCATCACGATTAAAAATAAATTCGTAATGTTTCTTTTCGTTTATTAAAATTGTTTGTTACTTTTAACATACATTTCTTTATTAACCATCTACGAATATTTTCTTTGTAAAAGTAATATACGTATAGGGAACAGACATGATTAAAAAATATGGCTAATGTTTTTTCTAATAGAAAATCATTAATATATATATATATATATATATATATATATATATATATATATATATATATATATATATATATATATATATATATATATATATATATATATATATATATATATATATATATTAGACATGAGTTTTTTGATGATTTAATGCTTCTATGTTTTAGTATAATAAATTAAAAATTATAAATTTTGGTAGCTTCCGAATAATGCAGCATTCTTGTGATTGGGTATCCACTTAAAATGAATCTACCACTTCTATAACCTACAAGGACCCGTCGCGAAAGAAAATATGTATATATATGTACATATTATATATACATAAATTCGGTAGAACCCGGCCTTCGAATTGCTTTCTTTAATCACGTGACCTCATACTGTGTTTAAATTCTTATTTAGCAAACAATGTTTTCAAAAAATTACTACTCATGCAATATGGGCGTAAAAAATTTTCTTTTTCACTGTTGTGTATTATTTAACCTCATGTTACATTTAAAAATTATTTAAAAAATCATGTCTGTTCCCTATTGTCTGTTATTTTTCCCTGACAAACAATGTATGTTACTTCTTTTTAACCCGGATGTTATGTATGAAAGATGTTTAGATGCAAATGCGACCTTACTGTTAGTTATGGGTGTGCACTCATTGTCAATCTTGAGATGCATCAGCTACTGACACCAATAATCAATTAGAGAATGTACATTACTGGTTAGCAAGTCAAAATACCAAAGTGATATATTGAACACTGTTAGTGTCGTGAAAACGGACAAACTACTTATTTCTAACCGTCAAATATTGGGAATATAGTAACAGCCGGATGTTAGTTGGGTGTCAGTATTTACAACATATTGAAACAGTAGTAGCATTATTTTCATTCATTTATAAGACATCTCAGAGTAATCACGACCATTAAAAATGTTATTCTATAGAAGATAAAATAGCAAAACTTTTACGAACAATACATGGTATCGTTAAAAGATATAAGTTAGATATCAACAAAATAAGTTGCATCCAAGCTTAACTTGTTAGTAGAGAGGCCATTTACCCTTTTACTGGAATCTGTCCCTGGTAGAAATGTTGACGAGCTCTTTGCCAGTAAAACTGTTAAAGTCGTCAGTTTCTAGCGAGTTAGTTAAAAAGTTGTTTAAATAGATCATTTGTTGCCGCAAATCAAATATCTGTATTAGACGAAACTATTTTGTAATATCTATATCTATATATAAGTTATCAGCACTGAGTAAGATAAGATAAGGTAAGGTAACTGAGGTAGTACGTCTCCCTATCCCCGACCATTAGCTTGCTTGTGATCTTATTGACTGGTTTCCTCAATCTGCCGTGCGGCGCCACCGTTTTATGTGTACCATGCTGCACCTAACTATTATGTGACAAGTTGCGCCTCTTTCCACTTTCTACGTATATTTTCTTGATGTTATTTTCTCGCTTCGCTCAAGCTAAAAACGTTACATGAGGTAAATAATCTACTTTCGCACCCGTGTCGAAATGTACTTTTTATAGATAAGGGTAATTTTCATAATACTGTCATCTATTGAGCTAGATTTTGACCAGAGATAGAATCTTGAATATTTTAAATATGCATACAATGTGAATCTACTACAAGTGCATCATAAAAAGAAAAGTTAGCTAACAATGCCGGAAAATTGCCGTTCACGGTACTGACATATGATTAAAATAATTAAAAATATTACTCTTACTGTCTTATAATAATTATTTTATTAACTAAATAGTAAGATATTCATTAATATGTCACAAATATCTTCAATCTCTCAAATAGGAAACTTTTAACACCTTTCTAAAAAAAACATTATACATATTAAACATATTATTAGAAATTTAAAATTCTTCAAAAAATAACTATTTAATGCAAAGTATTAATATTATATTAAATATTGTATTAAAATCATATGTGATTTTTCGGGTAACAGGAAAAAAATTATTTTTTTTCCAACAATTACTGGAGTTAATCAGCAGCTTTTTATCTGAAACTTTGCCAAAACATAGCTTTTTACTATCTATTGGCTGAGTTATTTATCCCAGATCATGAGGTTTTTTATTTATCAAGATATTTGAGGTTATATTTTTTCTTATTTTAATAGCTTATATCTCGAGAATACAGCGATCTTTTTATCAAACACGGAAATTTCATTTTCGATTTTTAGCCTTCCTTGCATTTATAGATTGCTTCGTTTTTGCTCGCACCATTTCTAGTTTTTTCTTTCTGAATAGAGGCATCCTACATTAAACGATGATTTATCATATAAAACAGTTAATAAATCAACCTAATGTTACTTAAAATTGAAATAATATCCTACTAAAATTTATAATAGAATATTTATAAAAATTGTCTACGGTACTGACAAATCGATTTTAACTTCACACTGTATTCCGACTATAGATATGAATAAGCCAATAGACTTAAAAATGATTTTTTTTGTTTATGTAACTAATTGAATGCCTCGGTGCTGATATCAATTTTCTTTTCGAACAATATCCAAGAAAGAAACGTGTTGTAAACGACCGGCTTCCATATTTTACCTAAAATTAATCATTGTTCATTCATTCTTAATATTTATACTCATAATAAAATAGGTAGGGTGCGGTAAACAATAGATTAGAATATTACAAATACGCAAAATATATCGATGGCCCTTTCGAAGACTGGCACGTTTGCGGCGTTTGTCACGAAGAGTAGCACATTTGGAAATCTCCCACGAATACTAGCACATTTCGTAATTTTCCCACCAAGACTAGCACTTTTCAGGATTTTCCCACGAAGACTAGCACATTTGGCGATTTTCTGCCACCTGATTTTGTCAGGCTACTTTCATTTATTCGGGTAGCCTAATTTTCTCGGGTAAACCGATAATTTCTTGAGTATCAAAATGGTCTAGTATCCGACCCGAACACGATAAAAATAGAATTGATCCGTTTCGACGAGAGTTTATCAGTACAGCTTTAATTTATATATTCTATACGAAAAGTTGCTTTTAATTAAGATATTTTGCTTTTAATAATTGTTTCTTCCATTAAAAATATTTTTCAATAAAAATTCTTTTTCGATTAAATCTTTTTTTTTATTACAAATATTTTTGGATTAATGTATTTTTTAATTGTAAATTTTTTTTCCTTAGTTGAGGGGAGTTCCGCTCCCCTCAACACCCCCCCCCCCGTGCTCGGCGTCCCAAGCCACATCCCCCGCCCCAATCCGACCCACGCCCTTCTTCATCATCCGTCCTTTTCTCTCTCAGTTGTATATTAACCATAATCGACTGCATGTTTCTCTTACTCCTCATGCATTCCATATCCTATATGGTCACTTGGTTGCGTCCTTTAAGCCTACTATGACGGAAAATGATGTTCGTACCTCGGGCGTAGATCTTGACATCCTCGTGGGATCGCGCAGCACTCGAGGCCGGCTTCGCCTGTCCTCATACTCGACGATCTCCACTCGAGCGTAAAGTTCTCCTTTACGCCCTTGGTACGAAAAGTACTATTCTATGCGCTTTGCATTGTATCATAAAGAATTGATGTATAAACTTTTCATTATAAACAGCCAGCAAGCCATCTATGTGTTTTATTTTTCAATCGATAAGCCGGAACATGAAGAATGACAGTAATTTGAAAGTCACCCTTAAAGATTTATTTATTCATACCGCATAATATATCTATAGTTTAAAACGCTTGTATAAATACCTTAATTTTTGTAAAACAATTGATTTTTATTACAAAACATATATAACATCAATTGAAGTAATTAATTTATATAAATATTTCTCTGAGTAGTGGCAGCGAACTTAACCAGTCGGACTGGTCAATATTTGACCAGGGGTGAGGAAAATATTAATATTCAGTCGTCGAGATTGTTAGTGCGTGTATGAGAACATCGAATGCGATTTTATAAAACATATTTATTACTATAATGTGTAACTGCTGCATTAAAAGCAGATATTTGATGCATATATTTTACGATTGCTTTACAGGGAAGACAATAACAAGCCGAATCACGTGCTACTGTTCACCATAATTAATCCGGTGTACCCCATAACTGTGGTAAGTAAATCTATGTTAAACTGTAAAAAAGCATTGCCTATGGGATCGTCATGATTTCAAAGAAGCCTATATATGACTATAAATGAGGATGTATACGACTATAAATGAGGATGCCCACGGATGCGTAGTAAGGCGGAAATACATGCGAACGTACAAAACGAACTATATAGTTTAGAGTTTGTATAAATATGAAAATTAACAAAAATTAATTATCCGGGTAAATAAAGGGAAATTTTAAAAAATAAGGGGGCGGAATCCGATTAAAAAAGTGAAAAAATAAAGATTCTATCAGACATTCAATAGTAAAAATTAAGATATACAATTTTTTCGTGTTTCTCATTTTATACAAAAGGATATATTTAAATTTAACAGTAAGTAAAACAGATTGCAAAAGCTTTAAGAAGATTACTCAACTTAAACATCAATTTTTTATAATCTTAATTAATAGATATTATTAACGAGAAGAATATCTGTGGCTTACAGGAATAACCACTTAATTGCATTTTTCGTGTTTTCGAGAAAACGCTGTTTTAATGTTTGTACTAATACATAACATCGAAACACGCAAGATAAAACCCAAGTACCTACTCATTTGATTAAGTACCAAATACCATTACAATCATAGTAATAAGCATTGGATTAGCTTTTTCTTTTTTAAGTTAGTTCCAGGAACTTTGCAGTTCGCAAACGAAATTCAGTTAAGGGAAGAAGCTATCAATTTTTGGTCAAAAAGTCGATTCTTTTTTTAAGTTGTAAAACACTTTTTTAACCCTTTGTCTTTCAAAAGTAAAAGATTTTACGCGAAAATTAATTTTTTTTCGACTTATTTGAAGCTTTAGATTCTTGTTACACTTCCAAAATTTTTGTCATTGTTTTAATGATTTTTTTGTATATTATACCTATAAGTTATAAATAAATGTTGTGATGTAATTTTTATTTGTAGGGTGTCTTGTACTTCAAAATAAAATTTTAAGAACCATTATATAAACAAAAATAAAAAGTTAAAAATCATAAATTATTATTTTACTAGTACTACAGTTTTAAAGTTTCGCGCGTGTACCGTTTCAAATATCAGTATAACTGGCATGTCTTGTATATGACGATATCTATTTTACCGACGGAGCGATAATTGTACGTTTACTTTTATGAGGAAAATATTTTGTCTTGACAGTATAAACAGTGGATCAAGAAAGAGTTGATTTCTTTGTGTCTTCTTTTCATTTTCAGCAAGACCAGCATATGCAATCAACGGACTAAGAGTAAATAATACCTTTTTTTAGAGAAATGTTGAATGTAAAGGCACGTTACCAATTGTCTGGTTAATTATACAATTATGAAAGGTATGTCTTTAATTGTTGTACATGTTTAAATTGTTTATACTTAGCAAGTATATTTTTTTATAAATTTTACTTTAGTGGCATAAACTTTTCAGGTTATATGAGTGTAGAATGACATATTTAATGTCAAAATAGTTACTTCAATAAATAAAAAGTCATAGATTTGACGCAGGTAAGCAATTCAAATGTATTAGTAAACGAATTGACTCTTTTAACGAATATAAGCTCATCACCCTGTTACTCAACTACCTATTTTCAACTCCTGCGCGTAGCCTACTAGGTATCCAAATCAATGAAATAAGATTTTACAGGGTAAATACATACTCTTTTTATGTATGACAATATGACAGTGGTGAACATTAACATTCATTTAGCATAGGATTTAGCTTTAGTTACATTTCCGTCAACGGTTCGGTTAAGTGGTTATTCGGAGCATAAAGTACATTAAAGTGCAGTTAAGTGGTTATGCTCTTGGCTGGTATTAGCGCATATATGTCAGTTTCAGAACCTCATATGACTTTATAATGAAAAAGGGCCACAAAAACATATCAGATTGAATGTAAACTCAATTTAAAAAGAAATGCATTTAAGTGCTTGTTTCGGGAAGCCGCAGGTACATTCTCATAGTTATAGATAGATATTTGAAGTCTAACCGTATCTGTAGTCAAGATTCCAGTTACGTGTACAGCTAGATCATCCATCATACATTTTTGATTTTTAGATAAATTTGAATATATCTTATAAAAGTATAAGTAATTAAAACATTTTTTTAATTCAACTGAGGTTTTCAACTGATTACACTTTTACTTTATGTATTTTGGCCTCTTTAATTAGAATATCGAGCGTGAAATGTTGAAATTAATGTATTTTCGTTTTAGAAAATTGTGGATTCTTTAGGTTATTTTAAACTAAAAGGTCATTAAAATGGTTTCCTAGGACTCATAGATTTTCGAGTAATAAATCGTGAGAATTTCTACAAATGCGATTTTTGCGATATCTAATTATTTACTGCAGCAGTTCATAACAGTTAAATATTCGTTAGTAATCCGGAGCCTAAATTACTCTTTAAATCATCAACAATCAGCTGCGTATAGGCGCACATACGCTCGGCAAGCGCAGAGCCGCATGATACGCCCGTGAGACCCCGTACTTAACTTTAAGCGAAGAAGATACAGCAAACACTAAAATCCTTTAATTTAAGAAAGAAAATATTTTTTCTACAAAGCATGTTATAATATAGAATAAAATGACATTTTTGACTGGTTTTGTTCAAATTCACCATCCTTTGAAGAAGCCATTTTAAAACAAACCTGTAAAAATAGACATATGTTTGATTATCACTGTACGCAAGGGGTTACGATGGATTGGAATACATTTTTTTATGAACATTTCATGCTAAAATTAAGACATATAAAAAGAGCAATATTTTCAATAATATTTTTTAACTATTCGAAGGTTCTATCCTATATGAACAATTTATTGTTTGCGATATAAGCAGTATTTTAATATAAACTTATATTTTTAAAAATAATATTTTAGGTAATAATAAAAAAAATTCTCTTTAAATTTGTTCAAAATATGTTAAAAAGACAGTACAAAATTTTTCAGCGCGATTCACGAAGAACTGTTGCGCAGGCTTACAAAGTAAGTTATCAAAATTAAGTTTTGAGAAAAATGAGTTTAAACATAAATATCAATAAAAAATAGCATTTATCGCACCACTGTCATTTTGTTATACATAAAAAGAGTATGTATTTAGCTTGTAAAATCTTATTTCATTGATTTGGGTACCAGTAGGCTACGCACAGGAGCTGAGAATACAAAGTTAAGTAACAGTGTGCTGAGCTTATATTCGTTAAAAAAGTCAATTAGTTTACTAATACATTTGCGTATCATACGTGCGTCAAATCTATGACTTTTTTATTTATTGAAGTAACTATTTTGACATTACATGTGTCATTCTACACTCATATAACCTGAAAAGATTTATGCCACTAAAGTAAAATTTATAAAAGAATATATTTGCAAAGTGTAAACAATTTAAACACGTACAACAATTAAAGACATACCTTTCATAATTGAGTAATTAACCAGACAATTGGTAACGTGCCTTCATATTCAACATTACTCTAAAAAAGTATTGTTTACTCTTAGTCCATTGATTGTTTATGCTGGATTTGCTGAAAATCATAAGAACAAACAAAGAAATCAACTCTTTCTAACAGTCAAATTACTTATAAGACTATAATATTTCCGCGATTTAATCAATTTGTAATACGATACTATACTTCTTGATCCACTGTGTATACTTTAAGTCAAAATATTTTCCTCAAAAGTAAACATGCAATTATCGTGCCGTCGGTAAAATAGATATCGTCCTATGTAAAACATGCTATAAGCAGCTATACTGATATTTGAAACGGAATACGCGCGAAACTTTGAATTGTAGTATTAGTAAAATAATAATTTAAGATCCTTAACTTTTTTATTTTTGATTATATAATGGTTATTAAAATTTTATTTCTAAGTACAAAACACCCTACAAATAAAATTACATCACAACATTTATTTACAATTTATAGGTATAATATACAAAAAAATCATTAGTGCAGGCATAGCTCAATAGGTTAACCCTTTCAGGGGCAGTGGTACGTATACGTACCACCTTTTTGCTTTCAGTTTTGTCTCTATTTCGGACGTATTTTTCAGTGCTTCTATGCGTGTGAGTACTTTTTGGACTCTTGAGATGATAAGTTATAAGTTTTGTATAGAAAAGTATGCAAATTTATTTATTTATAAATAATTATAAACAATTGAATCACAAAATCTCGTTTTTCTTCGTAAAAAATCGTTTATTCTTGAACTGGAAACTCTAGAGCTCTTTTTTTATCTATAGTCCGTGTCCAGCTCTATAATATATATTTTTTTCAAATTTTTTCGCACGCTAGTTTTTTTGATAAAATTTTTGAAAATTTCAAAAATTGAATTTTTTTATATGAATTTATTTATAACTCTGACTCTATTTGTAATTCTGACGTCAGATTCGTATTCAGCGACCCCGAAAACCCCTATATACAAAGTTTTATCCTAACGGGCAATAAAACCACGAATTTAACCTAAAATAATCGCCATATTGGATCCGCCATCTTGAATTTTGTAATTCTGACGTCAGATTCGTATTCAGCGACCCCGAAAACCCTTATACCACTAATGACTTTAAATGTATGTACAGAAAAAAAATGTGCCCCTGAAAGGGTTAAGGCACACGCCTTAGCTAGCTGAGATACGCTTGCCTGAGCGGCCTGAGTTCGATTCCCAGTGGGAGCAGATCGAGGATATTTTCTCTATTTCCAAGCGGAAGGTTTTTCCTACAGATTTTTCCTCCGTCACAGGTTATCGGCATATGTAGAAATCTGTCATGTCGGTAATTTGGGCGAATGCGGAATCGGTGTGGGGAAGCTGGGTGTTAGGATCAAATACCTCCACACATGGGTGGTGGAGAGATATCCTGTAAAAACCCGAGAGGGTATACAGGTTGGAAAAAAAAGATTTTTTTTTATAAAAAATTCATTAAGACAGTGACAACATTTTCGGAATTTTGTAAGTGTAAGCAAAATCTACAGCTTCAAATAAGTCGAGAAAAAATTAGTTTTCGCATAAAACCTTTTACTTTCTAAAGAAAAAGGGTTAAAAAAAGTTTTACTACTTAAAAAGAAAATCGATTTTTTTACCAAAAATCAGTAACTTCTTCCCTTAACTGAATTTCGTTTGCTTATTATTATAATATAATTATAAATAACAATTAATCAATAAAACATGCCTATGTCTAAAACACCAGGTTATCGTCAAAAAGATTACAAACACCCCTCTGTGGGTCTTAGGCAAAGTTTCATAAGGATGTCTTAATTTCTATGCCTTATATGTATTTCCATACCAATTTTAAGGAGGCTTTGGGTGGTGATTTCTGGTAAAAATGTAGCCTAGCACTCGTAGCTCTAATGGGCCCTTATATTCGAAATATAAGCTTTTTTACTCCGAATATACGTTATTTTATTGAAAAAAAGGTACCTTTTTGGTGATTATAACTATGCACGTGTTAAAATTATGCAAAATCACCCAAAAGATAATAAAAGTAGGCAAAAAGAACTTTAATTTAAGACCTGTAACGTTAAAAAATATTAGCCAAAGTTATTAACAATGAACGATTTTTTTTAGTGCTAACCCATGCTTAGTAATAATCACTAGAAGAAGTACATTTTTCGCTAAAATAACGTATATTCGGAGTCAAATAGCTTATTATCGCAAATACAAGAGCTTATTAGAAGAAACTGCGAGTACTAGGTCTCATTTTTGGGTACCAGAAAGCACCTTCCAAAGTCTCATCGATATCCGAGTTTCGCAGGGTTGGTGTTCTCCTTGTTAGATCAGGCATTGAGAAGTAGTTTCTGGTATCCAGAAATGATGCCTAACACCAATACTGTTGTCTAATTCAAGCTTTGTTTAGTATAAAAATATTAATCTGATCCAAAGTCATTAACAATTGAAGATGGTGACTGAAAATGCATGAAAAATCAACGAACTTAAAAGAGAAAGCTCTTGAATGCGTTTTCAGTCACAATCTTCAATGATTAATAACTTTGGATCAGATTAATATTTGTATACGAAACAAAGGTTTAAATAAAGATCTTTCCCCCTACTTTTATATCATTTGCATTATTTTTCTAGCATAAAAAATTTGCAGACTCATGGTCAAATGGATATAAATAAAGTATATTCTGAGTAAAACAATTTGTAAAGAAAGTCGATTTTATTTCTCCGACGATAACTGAAGTAAATCGGCAGCATTTTATCTGAAACATTGTAAAAAGCTACCTTATTACTATCTCATGGCCTGTATGTTTTTTCAGATCATGAGTATTGAGGTTATGTGTTTTGTAACATTCTTATTTAATCGCTTATATCTCGAGATCGCCGTGGTCAGTTTTTACCAAACAGAGCTCATTTCTTTCGTTTTCAAATGAAGATTTAAAATTCGAAAGAAATTTCAAGATTCATCGACTTATTTTTGTTTTATAAAGATTTTTCGATTTTTCGATTTTTGAGTTTTAGATTATTGTTTTTTTTTTGTCATGTTAGAAATCTTATGATTAATTTGGTGTAAATGCATTAAAAAAGCATAAAATTATCTTTCTTGTACTACCGCAAATTTTAGATAGGCGTAATTTTTAGTTTATACGGTTATATTTCAGAAAGGTATAGCAATTTAAAATTAATTTATAAGAACAAAGAATTTCATATTGGAGCAATTAATTTAGTTTGAGGATGCTAATGTATAGTGTGTACGTGCCGATGAATTGGCAGAGTTTTTTTTTTTTAGAAAGTTATAAAGTACTCTATATTATAAAACACGGGTTAAAGTAATTCTATAATAATTTGTTTGATTACATTGAACTATCTTTAGAAAAACGAACTTTAATAGTAGCTATATTATTAAGCCTCTATGCTTCTTACTGCACAGGTTTTCTTTTAAGTATTTCAATATTTTTCGTACATATTACTATTTTAATGTAACATTTGTAATTTTTTCTCTGCAATAAATAAATATTTCTAAAAAACGCCATACTCCGTACTCATACTATCAATCTTTAATTAAATTTTCAAAAGCTTTTATTATTAACATACGACCATATACGACTATAGTTCAATTCTCAAACGCATTTTTCTCCGAGAGTTAATAATGAAAGCTTTTTGAAAATTTAATTGAAGATTCACAGTATGAGCACGGAGGGCATTTTTAGAAATATTTATTTATTGTAGAGAAAAATAATAGAAATGTTATGCCGGTAAGGTAGGGATTAATTAATTAATTAATTAATATTGATGTCTTTACTATATAAGTATTGTCTTTTATTGCACCTATAAACGTAGTATTAATCGCACAACTGATTTATGGTTGAGTCAGCAAAACATTTGTTCCTTCAAAAATGTAATTTCTACTCAGTTTTCTGTTTAAAAATGCTTCATTTTATTTAACGTATTTAATCATTTAGACAAACAAGCTGTCATTTAAAACGAGAAACGTATTATAAGTCAAATGAAGTAGGTCGGCTCGAATACAAATAAAAAGTAACGTATATTGAATATATGAGTTATATATATACATGATGTATAAACAGATGCTTTTAACTATCTTACTGCTATTTAATGATCTTTTGAGCCATTTAGTAAAGAGCTTTAACTCGGCAAAATTGAAATGAACACTAAGCACCGTGCAAACATTATATGTTACGGCGGAGTAGGTATGGCATTATTTTGCTAATAAACGTTCCCACGGGTTTTACGGCTCCATAGAAGGTGACATATACATCTCTCATCGAAGACTGAGAAAAAGGGGATTAGATAGATGAGTAAGAGGGAGATAGATAGATAGATGTACTTTTATTCGTTGCAATTCCAAAAATTACAGTCAGTTATGTATATGTTTAATCACAGTAAGATGTTTATATCACATTTCATATCACATGTTTATATATGCACTGAACTACTAATAATTTACATATTTATCGTTCATAATTTAAAATATACATACAAATTCTCACTACAATAGATAAATAAATTAAGATTGCACATAATAATTTAATGACATAATTAAAAGAGGAGAGAGAGAGGGGGGAGGGGGTGTGCGGCTTTAGTATAAGTGGGCATAGACAGCTTAAATATGCACGCACGTTGATACGTACGATTTGTCGTGCGCATAAATATCGTAAAATTAAACGAAGTCGTGTCTGTGGTTTACATATAGATTCTAGTTTTCAATACACCAAAAGAATTGTCTAATACAAATTATAACAAACATTACGGTAAAAATTACCATGAATTACGATAAACCTTCTGCAATTTCAACTTTCCAGCACTTATTACTGATATTTTTCTACTAATTTTACCGCCCTGGATAGAATTTGAAATAAATTTTTATTCAATTTGCCTGATTTGAACAAAAATCCCTATTCATGTAACAGAATTTTAGTGACATTCAGATGACATTTCCTAGATCCCATCAAAATAACACTACAGGTGAAGTATGAGAGCTGACTACAAATCTTTGTATTAGATGGTCGATCGAATAGCTTTGCTCTTATGATAAAATTGCTAATAGACTATAACTTTTTAAAGCTAAAAAGACAGAGCGATACGCAAAAATTGAGGTTAGCTTTTCCGTTTCGAAGTTTTCTCGAAAAGGAAATAATGTTAGATACTTTTTAAGGTCTCAAAATATTCCGTACTTTAATACCAATTGGGGCCAACTTTTAGTTTTTCAATTAACAAACTACAATTTGAATAAATAGCAAAAACGTGATTAGACAAGGACAGAAGATACGGACTCCTCTTAAGTCGTAAATAAAGTTCTATATACAACACGGGAATAAAGTCCACTATTCCCTCGGATGTTTATTCGAGAATAATCATCGACTTTATTCCCTTGTTGCATAATGTACTAGTTTGAGCTATTAATTAGCAACAAATATAGCATTTTAAAATAATTTATTAGAACAAAAAATTTCATACTTAAACAATTTATTTAGTTTGAGGAAACTAAGTGTTAATAAATTGGCAGCGGTTTTTTTTATATCTTACAGATAAAGAAAAAGTCATTTCGAGAAAACCGTGGTTAAAATTTTCGATACTCAGGCCTCTAACTATCGAAATTTTTCGAATTTATAGTTACCTATCTTCTTTAGGATAATCTATAACAACCAATACTGTAAAAGAACTTAGTAAAATAAATTCGAGTTTTTTGAAGCCGACACATAAGAATACTCGCTTAACGTTAATGGATGTTTTCTAAATTAGCCAGTATATTATTTACTGTTGAATAACCCAACTCACAATAAGGTACCCTCACCCAATAAGCCTATATACTTATGCATTATGAGGTTTTCTCTCAGTTTAAGATAGGGAATTTTTACTCTACAGAAAGCAAATTTCACCATTGAATACTGTAAGATTTATCAACAATATTAGTAACAAATGCCGTAAAGTTGGAATGTCCCTGGTTTACCGTAATTCACGGTAATTTTTACCGCAAATTTAGTTATAATTTTTATTAGCAAATTATTGTTTATAAGTACTGTAAAATCTAATTAAATTTTCAGAATTATTAAAATAATAAAGGTAAAATAAATGTGTGCATTATTTAAAAAAATTAAGCAATGTTTTCAGCAACAATGATGTGATACTAACATACAATAGTCGTAGTACGGTACAATTAAATATTGATAACAAATATGGTTGATAAATGGTTATTTGTAGCGGCAATTCCATAAAGCCAAGAATGAAGACGATAAACATTGGAAGTCCGATAGTGCGCGAAAGCTATCGCGTGTGCTTGCTGCGCCCACGTGTGGCTAGACACGAGAGTGATGTATATTTTCGTAGCTTCCACGTTCCTTTACTCGAAAACTTTTAAGCTCCGGAACGTCAGGCATGCTCTAATTGCCTCTGGCAGATGCGTTACCAGTGTATTAAATTAACATGTCAGACTTCGCGTTTTTCGCCTCCGCCTTATATAACTATTTTTATTGCTATCAGTTTCCTTTTTTGCAAAATCTACACAGCTAGGGTATGTGTGTCAGTTATTGTGCCCCTAAGCAACCGACATGCGTCAATTACTGTGGCTTTTATATTAACTAATATATAAAGATAGTGCATCATTTATGATTTATCATATGCTACACTTAATTTTTATTAACTCTTCTATTGGTTATAAGCGCTTATAGAGGTTAAGCATTTTTTAATTTACGAAAAAATATACTAGAGGCACAGTAATTGGAGAGGGCACAGTAACTGACACCCTTACCCTACTGGTTAAAGTTATGAATTTATTTATTTCTGACATATTTCAAAACATTCCATTCACCTTTCAACTCTACTCAAACTCAACTTTAAGTAAACTTTGGCTCTACTCTTGAACCAAAAATTTGATCCTTTAGTTTTTATATTTTGAAAGAAACTAGTCACAGAAATTTGTTGAAAGAAATTAGTGTTAAACAATTCAAATTAATATATTAAGTTTGAGGAAGTTAACTGCCAGTGAATTGTCCATCGAGGGTTTTACTTGATTATGCTGTTACATGATAATTAAAATATGCGAATGTTACTGATCATTTAAGACTATATAAATTTAATAAATTGAAATAGTGTCGGTTATCTTCCGAAATTAAAACATTCTAGATTTAGCTGCAACTGGAGATATATAAGTTTTATCAAGTTTTATTAATCGAAATGTGCAAAATCGTTATTTGATCCATATTTGGTCGTTATTTGATGAAGAGCCGTCCTTGTTGAAAATCGTGCCTAAGCTAAGGGCTTTCAGAGAGCAACAATTACTTTGTGCTGAGGTCAAAGTGCAGTCTACCCGCGTCAAGAGAAATTTTTCATTGTGCTGCTAGGCGAATTTAGTGAAGGTTATCGGAAAATGTTTTCATGAACCCCGCTCTTAGTGCTTGGAAGTTTATCTGCTGTGAAGGAGGGGACTCGAGCGCAGCACGGCTTCAAAACTGCATTTCTAGTTATGGATTATCTGTGATTATGCTACTCTGAGACAATTGAGGCGTCTGTCTGAGGAGCAACGAAATAGCCAAGCTAAAATGCTACTGATACCCTGACTTACTATTTGCTGATTCAATTAATAGGTTAGCCTATCCTGAACAACCGAAAATCTCGTGTTTTTTGTGCAACAATAAGAAGGGATATTACAGTTGTTTTGAGCCCTTTATTACAGAATATATCTTGCATAGAGTAGATTCGAAATTTTCTTATTTATTTTCTCGCGAACAAGCGACCAGATGTTCACGGTTAGGCAGCTTCTCGAATAGAAATGAGAATACGGTTCACCAATTATTCATTGGTTTCAAGAAAGCGTATGACTCAATAATAAGATGTAAAATGTATCACATCTTAGTACTGCTAGGGGTACCAAAGAAGTTGTTCAATTTAATCAGAATGTGCCTAAATATCAATCGGGGCATAGTTAGGTCAGGTAAGAGCCTATCGCAGACATTTGACATTCACAACGGGTTAAAGCAGGGCGATGCTCTATCCACCCTCCTATTAAACTTAGTTTTAGAATGCGTGGCCAAGGCGGTACAAGAAAGTAAAGAGGGAATTATAATAAATGGCTCCCTAACACAATTGCTAGCATACGCAGATGACATAGAGACATTATAGGAAAAAACAGAGAAACCGGAATAACAAAACATAGAAATACTAATAAAATCAGCTAAAGAAATAGTCCTAGAAATAAGTGAAGAGAAAACCGAGTACATGGTCACTAGCAGAGCAGGGCCCGAGATTGTTGATGCGGACTTGAAAGTTTCCGGCAAAACTTTCAAAAAAGTAGACGAGTTTAAATACCTTGGCACGATAATAGAGCACAAAAATGAAACTCATAAAGAAATCAAGAAGAGGATGCATTCGGGAAATACATGCCTATATTCGGTAAATAACTTACTAAAATCTTACTTAATAATTCTATACTTAAGATGATGTTAAACCCTGTGTTACTGGTAAATACGGGGAACTACTTTTTTCATTCATTATTCAATTTTAAGAAAATCTCTCTATGGAAAGTTGTTCTTTTTGATTGGAACAACTTTCCGTAGAGATATTTACTCAAAATTGGAAATGAAATGAGAAAAGTGGATCCTCGTATTTGTCGGTGATAGGTGGCTTTAGCATCACCTTAAGGTGGCTCGAGCGTTAGGTGCCGTATCAAGCGAGGGCACCGTTAGGAGCATTGCATTAGCAAGCTATTTAATAGTCATAATTTCAGAAAAAACATGAATTACTACTTCCTAGTATGTTAATGTAAAAACTATGACATAAACGAGTAAACAAACTCAATTTTTTTTACTTTTTCTTTTATCTATGGGTGTAACAATTTTGTTGACCGCTACTGACACGATAAGTGTGGCAACGTCGCAAGGATCAGCTGATCCGGTAGAACATGTGCACCCATGACGTTTACTTTGTGATTTCTGTAGTAGTTTCAAATAAACATGCCTCATAATGTGCATGCGACAAAAAGTAAATTACAAATTTACGAGTTTTATGTATTAAAACATTTTTAAAAAGTTATTATGTAAAATATCACTTTGACAAAAATGTTATGTAAAAAGCCAGTGTCAAAAAGATGCCATGTATATTCATATATAAATACATGTTTTTGATTGAATTTGTACATAGCCTTTTTTTACATCTGTTTTAAAATAACATCTTTTGAAAAGAAAATCTGATCCGATCAAATGATATTAATATATTTTTAGAAGTCTTTTTATATCGAGCTTAAAATTTAAGTATGATAAAATCATGCGATTAATTATAAATTTATAAATGTATGAAACGTGATTTAATTGAGGAGTGGTAGAACAAAACCGGATAATTCAAGTTTCGGTAATAATTGTATTTATCTATTATAATTTACTGTTGTCTTTATATATTTTACATTATTGGATACTTAAACTTAATATTTTACCATAAAAACAACACTTTAAGATGCACTTACTCCATAATAAACAATATTAAGTAGATTGACATTTAAAATTGCAATTATCCGATTTTATTCCGACACTCCACAATTATAAAATAATGAAATGTACTTATACGATTTTTCCACTGATTTTCTTGTTTATTACAAGTTTCTTTTACTCCTAAATAAATAATGTATTCTGAATAGTATTAATGAAGTAGTCACAAATAAAATAAAAGTTATACAATTTAAAGTTTAGTCAGTTTAAATTTCCCGCCATTTCATGTTCATTTTGAAATGCGATGTTGCCGCTTATAATAGACATGCGCAGAAAGTACTACAGAGTGTAGTAAATCGTTAGTTTGTACACTTTCATCATTATTATTTCTCTATTTTGATCGACTACTCACAATTATTTTTATGCCATTGTAATCCTCATAAACCAGTGTATAACCACCTGTTTTTTTGTTATGATTTAGTATTTTACAACATTACTGCAGAATAATTACTCACAGATAATGACAGAAACGTCATAAGCTACGTGTTGTACAGACTCATTTTACAATTCTTTTTTCTTTATAATTTAGCCGATGAGCTTATGATTTTTGGAAAGCAATAAAAAGTTTAACATTTAAAGTATATTTCCCGCATATTTTTAATGTGATTTAGTATTTTTGAAAAGTCGCTCGAGCCACCTTAATAATAATTTCTCGTGTTCGGCTCTCAGGGCAACACTCTTCGAGGTTGAAATTTTGAGTGAGTAAAAAATTCTGAAAGTTTCATTTTTGCCAATCCAAAAACTAAAGATAAAATTGAATTATTTTTCAGATTGTAGAAAATAAGGTCTTTGGAAATAATGATGTTTTCGCGCTGCTTTAATCGGTGCGTGAGGAAGCAAGCAGGAGCAGCGGCCACGCTGCCGCGTTTTTGGCTTACGGCTTTTGTGCTTTAGTGTTGAATTATTCCAAGCCTCGGAATTGATACGCTTGCGTGGGTTCGCCAGCGCGCGCTAACTAACGACCTCTGCTAATGCAACATTTGCCGACATTAATTCTCTACTTTACTCTCCAAGCCTCCGTCCATTGTAATTTCATAATGTACATTCACACTCAACATTTATAGAGCATCAGTCATTGTTTAACTTAAGGGGTCAGTCTACTTTGATGGACAGAAAATTAACAAATTTTTTGCAAACACAAAATCCGTGAAGATTCCTTATCTGTATCAGTATCAGTATCGCTATCCCCGTTACCAAAAAAAATAATTTATGTTCAAAAATAACAAAACGTCGAATCTATCTCACTTGAATACTTTTTAACTACAAATAAATTTAATGTTACTACACAAATTTTGCTTAAACTATTAACTACAACAGAACTTGGTTATATTATAACGAAACTCAATGATACCAGGAAAATGTTCTCGTTATAAGAAACTTTAAACAAAGTTATGAAGATGAAGATGAATTTTTGAAGACAAATGGATAAAATTAAAATTTTCATATAGCGAATACTACTTTCTTGAGTAAATTATACCAGTAACTGAAATATTTTGGTTTCTTTTAACTTTGAACCATTTAAAAGAATCAGTTTTTATCACTAATTTACAGAGCTTTTTTGGATTAATTATTTAGAATATAATAAGGGCCTGCCTGGCTCAGTTGGTTAAGGCGCACACCTTGACTAGCGGAGGCATGCTCGCTCAAGCGGTCTGGGTTCGATTCCTGGTGGGAGTAGATTGAGGATTTTTTTTCTCTCTGTTTCCTGCTGGAAAAAGAACTCAGGCTGCGCACTGATCCGGGCGTAGGTTTTCTCGGGGGAGTTTTCCCTACGTCACAGGCACGGGGGCCAATGCCGGTAGTCCGAAGCTTCTTGGGGACGGGGAGGGGGGTGTTAGGATCAAATACTGCCACACAAAGGTGGTGGGAGTATCCCGTAAAAGGGCACTAGGTGCCTATACGGGTTGATAAAAAGTAATAATAAAATAATAATAATAATAATAATAATAATATTTAGAATATGATATCAGAGAAAAAATTTTGCAAATTACACATAAACATATACACGATTATGTGACCCTTTGCAAAGGATGCATCTTGTAAAAATTTGAGCTGATCATTACAAGAGCGCTAATTTCTAGCTATGCATTTACATTTTTTTCTCATAATAGGTAGCCGAGTTGATCGTTATATTAAACAGCCGTACACATTAATATGCATTTAGCATTGAAACTAAAGAAACATTGGAAATTTGCTCGCTATAATCGTTATCTGAATTAAAACAATAACCAAATAGGCCTATGATGCTTAAAAGTACAAGTAAAAATTATTTTATCTATTTAATTGGTAATTTATTTGATCAATTGAAAAATGCCTATTCAACCAAGCCAAGAACTAAAAATGGCAATTTTTCTCGACACCAAGTCAAAGCTTCGAAATGTCGCATTTAGTTTCGTTTTGCGGTAGTCCTAGCAGGCAGATCAAAATTTGTAGTAAATTGTCAGCAAGAGTTTAATTTCGCGTTTTTATTGAATTTCGTTAGTCTTCTCATAGTAGGTGCAAGTGGGGCATTTGCCCATACATGTATATAGGCACATGCGCAAGCGTGCCAGAGAGCTTCTTCAAGCAATTTCTATTGACTTCTTCCTGTCTACTTGTTGTCGTTCGTTGTACGTGCTGCACGACGTGCGATGCGCTACGACACGACTGCTTCATTGAATAATTCGCGCTCTGCCTCCTCCCTCACACACGGATAATTTGAACTTATTCGTTCTTCCTTCCTTCCTTCCTTCCTTCCTTCCTTCCTTCCTTATACCTTCCTTGCTTCCTTTCTTCTCTTTGATCGATCTTTGTGACGTAAACCGCCTAAATCATTTGTTCTGCACTCTACTCACAGCATAGTATCGGCGATCGATTGAAAAATTAAATAACAAAAAATAATACAAACTTTATTTACTTTTATAAGTTTACTTTTGTAGAAATTACTTACTGGCATCGAAAACGGCATTATTTATAATGTTATATCCCGAAAACGTATGATAAAAATTCATTAAAGAATAAATTATAATATTACAGTAAAATTTTTAAGTCATTATCTTTTTCTATTCCTGAGAAAATCCGCTGCCAATTCATTGGCACTTAACTTCCTGAAACTAAATAAATTGTTCCAATATGAATTTCTTTATTCTAATACATTTTTTTTAAATTGCTCTATTTCTTTCTTATTAATATCTCAAAAAAGTGTGTTCTTTTTATCATTGATGACAAATCATTATAAAACAAAAACGAGTCGAGGAATCTAAAAAAAAAGAGCGATTTATAAAAAATTATCGTGTTCCTGATATAAATCTTATCGTGGTGCCCACATTCGCTATAACGGCCTTTATGGGCAAACTAGATAGTACTAGTCTATACAAAACTCGATAAATCCACACAAATCTACATAGTTTTTTCAATAATAATATGTACATGTGAGCTAATATTGTTTAATGTACAAAACTTTTATTGTAAAAATTAATGTTAAAAATAATGTTTAAATAAGTTTAACATGCAAGTTTTTATTTATAATGATAAGAACTACAGTTTCATTCACACTATTTACATATAAAATTAGTCAGAAAGCATATCTAACCTCAAAAGGAAAATTTAGAAATAATGTTCCTTCCATATGAAAAACAGTGATCACAAAATAATGTTTATAGCACACTAACCTCATAATGCCAACTTTATTGTCGATTTTGAGGTTGTTGTGCTATAAAATATCGTATGAGACTGTTGTGGGAGGTGTTTTTCTACCTTGCTCGATTTTCTCACTCGCTTCGCTCGTGCGAAAACCCTCGAGCAAGGTAGAAAACCATCTCCCACAACAGTGTCATAATATACTATATTGATTGATTTAGTTGTTTCTTGAAAAGTAATTTATAAACAATAATATCATATGTACATATGGAAAATAATATGGGAAACTAGAAGGGACGACCGTTACAAGACTTTACAGTAACTATCTAGTTTGCCTACATAGATATACACAGTGAGGGATTATTCCTTCAAAAATTTTTTTTCTCGAGATTTTTTTTAGGAATAAAGTGCTTTCTACATGAATATAGTTTTAAATTCAGTAAAAATTTAATTCATTTATATGTTGCATTTCTCCAGTTACCTTTAAAGTTTTTAAAAAAACACTCGATTTTACTGTATAAGGTAAAGTAGCCTATTATGAAACAATTTCTGCCACTTTTTTTCAAGTCCTAATATGGATTTCAATACACCTTTAATTGTATATTAACATATATCAGTCGATTCGCTGTTTCTACTAGATTTAATATCTCTTTTCAGATTTCAAATTAGTGCAATATTTGTTTATTTAATAAACAAAATACTAAGCTATGTTCGGCTCCCATTATGAAATGCTATTTTTTTACTGGAACTTATGTTTCATAAGCATATCCAGTGTGTCTACCGATCCTGGAAAACCTGGAAAACCTGGAAATATCAGGAATTTTTTTTATCCTGGAAAATCGTAGAAATATCAGGAAATCTTTTTTATCCTGGAAAATCCTAGAAATATCAGGAAATTTTGTTCTAAATCCTGGAATTCTTTTAAGGTTTTTTCTTTTGTCAAGAAACAAAAGCAAAAATCGTTAAACCAAAATTTCATTTTGAAAGAAGGGTGCATGAGGCCGCATTTACGGTGATCGCGTAGAAGTAACTTTGTCAATACACATACACATTAAACATATATGAGGAATTCCACAAAAAATCTGCACTTAAATGGTTAAAAAAATATAATTAAAAAAAAGTTGAGGCACACCTATGCAACCATTTTTATCTCGTTCAATAGGTCATATAATACACGTAAAAATGTCCAAAATGCAAAACAGACTGTGTGTTTTTTTTAAACGTACATCAATTTCTCCTACGGGAATTTAACATGGGAATTATGGACTAGAAACGGTCATCAGTGACATTACAATTACTTGGCTTTCGAGGGTGCAAACAGTTTTTTCACGTAATAGGATATAAAGTAGAGAAAAAAGAGGATTAATTTGAAATGTGTCGCGTTTATTAAGATTAACAATGTCTAAAGTTATGAACAATAAGAGATGGTGATATTTTTTTGTTTTTTCACTATCTTTGATAGCTCATAACTTTTGATAGTGTTAATCTTTTTAAACGCGGCACGTCTGAAATTAAAGCTTTTGTTCTCTACTTTATATCCTATTATATGAAATTGTTTGCCCACTCAAAAGCCTAGAAATTGTTAAATCACTGATGACCGTTTTCTGTCCATAATTCCCATGTTAAATTCACGTAAGAGGAATTGATGTACATTAAAAAAACACATAGTCTATTTTGCATGTTGGACATTTTTTACATGTATTATATGACCTATAGAATGAGATACAAATAGTTACAGAGGTGTGTCTCAACTTTTTTTAATTATTTTTTTAACCGTGTAAGTGCAGATATTTTGCAGATTTCCTCATATATGTGGTTGAGAGATTGTCAAAAAATGGAGCTTTTGGTGTCTTGCTTTTAGCTATCTCTTTTAAATGTACTTCAGAAAATATCAAAGATCTAAATAGTAGATTTACTTACAAGGGGGTAAATGGAACTTTCGCAGACACGTGATGTGACGGCCGAGGCGAAGCCGTCATATCATGTGAATGCAGGAGTTCCATTTTACCCACGTGTAAGTAATAGTATTTTTCTCTATCCCCGGGCGAAAGTACGTTAATTAATCTGTCGTGAAAAGTCCAAAATCATCATCTTTCCTGGTGACATCCACTCTGCGTAGCCATGTTTTTACTTTAACTCTATGTTTTGATAGCGTTAGCGCCCTCGCGGTTACTTCACGTCGTGCTTGCAGTTTGCAGGTTATATTTTTCAATGTTACTTTATCTGTTGCAATTGGTTTTTCCCGATGCGCGCGTTTAGGTGTTTACGATGCCCGCCCAACATTTCGAACTAACTACGCTCGCTGCTGGTTGGGGGCGGGCATCGAAAATACATGAACAAGCAGATTACGCGTAATATTTTTAAATTATGGAATAAACGTTAATTTAGTAAAAAAAGTAGTTGAATATTTTTTTAAAACAAAAATAGTATATTAACTTTCTTACAACTATTTTTTACAATTTTCACAAGAATAAAAATTGTTTACAATATTTCCATTAAAAGTACAGTTTTTATATTTAATACATGAATTTTTTAGTCAGTTTACTGTATGCGTATTAATTTCTTCATTTTCAATAACAACTTTTTGCCTACGGTTATGAGTATTTATAGATTGGGGGGAATTTAGTTTCACTTTTTTCACGGGTGGTTGAGCAGAATTGTCGTTGAAGGGAACTTTAACACAATCCGCTGTATCATATATGAGGTTAGGCTATTCAAAACATTGCTGACAGAGCTTTCGGTCGCGCGTGAAACAAGTGACGCACGCAGTGGGCAAAAGTGCTTCTTCTTCCAGTGTAAACAAACGGCGAAAACGCGTACTTTCGCCCGAGGGCTAGTGAAAAAAAATTTCGTTAAACTGACTCATGGCTTTTTATTGTCATTTTCGTGGCATATCTGATTCACATATTTGTTAACGTTAATACCATAATTCCCATGCATAGATTTGATCATGCCTTTCAGTGATGTGTTGGAATGACATTTCTTATTTGTTTACATTATTAGTATTGGATGATAAACATCCTTTATTAGACAAAGTGTTTAAATACAGGTTCATTATAATTATTCTCTAAGACAGACTCGTCAACTTGAGGAATTCAAATGTGATTTAGTCTCAACTTTTAATAGTCTTGCATTTAGGTTACGCAGCATGTGGAACTCTTTGCTAATTAAGGTTGCTAATTTTACAAGTTTTGCATCATTCAAAAGCGAAATTGCTTTGTTAGTCATAGTGCTACCTTGTAATTTCATTTTAGTAATGCCTATTATGGCTTACTTTGTAGTGGAAGAAATTCCGTTAATCAATAAAATAAAAAAATAAAAAAGAATGAGAAGGCAGAAAGTGAAAAAAGGCATAAAAGATAAAAGCAATTGAAATATTAAAATTGGAAACAAAAAAAAGAAAATTGAAGAAGATGCTAAAAAAGAGGCAACTTTGTTACAGAGAAAGATACTGCCTTTGAAAAAATCTTGAAAAATATGTTTGCACCAGATAACTTAAATTATGTTTTCATGGCTTTATGAGCAATTAAAATGCTTAATATGTTTAATAAATAATTTTATAAAATAAAGCTTTTTTTATTTAATGCATCTTAAAATACTTCAATGAAAAATCACATAAATGATCTTGGACAACCAGGAAATATCAGGGAATTTTTTGTGAGACTTATGGTAGATACCCTGATATGAAAACTTTTTTTTTTTCTTTTTTTTTTTTTTTTAACGTCGCCATGTTTATGCTCCCATGTGGTGCTAATCGACGACGGGGGTCTGCGGTGTGTTTGTAAACAAAGCACATGTAATTTTTTACAGAGGTGCTTGTATCAATCGGCAGAGACTAGGATTCGAACCCGGGTCACCGGCGTGGGAATCCGACACTCTACCGACTGAGCCGCCGCAGGCCCCGATATGAAAACTATTTTCTCAGTGTAGAATTATTTTATGTTATGCAAGTGTTGTTTAATTGGCCTGCAGCTTATCAGAAAGAAGCCTTCTTAAATCAAAATCGATCCAGCACTTTTAGATGGATTAGAAAATATCCGAGTCAACGTGAAGCAAACGGAGATGTAACTTTTAGAAAATAATTTCTTTTATATGAATACGAATTAATATTTGTATATGGGGCTGATATTAGCAGAATAATCGTGTGTTATAATTGAAAAGTTTCACGTAAAATACTAGTTTTACTTAAAAAAAAAATATTTACAGCTCAAAAACTATTTAAGAAATTTCCATTTTACACTTTCTTGACAATGGGCAAACTGATTGCTCGTTGGGTATTTAATCATCTCTCTTTAGGATGTCATTTTCGCATTAATTCTCATTCGGAGGGTAAAAGACTGTTATAATACAGTTACCTATCCGAATTGGAGAAAGTGAATTGACAAAAGTCCGTTTGAGTTGTATATGGGTTTATAGCTAATTGTAACATATATTTGCATATGTACTTGTCAGTATAGAAATATAGTATAGAAATCCAATATAGACAAATATTGTTCGCATTAACACAAATTTTTCTGTTGAGAAGCTAAATAAAAAGTTGAAACTAAACATTCTGAAAACTATGCAGTGTTTGTATCAAAGAAAACTGATTTTGTATTTATCTTATTGACTACTTCTTATAATTCATATATTCTTTTAATTGAAGCAAAGAATATTAAGAATTATTTAACGGTTTGGAATAGTCGAAGAATTGCTACATCAATCATCTTCTATTCTCGCTGTTTCTTCTTCCTGTCGCGGTAGTATTTTTAACTGGGCTTTTGGTGACATGCTTTTCCCTACAGGAATTCGTCATTTAACATGACTTTAGTTTTAAACTGAATACTGTAGAAAACTATTGTGGATATTTCTATTTCTTACAGCGCGTATAATATACTTGAAATGTTCAATATAATTTGATTTTTAATTTTTGGCAAGAAAGCTGTACATCTAATTAGAATCTTCTATTCACTTATAGATCGTTTTAATAGCCTCTTCCTTTAACTTTAAATATTGAATAAAATTAACATGGAAATAGTAATAGAGAATATTATTTTTTTTCTTAGACACTTATAAATTTACGTAAGCAAAATTAATACTATTAGACATTAAACATTAGAGCATTTACAATACAGTACTATTAAATGCAAGTGTAGATGCAAAAAGAGCATAATTTTATAAAATATTATTTGTTGAAACCCATCACCTGCTTACTGGCGTATCAGACACCTTTGAGGAGGCTATATGGGAGCATACGTTCTGCAATCAATGTACAATGCGTAGTCGGAGATATTTTTCAGACGAAAAACTCGAAGAAAAAATTCTCGAGAATTTTCTCCGGGAATCGAACCTCGACTGATTGAGCGTATTGTATCGGTAGGCAAGCGTCTTACCCACTGAGCCAAAGAGGGCTCTATGATCGCTTCATTTGAAAGAGTATAAAATTACTTATAATCAGTGATATTTCTGTTTTTTTTCTCATAATCCCTGGTAGAAATCTTATCGTGGCGCCCACATTCGCTATAACGGCCTTTATAGGCCAAGACATTTTGCATAGTTTTTTGTTTTTTACTCAGAATAGAAAATACTTGATATTCTGAAATTTTTGCAGATTGTTGCTTACGATAGTCCGGTTATAGTACTATTTTTTTGAGATTGATATAATGCCCTGTTCCTTTGTAAAACAGGAGGGATAACCAAAACAAGACCTTACGTATCGAGACTTTTCGAGACCAAGACAATATTCTCAAAATATCGCCTTGTCTTGGTCTCGTGCAGCCCTAAAATGTAGCATTAATTTAAGTCAAACATTTTAAAAATAAGCTAGCTATTAGCAAAACAAAAGAGTACGTTATACATATTTATACATATGTTAAATGTATATATTGTTATAAAATTTAAATTGATTACTAAATCTTCTGCTAGTAAAAAAATATTTCAGACAAAAATATTTATTTAGATGCATCAGATATTTTATAAAATAAAAATGGATAACTCTTATATAATTTGAATAAAAAGATGCGTATTAATAAAACATCATGCCATTGTGTGAGTCCCTTAAAACGTTTGGTCTCTGTATTCAATCAGCTGTAGTGAGATACGTCCTTTGAAATTCATGGCGAAATACGGCTTTCTTAAACGTAATGACGAGATACGTCTTTCCTAAACGTGATGCCATATACGTCTTTCTTAAACGTAATTCCGAGATACATACTTCTTAAATGTAATGTCAAGGAACGTCGTTCTTAAACGTAATTCCAAGATACGTATTTCATAAACGTAATGCCGAGGTACGTCTTTCTTCTTAGAGACTGTCGATATGCATTTAAACTCCAATAAACATTCAACAATTCTCACCTGATCATTCGAATTTTTAAATCTTATAATGCAATAAAAAATACAGGTGTATCTACAGTTTCTTACAGTTTCTCAAATCACGAAATTAGTCGAGAATCTTAAGATTAGTAGGGAATCGCGATATTGATCAGGAATCCTGATATTGATCAGGAATCTCGATATTGATCAGGAATCCCGAGATTAGTAGGGAATCGCTCGACCAGTGTCAGGAAATTCGAGATCAGTCGGAAACCCCGAGATAGATCGAGAATCCCGTGATTAGAAGAGAATTCCATAATTATTCGGAAATCCCGACTGATCCCGGGATTCCCGACGATAAGTCGAGACGGGACGGGATCCCGTTTCCGGGACGGGACTTTTTGTCTTGGAACGAGACGAGAAATCCCGAGACCTTTTTTGTCCCGCACGTGCTTAGTACGTATGCTATTCTTCGCCACAGCGGGCCAAAAGTACCACAGTTTAGTTTCTGAGTCAGGTAAAAATGTGATACTTTCGGTCCGCTATGTCAAAAAGTTTTTTTCATCTAAGAAAACAATTCGTCCAGGTCAAATTTTGAAAAATGTTGATGTTTGTAAATTGTTGAAAGTTTCGAAAATTTCTGAAATTTGTTATTGATTTTCTTTTAACTTCTATTTGTATTGGTGTGGTGGATGACTCAAAATGTTCGACTCCTCGTTCGCCTTGCATGCATAAAAAGAGCCCATTAATGCACTAATTACAAAAATATACGGTGTGTATATATATATATATATATATATATATATATATATATATATATATATATATATATATATATATATATATAATATGATAATCACCGTGTAGGTATTACAGTTAAATTAAATTCTGAAGCATTATGTTACTTCAAATAGTTAAAAAAATATTAAAATAAAATAGTTCTTGTATAATCGCATGATGTATTGTATTGTAAGGGTACTCAGACTTAGATCATTAGTTTCTTCTTTGGTATAATTGTTCAATGTTCATAGGCCTAATTTCGTATTAAACAATAGTCATTCACTTATACGTTCAGCATACAGGACTATAAATAGTTTTTGCGTGCATTTTGTATTCTGCGACAACAGTTGACTAGAGGCTTGTTAGTTAGTTTTCCGTAACATTCAACAACTAATTCCATGGCTATTCTATAAGAGTGTGTATAGGTACATGAAAAAGGCTTTTATTAATTTCAAATTCCTATATTACTTGAGCATTCATAATTAAATTTTGTATAAAATTATTTGCACTTTTGCAAGTGTAAACTGTGTACATGCAAGTGTTGCTTGTAAAAAGTCGAGAGAGTCGAGCCTGTACAATGTACATGGTAACTTGAAGACGACAGCGGGACTTGGTCGAGTGTCGAGCGAATTTAAATTCAGACACTTGAGTCTATTTTAGTTAAAATAAAATATCAAGTCGTACGTCAACTGAGACGCGATTAACTTGTTCCTTCAATTCGTGTCCTAAAGAAGCCCCTATTTTTACGTCTATAAGTTAAGGTGGATCGAGGGTTTTTTTTTTTAACAAATTACGGGAAGGCTCCAATGAAAATTGGTGGATTTGCGGTTTCTCTTTTTTATATTTCGATCTACAAAACATTATGCCAAACCCATGTGGGACATTATTTAGAATCATCTCGAAAACGTAAAGAAAATTTCAACGAAAAATATTAAGATGTATAGGAGAAAATAGATTTTTAGCGTATCATTGCTTTTTGTATTTAAAACGATCTTTAAAAATCTATCTTCTCCTACATTTCTTAATATTTTTGGTTGAAACTTTTTTTACATGTTTCTGAGATGATTCTAAACAACTTCTGACATTGGTAAAACACCAATTTTCAGCAGTGCCTCCTCTTAAGAGGAGTCCGTATCTTCTGTCCTTGTCTAATCACGTTTTTGCTATTTATTCAAATTGTAGTCTGTTAATTGAAAAACTAAAAGTTGGCCCCAATTGGTATTAAAGTAAGGAATATTTTGAGACCTTAAATAGTAACTAACATTATTTCCTTTTCGAGAAAACTTCGGAACGGAAAACCTAACCTCAATTTTCGCTCAACAAGACTTTTTTACGAGTCCAGAGAATTTTTTATGTTTAAAATCAATCATTTTGGAAAATTTTATACGATCAATACGCAATAATATCTTAAATTTTAACTTTGTAATATCTCAAAATCTTTATCCTACACATCACAATAAATCACTATTTTCAATACCATATCTATTAAAGGAACTTTGTTTCTCACACGATTCTAGGTGACATGATAAACAAAAATTCTTTTTTCGACGGTTATTCAACTTCTTTCGATATGTATTACAAAATGAGCGAAGTATTTTTTCGTTAAAATTTTTTATTATTTTTTTTTCGTAGATCTAATTGATTTTTAAAACATTTTTTAAAATATTTTTTAAAAAATTGATTGGATCTACGAAAAAAATAATAAAAAAAATTTTAACGAAAAAGTACTCCGCTCTTTTTGTAACACGTGTCAAAAGGAAACGAATAACAATAGGAAAAAAAATTCGTTCATCATGTCACCTAGAATCGTGTGAGGAACAAAATTCTTTTAATAAATGTGGTATCGAAAATAATAATGTATTGTGACTTGTAGGATCAAGATTTTGAGGTTTTACAACAGTAGAATTTAAGATATTATTGTGTATTGATAGCATAAAAATTCTCAGAATCATTGCTTTTAAATATAAAAAGTCTTCTGGACTCGTAAGAAAAAAGTCCTTTTTGGTTTAACCAAGGCCTGCTCCCTTAACTAAACAAATAAAGGACGTTTGTCTTAAAGCACACGGCGATTTTTTATTTTTCATCCTATTTTAATTTAGAAGGCGTCGTTTTGCTCCTTAATGAATTTTAGTGGGACTCATCGAAGGAAAAATTAAAAATAATGATAACCCTATAAGTAACGTATAAACCATTTGATGTAACTTTTTGAGTGTTGACTATATTTGAATTTTGCCATCAGTAAGTCCCCTTAAAATTATTCAACGAACAGAATAACACCTAAGTTAAAATCGGATAAAAAATAAAAAATCGCCGCGAGTTCAAAGAACAAAAGTTCTTTCATTTCCTTAGTTAACAATATCTACTCTTAAAATATAACAAATTTTGTTAAGAAAAAATTTTTCCTTCATGTACGATAAGCTTTTTTTTATTATATCTTCTAATATATTAAGAAATTTCAGTAAAGTGCTAAAAAAATTATATTACAAGATCATTTAGTGTGCTATATCTATGCTGGAGCGATCTTAAGTATCCTCCAAGTACAGAGGCTCCATGAAAGTGTAATATGGAATAATAATGTTACGAAGGACTTTTAATATATAAGATGTAGAAATAGAACGTTCAGAAGTTAAATAATTGGCTGTTATATGTGAGAATTATTATGTAAGCATTACATTGGCGATCAAAAAGAAAGTAATGGACTGTAAAATGAACGGTATTAATTTAGAATCCACTCATTACCATCAGTGTATCTGGAAATTGAAAATTTGTTAATGACATTAGTTTACTCGGTTGGGTCTTATCTTGTACTGCATCGTGCATTAAGGTGGCTTCAGCGACTTTTTACAAAAACATATATGTCTTTGAAACTTTCCAAAAATGTTCTTTGAATATTATACTATTGATCTGTTTAAAGAAAATCTAAGGTCAACGACCAAATTATTGAAGAAACTAAACTTATAAAAAGTCACATTTAACACATAACCTTATGGGATGAGGCCTTTTATTACTTCCTATTAAATTATAAAAACATATTTCTTATCAAATAGAATGTGTAATTAAAGATTTCTTTATACACAATCTAATGACCTCATCATAATTATGTGTTAACGACCAAATAAAAAAGATATTGAGAATAAACGGTAAATGCATGCTTCTGCGCATGCGTACCGAGAGCTAAGTCAACAAATTAGCAGTTTTTACGTATTAGCAGAATAATTGTTTGTTATAGACATTAAGAAGTAGTTTACAATGTTTTTTAAGAAATTAAAATGAGATAATTGATCCAAAATTAAGAAACGAAACGAAACCCTCCATGGGGCCCTCGCTAGATACGGTACTCACCGTTGAAGCAACCTTAAGGGGTCAGTAACGTTTTCATACAAGAATTTATTTTTATATATCAGTCTTTTTATACGTAAAAGTAGAGATATTGAATAAATAGAAAAGTTTTTTTAATTTCATTTTCGATGAATTAAGTCTGTGATTTGGCCGTCTGAAATGAGCTCTCCTTCTGCAAGCATCTGTATATTATAACTATAATTTTATAATAAAACAATTGAATTTTTGTTTCCATATGCTTCAAAGTGGAGATATCATATCGGTAAGCAACAAGGAGGGCTCACTTCGAGCAGCCAGATCACAGACTTAAATCAACGAAAAATGAAATTTAAAAAAATTTCTTTTCATTCAATATCTCTACTTTTATGTATAAAAAGACTGTATGTAAAAAGAAATTGTTGAAAATATGTCTAATAGAACCCTACTGACCCCTTAAATTTGTTTCTGTGTGCGGTTACTGTTGCGGTTGTGGTTTCGACTTCGACTTGAACTCGGGTTCTAAATATAGATCGGCACGCTTGAGGTGGGCCACGGGGGGAGGGCACAGAGCACGGAGTACGGAGCACAAAGCACGGAGAGTGTAGACTTACACCGCACACACACAGGCACCCGTCACACTCATACACGCTTGCACAGCTAACCTTTTTACCGACAGCCATCAAGACTTAGGTACACACGTGCATCCAAAAAGAGAAAGGGACAAGAGCGAAGATGCTGCATCGATTCGTTCTACTTTAAGCTCAATGTCTCGATACTATTTGCAAAGCTACTAATTCTCTCGAGTTTTAGAGAACTCAATAAAACTCAAATTAAGCTACATTTTCAAGCTATCGAGATCATAGCGAGCCTTTCATTTCTCACACCTTATATTACCTGATCCTGGTGGTTTAAAAATTACATTATTTCTTTTTACTCAATTGGTAATTCAAGGATCAACGTACGCATAATACTTTAATAGATTACACAGTTACATTCTGACAGTCGATATTTTATGTATGATAGTTAATTAGTTTGTTTACTTCTCTTTTTTAGTACGGAGAATAACACAGACCCTTGTAAAAGTCCTTTAGATTTTCTAACAAAACTCAAGTTTCCCCTATGATTGATAACTTTATTGCTCTTCTTTATTATGTGTCACTCAAACACTTTAAAACTATCGAGCTTAGCAAATTTTTAACTTTTGTTACTAGAAACTACGCACTTGTAGGGTTCAATAAAGTCTTATACAATTTTGTGTTTTTGAGATATATATGCATAATTCTACTACGTGTGATAACTAGACATGTATAAAATTAGCTCCTTAAATTTCAAATCGATCGGTGCATAACTTTTTAAGATTGCACCTTCCCGTATCAAGAATATAAAAAAATGATGTCGAATTTCTTTACGAAAATTTAACGGTACATTTTTGGATACATACACTGTAAACTGTTAAAGTAACTCTTCGTACATATACTTTTAAATAATGAAAAAGAAACATAATCGATATTTGAAATTGTCAAAGTAGAATAAACCCCCTAATATGAGGATGGCTCGAGTGAGAAAAGACTCCAACCAATCAGAGCGTAGGAACCGCCGCTTCTAATTGGCTGGAGATTATTTCACCGTGCTGACATCTGGCAAAACTTTGCTAAGTCGTCATCCTCATATAAGCTTTTCTCTGAACGTCATATTTGGATCGTACTCGATGTGCCTAAATATGACGAACACATATTCAAACGTGTGCGGACTCTATTTTGCATTGCTTTACAATTCGTCTTGTTAAGAGCACAGTGGCGCCACGCAGAGACATGTAATATAGATGAGGTGAAGCACATTGCTCTTATGGGAGGTCTTAACAAAGCGAACAATCACCTAATAAAAAAATGAAAACAAGAATGTTTAGTTTCTCATCTATTTATCTATCTATCAATCAAAAGAATGAATACTAATATGTATTGAACTTAACTAGAAGTCAATTTGATTTAATTGGAAAAGTATGGATTTTAAAGAATTTTAGAATAACAAAATGTCAACTTGCGTAGATACGTACTAAAAGTTAACTGAGATAGAAAGACCAAGTAGAGGAGGGAGCTATACTATCTAAAGGCATCTTTTAGATCGATGTTTTTGAGTACTTTCGATAAAGTGACCCTTTGACTATGGCTGACCGGGTCGAGCTTCCCTGGCAGTCTGCAGTATGCCTTATCATTCAGAGTGACTTTTCTCTCTTTTCCCTACTTGTCCTTTCTTTCTCGCCCACACTTCTTACCGCGCTTTGCAAGTCACAAGCCATTCGAAGATCGATTGATCAGCACAGTAAGAATATAGTAACTAATAAAACTGCTAATAACAATTGATATAGAGCTCAGCAATTTATCTTGAGAAAAAGTACTTGTATTTATTTTCCTTTTAATTTCAAATGTATTGGAGAAAAAAGAAAAAGAGGGGCGGAGAAAGAAAAAAGAGCGATAGGAGCCTAGATGATGCCAGTGTTAAATCTGGCTCCGATAAGCTTGCGGCTGAGTGCATGGCGCTCGTAAAATGTGATAGGTATACTGCACCTAGCTGTAGGAGTACCGCAGCCTAGCATGAGAAGGAGAAGCGGAGTTATCGAATGCTGTACGCGCTCTACAGACCTGCATTCGCGCTGCTCGCATTGTGCGGCCACTATTCGAAAGAAAACTCGCAACTGATAAACGCCAGAATGTTTAACGGGCGTACATGGCAGCCTCGAGCTCATTGATATATAAACTTTACCTCTGCATTTTCCAACTCAATTTATTACAAACTTCTTCACTCATTAACCAATGCCCATTGTCCATTCATTCCTCTCAATTTTTTTTATTTCACTTTAGTATTTCACCCACTACACTCTAAATCATATTACAGCTTTACAGCTTTATGAGCTGCATCGCACGATGAGTAATTAATATTCATATTCGTTCTCGGTCAGAATCTAATTATAATATTAAATTTTATGCTTATTACCCGGCTATCACTTTCAAGCGTTCAACAACAGCGTTTGATTAATTAAACGGCTAAAGTAATGGCCCTACTCTTTCCCTCTGCACAATATGAAGCTTTAAAGGGAAAAATTCATCATATCGCGCGCACACACTGATACATCGAGCTTCGCTGCTGTTTGTAATTAGGCCTGGTTTTTCCATTTTAGCAGACAGAGCAAGCGCCTCGAGGGAGCGGAAAATTAGCCCAGTCTTTTCAAAGGGTGCATAATGGAAGCGTGCACCATTGCAACGGAACCTCCAGCTAACTAACTTGATTTTTTATTGTTAATTTTTGCCACGCACTATCTAATAATGCAATGTAAGATTGAAGCTGAAATGAGCGGATAGTTGTGCGCAGTAAATCTAATATACAAAGTTAATATGAAAATGTTCGGCCTTTTTGGGGTTCTGAAAAATATTCAGTTGAAAAAAAAAAAAAATTGTATTGCAAAAGAAAGCTAAGGGTAGAAAAAGAATGGGTTTGCAAAAATGTGATGCAGTAGTAGGAGTAGGAGTAGTAGCAATATGGCGGCACATTCGGCCTGAAAAAGAGATGAGCCAGCGCAATTACTAGAAGCATGCTCTTGCTCTTGCTTCCAATGCAGCAGGGGTATTTCCCAGAGGTGTGATTCAACATCGCGCCAAGGCCTAACCTACACTCGGCCTAAGCTCGCAGTAGCAGTAGCAGTAGCAGCACTACTCCCACGACATTCGACATTCAGCAACAACAATTCCATTTGCTCGTGAAGAGACTCAGGCCTGCTTAATGCACTCTCACCACTGAAGCTTACTTCCATAATTTTAGAAATGCAATTTTTATCAACTGCAGCTTCATTCATTTGTAGGCATAGGGTCGTGTGTCGAACAGATTACGCTAAAAGCTGGAAAAGAGCTGTAAGAGGGCATACTGCAGCGGGTCGATTAATTATGACGCGTGCTGCTCTGAAAGTTATAGAATTATATGAATGTACGTAAATGATAAATATAGCCTCGTCCGTTTTCACTTGAAGTTTCAGCAGATTGCTGCTGATTGTCTTAGATGAAAAAGTAAAGTCTAGGCCAATTGGTGGCGAAAAATGTGCGGCTTGCGCAAGCCGAAAGACATGGAAGGCAGACAGTCAGTCAGTGAGTGAGGCAGCCAGTGAAGCGGGGCCTAAAAGCGCTTTTGGCCGACTGCCACGAGTCGTGTCATCACTCGCACTCGCGCCGCTGCCAGAAAATAGTCCTACTAGTACGCTAGGCAGCTACAGGTAAACATTCACCTGATCAGTGATCACAGCTAAACGCTACATCATAGACAAAAAGCCCTGCTGTTTTCACAACGGAATCGTTCCTCGTTCGCAATCCTTTTACAAAATCAGACTCTCGACAGCTTTCAAGTGATTAATTCATAAACGAGCATACGCTTAGTATTGAAAAATCAAAGAACAGAAGGGAAGGGGAGGAAATTAGAGGACGAATAGAGTCAAGTCCAAAAGAAATCTGACGTTTGCCATAGTAATGCTTGATAATATTTCAAAGATATAAGAATAAATCTTTGATGCTATATCTGCCAAATTATGATCTATCTTTACTTTTTGTTACAGGAAGTCTTGCATGCGATCAGCCACCAGAATGGACAGGTGCAGCGTATAGTTATCTTCAAGAAGAATGGCGTTCAGGCCATGGTTGAATATCCTTTACATATTATCTGATCTTATGAGCTTTAGTTTAAGTAAAGTGATTCTTTAAACAATCATTGTGTTCTCCAAAAGATAGCTAAAATATTTTCTTGCATTATTTGTAAAATCCGTTATTTACTCACGATATCATACTTTTATTTTAAATATTTGTTACCAACATTATAGTACTGTTGTTCAATAAAAACACGTACCCAGTAATATTTTTTACATGATAAGCTGAGTCTTTTTGAGAATGCAATGTACATGCAGTCTAGACTATTTTATTTTTATTTCAAAGCTGTTTTCAAGATTAAAATCCTTAACTGCAATTTTTGTAATCACGTTTGACTCGGTTGAGTCTGCTACAAGAGCGAAAGAGGCTCTTCACGGTGCAGACATATATTCAGGCTGTTGCACATTGAAAATCGACTTTGCTAAGGTGGGTACTTTACACATTTTTTTGCTCTACTTTTATTTTTGCGTTATTTACGTTTACAGCTGTGTACCTACATTAATTTATTAAACATTTCCTTTGTTGCTAAACTCAAAAATACATTAGTTATTATAGATTCTGTAATAACATTCCTTCATTTTAACCCATTAGCGTGAATCGTGCATTAATAGTAGTAACGTCATAAAATCTATTTTGTTCGATTGTCCGCCTAATTTTTTACTTTCTAAGTAGAAAAAGCACTTAAATAATTGATGATACGTTACTGAGTATACATGAAAAGTAAAATTATTAATATTTTAATTAAGCGTTTAAGAAAATGAAGTAGAAACCATGATTTACTAACACTAACGCAGGTCACAACGATACGGTTTCGGGCGTTGTTCACGTTAAAGGGTAAAGTCCGAAATATACTTGCGTGAACTGCACAAGGAAAAATTTTGTGACATAGGGTAAGTGTACTGTTACTGCGAGTTTTTTCCAGCTTAACTTAAACAAATAATTTGATCTCACATATAAAATTACTTTTATAGGCGATTGATGTTTTTACCTTTTAATTATCTGTGTCTCTTACTAATACAATTTTTTTATCAAGTAAATATTACGTATATAAATTAATATTAGCGAAATTTCGCCACGGGGTCTCACAGACGCCTCGTTGCGGCTTACGTTACTATATTTCACCTCGGTAGTAAAGGGTTAAGTTTACACTGAGAAAAAGGAATGGATCTCACATCAATACTTTTATATTTATATGATAAATGTACTGGTATTGTTCGAGTAACCGTACATATTGCTGTCGTAGCTATATTGTAGTTGTCGGTGATATTGTATGGCTGTCACAGTAAAATAATATTGTTGTGAGAGCCATAACAAAGTATTGTTGTAGCAGCAATACGCAGTTTAGTTCAATCAATCAGAATCTAGATACTCGAGCAATACATTTTTTTCAGTGTGGTATTGAAAGTATCGTGTGTAGGAACAAATAAAGATGTGATTCTTTTTCTATATCAAAGCTAACCGTTTCAAGAATTGATTCATAAAAAAAGAAAGGCTCCAGAACGTGTATTTTTTTAATAATTGCTTTAAAAACACTAACTGTCGTTAGTTTCCATTACTGCAGATCGGCATGTATTACTGTGCGGATTACTGTGTATACAATTCATAGGTTATGATCCGCAGTAATACAAGCATAGGCATGGTGTGTATTCTGCCGTGCAAATGAAGAAAGTGGGTATCTGCATTTCGCAAAAAGATTGGAACCATATAAATAATTTCGCATAATAATAATTTGAAACATTATTTTCTTTTACAAAAATCACTAGACGTAGTTCGTTTTTTAAGGAAAATGATAAATATTTTTTACATAAAAATCTTACGCAAATAGATCCAAAAAAAATTAATACTATCAAGTGTCTGGGATTTACTTCAAATGCAGATACCCACTTTCTTCACGTGCACGGCAGTATTACTGCGGTCGACTTCTTTGATTATACAATTATATAAAAGAATACTTACTACAAAGTTGTATTTTTGCTGACTTTGTAAAATCCGCAGTAATCGGGGCATCCGCAGCACTTACCCTACGTAAAATTTTGTAAGAATCTTTTTTGCTGAAAGTTAGTCAAAGAGTCGGATATAAATTCAAATTTTTAAAAATTTTAATGTATATATATAAAAGAAGATGTCCAATACACTCACTCACTCACCCATCAACGCCCAGACCAAACCGCTGGACCTAGAAACTTGAAATTTTTTGTGGCATATACTTTTATGATGTAGGGGCAAAATAAGAAGCGATTTTACCCTAATCAACCTCTAAGGGGGTAACGTGTTTTTACGTAATTGCCAATATCTTTAAAGTTTTGGGAGATATAGAGTTGGTTTTTGTTCACAAAGGTTACCTATGCAAATACCTAAAAATCAATTTCTGGATTTTACCTTATTCATCCCCTACGGGAGTAAAATGCATTTTCTCAAAATCTTGAAAATCTTTGAAGTTTCATGAGTTATACATTTGATTTTTAATTACAAAAGGCAGTTACATTAATTTACACGTTTTTAAGGTAGTACTTTCGGTTATAGAATTAACGTTCAGACTTTGATAAAACTCAACATGCTGGTATCTTGATATTAGTTTAAACGTGACTCAGATACATTTTTGTGAAGTCAGAGTACGTGAAAAAAAAGTTATTGGCATTGTCATTATTACACGTTAAACACGGTGTCTTATGAAAAATAACAAAAATTTACGTATATTATACAGCAGTGGCCGTTCGGTTTCTGTGGAAAACTTTTGTAGTAAGAGATTAGGTAGCTGTAAGTATAAAAATTAATACTGAGAGTACTACTTTAAGAAATTACCTGTTTACGCTAAACCAATTTTAACCATTTCTAACTATTTTAAACTATTTTTTGAGAATTTCTCTGTGTTTGTAACGGTTTATGAAGCATTAAAAATTCAAAATGATGATTTCAGTATAATGAGCAGCCATCTGTGGCAAATACACAATAAATGTAGGTTTTTACTCCGGTATAGTAGTCGTATTGGATTGGATGCATCATATTGAATGTTTGAAATCTTATTTTAGATACGTAATTAGCGACCTGAAAAAACTTATATTGTGTACTTGATTAATATTTAGATTTGTACGAAATAATGGCAGTCACATTTGATCCGCTAATTCGAATTTTTGAAATATGATTAGGCATACTTACAAGGAGTCTATCAGTGATTTCGAAATTTTCTTAACTTTCAAGGATTATTCAATGGTAGCTAAAAATGAAGCGTAAGCACCGGTAGTTTTTGTGAATGGCCCCTTTTCCGCAAAATATCAGCTATTCTGTTCCAAATATGCATTATTTCATTAAAAAATGGTACCTATAGCTGTAATCATAACTCGAAATGTTTTTGCATTAAACAAAACTGAATTACCTAAAAGTAGTCAAAAGGAACTTGCATTTGAGACCTGGAACGTTAAAAAATATTAATCTGAGCCAAAGTTATTAACAATTGAAGATATCAACAAAAAAACATGAAAAATCAACGGAATTAAAATACTTCAATATCCACGAATATTCATGGATTTTTAGTCGATATCTTCAATTATTAATAACTTTGACTCAGATTAATATTTTTTAATGTTCCAGGTCTCAAATTCAAGCTCTGATTGACTATGTACTTTCAGTCAGTTTTGTTTAATGCAATAACATGCGAAATTATGATCACAGCTAGAGGTACCATTTTTTAATGAAATAATGCATATTTGGAGCAGAATAGCTGATATCTTGCGAAAAAGGGGCCATTCGCAAAAACTATCGGTGCTTACGCTTCATTTCTAGCTACCAGTGAATGATCCTGAAAGTTTCAGAAAATTTCGAGACCCGCATCCCTGATAGTCTCTTTGTTAGTTAATAACGTAATGAAGGACCCGTACAGCATAGTAGGATTTAATTGAGTCGGGTAATCATAAACTTCCTTAAGTTTTCTCACTACTACAATCTTAACGGGCTAAACGATATGGATTCGCTCCTGACGTGACTTTTTTCTAAATAGTGTCTTTTACTTGTGCAATTTCTTTTATTTGAATGCTTTATTCGATTAGAAAGGAGATTTTTCTTATACTTTATTCAAATGTAAACTTGCAATTTTGCGCCTAAAAGAGAAATTAAATTTGAAATTACAGTTTCGTAGGAAGAGAAGAATTTGTTGTCATTTTTGTCTTGCAGTGGTTGATAAATGTACATATATTGGGTACTGGTGTATATGCACATTGTACAGGTAGCTAGATGAGGTAGCGTCTAATGCAGAGCATCCCTGATGAATTTAGAGCAAATCTCCAGATCGTATAAATAGAGTAGGAGGCCGAAGAGGCGCTGAAACTTGAATGAAGACGAAAGCGCGACTATTATTGTTTCCCAATCCCTTGATAGCCCTGTAATAGCGATACGAAAGTTTTGCCCTAGATATGTCGCCTGATTACGTACTACTGATACTATATACTATTCAATTCGCTTATTAATATATTTAAACTAGATTAAAATACTTGCCACTGAATATTCGCGAACCCTTCTACTTTGCAAAATAATTTAACGATTACGTTTAATCGACCGTACTTTTTCTTAATCACTTAAAATTCTTTTTTAATTCAATTTTAATACAATTGTATTATTTATAAGTCTAGCTTTAAAGTATAAACCTAGTACAGTCTAAAAGAAGCTATTTATTAGTTTTGATAAGAATTTAATGATCAGGTCAATAAACTGGTGAAGTAAATAAACGTTTTCTGCAATCTTTCATTGATAATAATTGATTTATATAAGCTTCGTTAGTTATCGTTTTTATAAAAGTATAACAGTACAACTTAGTACAGTATCATTACGTGATAAAAATAAATCATTTATAAACATTAAGTTTTATAGGACTAATAATAGAAAAGTGGAATGCTCATAACAATTGTTTTAAAATATACTCCTATTTTTTCTCCTGTTGCCGTATGATCTGTCTACACCCTTCTCTTTTAGTTTTAATCAAATGGTTAATTATTCCAATATTTTTCTCACCGCCGGGCCGAAAGTACCATATTTTGTCCCGGCGCTCAAAACAGGAATATGGTATTATCGGCCTAGCCGTGAGAAAAATAGTATACAAACCATGGGAGGTAAAATGGCGACCCCATAGCACGTGTAAATTGCCACCCGAGCAGTCGGCGACGTAAGTATCGGAGGAAACTTTTCCCCATTTACTATATATATATAAGTGTATTATAGCTATGGATATCGTAAGCCCTTAAGACAAATTAATAACATTTTTAGTAATATGAAAAGATAATTACTATTTTATAAATACACTGTCATAGAGCTAACATTTTGAGGTTATGTCACTGTATTGGTATCTGATATATGTGTACATACCTAGTTTTGTGTTCGTAAACGCGTAGTAAAAAATATAGTAATAATAATAAAAATGATTCTGCTTTAAATTTGGAATTACAATTAAAATAAATGTTAGGCTTGTTGAATGACAAGTGAAGCATGTACTGACGATAAGGAATCAGTGGTAAACAAAGTTGAAGGATCTTGGGAAATGTTCGTAATGGCCGAATTATATCACTAGATGGCGTGTAGCTTAGTCAGCGGCATCGAAAATAGTCATCAAGTAGTTGCATCAAACCGTTTCAAGCAATTCGCTCGGGTTCTGCACACTCGCGTAGGTGGCAGCAAAAATGCATCGCTCTCTCGCATAAATGTATCTTGCAATGCGTAATATAACTTTAAGCGCTACGTTAACGATGCTCAGCACGACAGTTTAATACGTTTGAGTCATTGTTTTATCATTATTTCTAACATATCTTGTTAATATATGTAACTTTATATTAAGTTTTAGAATTGGATATTTAGAAATTGATGACTAAATAAACTACAGTAGTGTAAATGCTAAAATTGTATTGATTTCGTAGTCAGTCGTGAAAATGGCAATACTTTACGCAGCATACTTCCGTGTCATTGGTTTTTTTAGCGAGCATTGCCGCAACTGTATTTTAAAATGATTTTTGCGTCTATAAACTTGTATGCGGAAACAAATGTATCACACAGTATAGTAATTTGGTCAGAGAAAGTCAGTCTTTAGGATTTTGTAAGAATGCACAGTATTTTTTTTATGATTTCAAAATAATTCTGTGATTTTCACCCTAATGTTTATTACAAAATTCTCTCTGGGTAGTAAGTAGTGTAAAAATATCACTTATAGAATGAGACTACAGACTTGTGATGATAGGTACTGTGGGTTAATCAAAAGCTGAACGTTTTAGGATTCAAGCCGAAGCATGCTTTTAAGCCTGGCGGAAAATTCTCTGTAGGTTAGTAGTTCAGTTAAAAAGATATTGAGAGAGTGCAAGATCTCAAAGGTAATTTCCTGTTTTATTTCCTTCTGGTTTCTCGTTCACGCTCTAGGAGCTCGTTTATCGACTCTTCTTGTTAGATCTTATAAGAGATTATTTCTCTTTCTTCCCAACTATAGTGTGAGATTGGCCGTAAGTCGACAAGGGTAAAGCAAAAGTCACAAGCATACTTCATAAATGACCATTAAAAAGTAGGTGTCTATATTTTATTTCGTCTCAAGCGATTCTTAAATTATAATTGATAGGAGTGGCAAAAGTATAATTTAAGGGGACCTAACCACGTTGAAAAATAAATTGGTTATATGTTTTTAGGTAAGGATAAATTATTCATCATACATTAACTATTCTTTCTCGGTAAATTTGTACATTTTATCTACATATATCGCAAATTTTTTAAAAAAATTTTTATGGTCGTTGGGTAAAGTCTCTCTGTTTGGCTATAACACAACCTTGTATATTTCTTGCTCTGCCGCAAGGTTTAGGGAGTCAATCTGATCGGATCGGATTTGAGTTTTTACAGTGTTCAAAATATATATAATTAGGATATGAGTATGAGAATTTAAAAAATAAAATTATTGGCCAAAGTTATAGGGTATTTAAGCCTGAATTATTGAATTCTTTTTCAATTTTATCAAAATATGGCCATAAACTGTGGCCAATAATTTTGTTTTTTAATTTCCCACACTCATAACTTAATTATATGTATTTTGAACACTATAAAACCTCTAAAACTCCAATCCGATCAGTTTGACTCCCAAAACCTTGAAGGGCAGCCAGAAATATACAATGTTGTATTATAAAAAACTTGACAACTATAATTAATACTTTTTTTAATTTTTTATTATATTTTGATAAAATGTTCAAATTTACCGTAAGAAATAGTCAATATATCATGAAAATTGTAAAAATCACCTAAAAATATAAAACCAATTTATTGTAATTTTTAGGTGATTAGGTCCTGTTGAGCAGATTTGCGAATTGTGTCGAGTGAGCTTTAATCGCGAGACACTTCAAACAGCTGTCATCACTGTTCTTTTTAAAAATTTTATCTGGCTGCTTCGAAATTCAGATTGAAAAAAGCATACATTTGTAAGTGCATACACGTCGCTTACACAGATTTTCTAGTTAATAACAATGCTTGTGTTGTTATTAGGACATGAAAAATGCATTTCAACCTGTGTCACTAACAAGAAATGACAAATGACTGATAACCGCGAATCAAAATATACTACTACGAGTACCATGTTTCAGATTTAAAACTCGAGAACTATTACCTAAATACAATTGTATTTTTATTATAGTTTGAAATGAAGTTTTTTATGTTAACAGAATAACATTTTATATACAAAATTAATTGTATTCATGAATCAGTTTGAAAAGTCTTAAAAGACTAAAAGATTTTAATGTTACGGATATAGTATACCATGGGCCATAAAATCAAAGCGAAGCAGGCATGTAGCCCAGAGTTTTTCTCATATTATTGCGTGGCAAATCTTAGATTGTACTAAAATGTATTAACAAAAATGTGATAAATGTGATCTTCGTTCGTGAGCTTATATAATATATTGTTAAAAAATATTTTTAAATAAATCACTAGCTATTCAAAACGTTGGTAATTCTTTTTACACCAGATATATTTATCATTGGGTTATTTAAAAATTAATCTGGAAAAATGGTTTCGTATAGACATATCTAATGTGAATGTCCCAATTTCTGCTCATATAACAATTGTGCGTCAAACATAAAGGTTTAAAAAGTTATTCTACCATTAATTTATAAAGCAGCTATGATTATTATATTAATTATGAATCAAACAATACAATGTAAATGCGTAAAAACCATTTTAAAGACTGAAACATTAATATTAATTAATTAAAAGGCGTACGCAAAATGCACCTATTTCTGTTCACAGCAAAAAGATAGATTAGATTAAAGTAGGGTAATTTTAATGTTTACATTACATTTAAATAAATAAAAGACGTGTTTAAAAGCCTTATAATTCACTGAAACTATTTTATTATAATATAATACAATCTAATCTTTCGATTCCGCTATTCTTTTTAAATAGTGAAATAACCCAATTAAAAATTTAGAGAAAAGTTTAGTTCTTGTTGTTTGAAATAATAGTGGTTTGTAGAAGTAGAATTTTTACATCTTTTATATCAGCAAACGGATGTTAATAAAGCAATGGTTGTCAATCATTTACAAATAGTGATTTGCAAAAATATATTTTTTACAACCTATTATATAAGCAAATGTATTTTAGTAAAGCAATGGTTCTCGTTCTTGCCGTCAATTCGTGATGGCGCCAGTATCATATGTATTTAACCAATAGGGGTATAAAATTACAGCTAGAAAATCATGATCCGTATAGAACGAATGGTTGTACCGCGAAAAAACGCAGTGTAGGTAGCATCGGCAGTCGAGCTCTACTGCATCCGCATCCACATGAGCAAGCAATAGCAGCAGCAGCGGCAGCACCAGCAGCAGGAAAGAGAAAGAGAATGAGGTGGAGTGAGAGACCGAGACTCGTAATGTTCGATAAACGTCACTCGTATTCCGCGTGCCTCTGCGCTTTTATGACATTTTACTGCGCGCTCTCGTTCGCTCTGATTTACCTCCTGTATTTCTCCTCTGGCTAAGTACCGCATTTAAATTTCAAGCACTTGCAAATCTAATTAATCCCGACACGCGCACCTCTCTTTTCCCTTTTCCGCAAATCGCTACGCAACTTATGCTCCTTATTTGTTTTAGCTAATTACTGACAAATTCTTAACAATAAATTAGCGCTCTCTTTATTCTGGACAAAATGTAATTGATCGATTGATCATTATTTAATCCCAAGCTAATTGCCAATTTAGCATAACACTTTCCGGAACTTCCAAGTTTTAAAGTTCCGACATAAAAGATTCTCAAAATTCATACAATGTCCAAAGTTCATCGGTCAGTTTTCTTAGTTGTAAGAGCCGACATTCCCACAAAGAAATTTTCAGTCGCGTTTGTACATAAGCAATGATTTTCCTTTGTCACAACCATCAAAGAGCCGAGATCAAAGGAGGCTTCAGTGTCTATCCACTTTATTTCAACAATCGCTTAATTTCAAAAAAGTTTCAAATACCTAGTGTAAAAGTATTCTCATTGAACGTATGATCCAAAGATTGTTATCGCACATGCCCCGTATTTTGCACACTTTTGCAAAATCAATGAGTTGTTGCAGTCTATACCCGAAAAATATTAAATCTTAACATTTACGCGCAGGATCTTAAAATAAATGTATCATTAATTATAGTTTTGTGAGGAAAATGAATATACAACAGTTAATTAATTTATCAGAAATATAATATAGAACCCCAGAACAAGACTATGCCAACTTAAAATTCTATGTTTTTGTGAAACTAAGCAAGTAACGTAAATATTCCAAGAAATAACATTTTTACTCGAATATTATCATTGTATTATAGTTTCTTACCAATTTCGTACCTATATATGACCTATTTTATGTACAAAAATCTAGTTAAAAAATTTCGAGTTGACATTGTTCTGAGGGTGCGATATCTATATTAATAGAGCTTGAAGGTGATCAAAGCAAGCAAAATAATAATTAACTTGGCGATTCCAACTGTTCAATGATTTTCAATCGGCTTCATGGTAACAATAGCTTTAGCTAGTTTGTAATTCAGCATTTTGCAAAAAGCGTATTTTGGCATGTTTATATAATACATATACAGGGTGTCAATTAAGTCCCGGGACGGCTGAATATTTTCTAAAGTACTGCTTTTCTGGAAGAGGTCAAGGTCATTCCTTAAGTAACTTTGAACAAGGAACCCAACGGTGACCTTGGATTTGACCTTGAACCTCATTTTCAAGGTTAATTTGAGGTCAACCTCATTTTTTCAAACGGGAACCCCTATTTTTTATAGCGGAATCGGAAAGAGCGGAAAATTTTACATCCGGATATGTATTGAGGTATGGGGTTGAGGTAACCCCTAGAGGTCAAATAGAGGTCAAATAATGACTTCTTAAAAATCTCGCGAGTTCAGTGGTAAAACAAAACAAACAAAGGTCATACCCTAGGTAAAACTTTACGGGGTACCCGACGGTGACCTTGGATTTGATCTTGAACCTCATTTTCAAGGTTATTTTGAGGTCAACCTCATTTTTTCAAACGGGAACCCCTATTTTTTATAGGTGAATCAGAAAGAGCGGAAAATTTGTATATATTATACATAGTGTTTGTGAATCTCGCGCTTGCAAGATGTGGTCAGTTTTGTGCCAGCCTACTAATGTGCACGAATTTGCTCTATATACTCTTCCTCTCAACACTTGGGCACGACTGCACGTGGCTATAAAGCGCGAAATTATACGACTTGTGAAATTAGCGGCAAGCCAACTCATTTCGACCCACTAGTAGGTACTAGCTACTAGCTTTTAGCTGCTTGCTCTTTTTCTTCTCTTGTCCTGGTATTTTTTATTTTACGTATTATCTGCGGCTAAGAATCAGTTAAGAATATAATTGAAATTAAAATTAAAAACAAATAATAATATACCCAACCTATCTTCGATTTGTTTATAAATAGCATATGCTTGTATCAGGAGAAGTTGGTCGAAGTAGCCGATTATGAGGTCTAGATCGTGCGCTCGGCATTTTTCAATATTTAGGTGCATGTACTTTTTGAAGATGCTGTCTAAGTGGTCGGAGTAACCGATGTCGATGTCTCGGTAGGTTGAAAATTTTCGTGTCAACATATTTGTTAATCGTATATTGATTGTATGTGAGCATGATTAGCTATGACGAAGAATATGTTACCTACTTAGCGCAGTACCATATCTAGACATCAGAATCATCTACCACTTGGATTATTTGGATGCCATCTCCATGACAATGTACATAGACACCGAACATTACAAATCGCATTACCTTTAACTGCGTCATCGGCCAGTCCGATCACCTTGACTGACTCTTTGATTATCATTTATACGTGGACAGTAAAAACTACGGTAAAGTAAAGATCCTAACCTCTAATATTTCTAGATCAAATTCAATTCAACTTTATAACTTATAAAATAAGTATAAATAACCCTGAAATGGCTTTTAGTATTTACTTTGAAGTAATTTCGATTGATTATTGCTGTTTTAGTCTCATTAGTATGATATAAATGGATTTTTTAACCATTTTATCTTGTATAGAAAAATTAGCCAGATTTTATGTAGAATACAGTAGCTTAAAAGCATGTCGCTGTTAAGGGATTTCTCATTTCTAGCTAAAACGTTAAGCAGAAACTGAGTGGTTTTTGAAAATCTAGCTAATATCTGATTGTTTGTGAGTGGCTAGATGAAAAAGGCAGTAGTGAGAAAACAGTTTGTTATATGTGTTATGCTTATGATGCTGTTGTAGGCAGGGCAGTAAAGCAGCGGAGTCCCAGTTGGTGGTACTTTAATTGCGCGCTGAGAGCTGTGAGCTGTCTCTTTCCAAGCAATTTTCGAGGAAACGTGTGTCTCTGTGTATTTGCTATGTGCAGTGTGCATGGGCGCTCTAGCTACGCGATTTAAGCACGATCTACGCGACTCGTATATAATTTCTGCGCGAGCAGCAAACCTACGAGAGGGAGTAATAAAGCCAAAGAGCACTCGGCGAGCTGGTGGCACTTTGAATTTATCGATGCGCAGTTTAAGCAACACACCAGCCTCTACGTACCTACATACATCCTACCTCTCATTTCCACCAAATAAACGACTTAATCAATATCCCAAAAATCACAATCGACCTACAGCTCCAAATTGAGATAATAAGGGGAAATTAAGTCTACATCTTGATTAGTCACTCACGGATGCGATATGCGCTATACTTTAACCTTATCATCTTCCGTCTTATAAAGTTTCACTGCACTGATACGAAAGCGCTCTCATGACGATGCCGAGGAAAGTGTTATGCATTATATATCTTCTTCACTCGGAAAATCAGATTTTTACATTTTTCATCCGCATAAGTAGGTAGTGCAAGAAAATTCAATTTTATCTATTACTATTATTCTGTCATATATAAACGTTTAATCAACTGTTCAAGTTTATTTCTCTTTCAATTGCCGCTTAATTGTTCATGGATGATTTTCAAAGTTTCATCTCTCGAGAGACAATTGAGTCCTACATATTGATCATATCCTACATATTGTACACAATCAAAGCTGCCTGCTATCTTTATAAATATACACACTGAAAAGTTATGGGCTTTTCTTTCTGCTGTGTTATTCACTTAAGACTCTTGCTCTCGGTACCTTAATTGCTACGTACTTACTTCCGTTCGAGTGCAAGGATATTATTTATACATTTCATTCTAGCTTGCCTTCTAGAATCGTAATAAATACAAAGCCAAAAGGGAAATATAGGCATGCCTACGTTAAGAGAATTCGAGCGAAGAAAAAGATGCGACAGAAAACTAGAAGTTGATTTCGTTTGATGTGTCCATTTCGATTAGAGTTTACAAAGTAAGGGAACAAGAATGTATGTATAAGTTAAATTTTTACATGAGCATTCAATACTGCTTAAATCAATCCATTACTTAGCTTTGCTAAAATTACAAGTCTATTTAGATTTTACAACGAATTTTAACATTAAAGCCATTTTAATTATTAGCTTAGTACATTAGGTCTAACAAAGTTCAAATTACGGCAGCATTTAAAAATATTTATTAAACTGCGGAATTGTATTGCACATCCAATAGAACATTGAGAAGGAATGCTTAAGCCATGCTTAAGAAAACAGAGAGGGTTAGGCATATGTGCTGTGTTATGTTAGGCTTCCTCTCTCACGAGGGGGAAAACTTAAAAGTTTATTTTCTATGCGATTTCCTTTCACGCTGTTTACATTAAAAAAAAAATTACTACGGGGGATACTTGTACCCTTAAGCCGACTTTCACGGTAATCAGCTAATCACGTATATTTTCTAACTCTAATTTTGTCTGCTCAGAACAAACAAGATCGGTTATTAAATTATTTTTCGAAAAAAGGTATGAAAAAAGACATTTTTTAAGAAAAGTTTCATTTTTAATAGTCTACTGAAAATATCCGGGCGAAGCTGAACACTCTAATAGGTTCAAATTTCTAAACTTCAACTTGGATTTTCAAAATTTAAAATTTTTACTTCAAAGTTGTAATCAGCGTCACTTTTGAATACTTCCAAGCGAAAGTATTCACCTGGCGGCGGAGCTTGGTACTGCTTAAAGTTATGTAATAAGTAAACAAATAATATGTTGAATTCAATTAATGCAAATGATGATAAAAGATTGGAAATCTGCAGTGAAAACAATATATTTATAATTAGAAATAAAAATAAAAGCCTTAGTTATTTAAAATTATGCTGCATTTGTAAAATTTAGGTAGGCTGAAATGTTATAATATGAAAGAACGGTACTTTAATTGATAAAAAAAGAAATTTTGTATAAAATTTTCGATTTCAAAAATAATTGGAATTTTTTTTATTTTTTAATACATTTCTTTATCTATCTATCTATATTTTATCCGATTTTAATTTGGAAGGTCCCATTTTGATCCTTGAAAGATTTCAGGGGGACTTACCCATATGAAATTTAAAAAATGTCGTGTAACTAGCAAAGTTACAGCCAATAGTTTATATTTGTACACGCGCGAACTTACAAAAATACGTGTATCGACTAATAAACAATTGGCTGTAACTTTGCAGGTTATTTGATGTTTTTTAGCTTTTGTGCTAAACTCTTTGTAGGAGCAATATGGGACCTTTCAAATTAAAATAGGATAATAGGATAGAAAATGATAAAGATTCCGATCATTTGTCAAATCATTCTCTAATTTATGAATTATATACTTTTGCAATATCGAAATTTTCATACAAAAAATTTTTGTTGTCACTTAAAGTACCCTTTTTTCATATTATAATGTTTCTGATATTGTAACACGTAAATAAATTATTGTATAAACATCTGTTTTTTAAGTCGATTGTCATGAAAGAACCACCTTAAACATGTGTATCTTGTCTCTTTGGTATAAGTTAAATGGCTTGCTTAATTGCCACCAAACAGGCACCTAATTGGACGTCCCAATACCGGAATTTTGTTTAAATTGAGGCTTACTTAGCTCGATGCAACCACCTAACTTAGAATAAGGACTCATTTTGCTTTAGTAATTGAAAATGTTAAGATTACTCGAGTGACTTATTAGAAGTAAAAAGCTTAGCATTAATCAAAATAATCATGCGAAATGTTATAGGTAGTGTTGGGAACAATATAGGCTTGTGGCCATTGCAGCTGACAAGCACACAGCTAAAATTAGACGATTCAGAATTCTCTAAGGCACGAGGCTAGCATGCATAAAAATAATGTTCCATACAGGAAGCGAAAACAGATGCTCGTTATTCGATAGCATGGTATGGAGCTCTCAAGCCGTTGAGTAACGGAGGCCCGCAGTAGTAGCACAGTCCAGTCCAGTCAGCGTTATTTTTAATTTTATCAAATATCCTATAAAGCGAACAGTTGGTTCGTATTCAATGTCTAACTAGTCACGTGTACTTACCGATCCGAGAACGATTTATGATGTGTTCTTAGTCAGTCCGACTTGTAGAAAATTGTAAAAACTGACAGGAATCCATAAGTTGATTGCGTTCTAATAAACGATTGAGAAAGATAGACATTTTTGAATAGCCATAAATTGTCACGAGCAAGCATAGAAAATCACTTATTACTAAAAAGCAAAGCATTGTATATTGTGTAGCAGGTTAGAAGCTTATTGAAGAGCAGTTCGAAAATGCCCAAGCTACGAGTTAACGAGGAGATAAAAGATAAAAAAGAGTGTTAGTCCATTAAGTTTATAGCTTCAGACACAGAATTTATTACTCTTCCGTCTTTAAGTATTAGTATATTGTTATACCTCTAAACAACAATTATGAATTATTGATTTTTTTAGATGCGTATTAATTTCTTGCTTGGTATAAAACAATAATGTCTTGTTATTCCCTGGTAGAAAGTTAGCTAGAATGCCTGGTTAGCTTATTAATTATTAGCCAGATTAATAAGCTATCAATAAGCCAAATTATAGCTAATATATGGCTAGAATCTGCTTAAGAGTACGCTTTAAGCAAGTATGTATTGTCTCTGCAAATCTAACCTATTAATATTTGGTTTCTACAGTTTATTAGTTTTTAAAAATATACATTATTATACTTTATTGAATGTTGAATATAGTGTGACGCCAATATAAATATTTTTATCAACAAATAACAACTTATGACCATATTGGGGAAGAAAACTACCATCGCGGTAGAGGTGGCGCTAGTGAAAAGGTACAAACGTCTACGCTATGTTTTGTATTTTATCATGGGAAACTATATCTATATGTATGAAAAATGGCCGACCTCTGTGTACCTGCCACAGGTTGCATGGTAAATTTAAACTCCCAATAGACATACGCATATGCAATACTAAAAGTATTTGATTAAATATAATTATTTCCCTTTCAAAAATTAGTCAACATAACTTATTCAACAAAGATTTTGTAATTTTTGACAAAAATAAAATTTTGTGAAAAATGTTTAGTCTATAACTACAAATAGTTGTTTACGAATTATTGTTTCTCCAAAAATTCTTCAAAATTGACATTATTCTGTTTCTGCTATTATTTTTAAAGTAACAATAATTATATGACTATATGCTTTACATTATTGATAACATCAATTGTCTCAACACGTGCGTGAAAAAGACGCTTTTCCATGCTGGCAAAACGAATGGAAAACTGAGCATTCCGAGCGTTTTTGCCGGAGCGGGAGGGAATGACTATTATGTCACACCGCGAAAAATGGCTCTCTTTATAAAACACTCGTAAAATATTGCATTTTATACAAATTTTACAGTAATAAGCATACTAGAAAAAATATACGTGTTATTGTTAAACATTTATCTTTATTAAAATTAAGATACTTGCGAAATATATTTTCAACAAGGTGAACAAAATATGTTTGCTAAGGGCTCTTGAAAACGGGTGTAAAATAACCAAAAAGGGGACTTGAAATGGATGAATAATGCAGATTACTATTTGAATAATTTTATTGCCTTTACGTTGTTTTATGATATAAGAAATAGTTCATATGACATATAAGCGACCAAGTAATCAATTAAAATCGCTATAAATCCTTTTAGACCTAATATAATAATAAATAAATAAATAAATACGTGTTTCACAATGTGTTCCTTATTTCTATTAGGCACCTATTTATGAAACACAAGAACTGCATGTTTAAAAGCTGAATTTTCATATAAAAATTAAAAGCAATTATTATGAATTGTTGTATTTTAACGTATTTGTGTTTTTTTTCTATAAAAATTTTAAGTAAGAACTGATTTTGTTAATACGATTAATCAAACCTAACCATTTAGAGCTTTTAAGATTAAAATTTTTGGATTTCTATCATTGTATTATTCCACTTTTTACTTATATTGATAATTTCAGCAAGAAATTGCGAATAAATTGTATTAAAATATGAATTTAATCCTGTTTTATAATAAGGGTATGCATTATGAAACATAGGTTCCAGTAAAAAAATAACGTTTTATAATGGCAGCCGAACATCGCTTAGTATTTTGTTTATTAAATTAACAAATTTTGCACTAGTTTAAAATCTGATAAAAGATATTAAATCTAGAGAAAACAGCGAATCGATTGATACATGTTTAATATACAATCGTTTCATAATAGGCTACTTTACCTTACAAAAAAGTTCCAGCTAAAATAGCTATGGATTGTCATACTCTGGGGTATATACTCTCTCCTACGTGCGTCGAATTATGCGTATTTGGGTTCGTGAGTGTTTGCTCAATCCAAGAGCTACTAAGCCTTAACGAGCCATCCCTCGACCTTATAATGTCGCGCTCAATCTGCTAGCACGCCTCTTACCGATTAAATTCAGCAGTTTAATTGCACTCTGACATGGCCACCTGATTGCGGAACGCCCAAATTTATTGCTCTTTCCATCGCACGGCCTTACGTTCGGCTTTTCGCTTTCGGCTTTTGCCTTTGGCACTTTCCTCTTCCAAGTTAGATAACAATTCCACGGCGATACCTGCCCTACCCTTCTTTACATTTGTTTTCTCATTTTTACATTTTTTAGATAATAACTTATTTCAATATTTCCAACATATACAAGAATTTTTAATTTTATTTTAACTTTTCTTAATCTGACCAAATTGATTCTTCGGTTCAGCTCGTTACTCGCTTTCTATTTCAGTAGGACATGATTTGTCATGTCCTCACTCTTTGAGCGAATAATCGATTCACCGCTATTTGATTAATCTATAGTTGATTATTGGAGTCTTGAACCTTTCTCTCTCTCTCTATCTCTCTCTCCTCCCCCACACACACACATTTTCTGTTCGATACTAATTGGGCTGCTCCTTTTTTTTACTCTTCCGCGACCTCGGAAATGTTCAAAGTTAAATCCTTTTTATCTTCTAAATTCGTCCAGTACCGATCGCAGTTCAGCTCTAACTCATGCCTTATATACTTTATATATTAATCGTGACTTGCGTCAAATTCAGTAAACATTTTAATTTTACTGATTTTTCTTATAATTAATTTGCAACTCTATAAATGAAAAGATAATCTAGTCCAGCGGCCACTGTAGTGATCCGTGGCCGATCTGAGAGACTTAATTAATAATTTTTATAAACAATTTAAAAAATCTTTGTAGAATTCTAAACCGCTTAGTTTTTGAGTTAAAAATACCCAAAGATTTAAAAAACGCGATTTTCTGAAAATCTGACTGTTTATAACTCGGAGACCGCTGCCTTAATTTTGTCTCTACATGGCTTAAATTGTCAATCTAATCATACACTATTAGTGTGCAATAGTATAAATTTATGTTATTGACCTATTAGTTGAATATTAGGCCTTTATTTCCATGCATTTTGAGGTGCGGAGTGGGTGTGCCGCTGCATGGACATACAGGCCTAATTAATATTCAACTAATAGGTCCATAACACTAATTTAAACTATTGCACACTAATAATCTATCATCAGATTGATAAGTTAAGCCATGTAGAGATAAAATGAAGTCAGTGGTCTCAGAGTAATAAGCCGTGAGATGTTCAAAAATTCGCCTTTTTTAAAACTTTGGGTATATTTAACTCAAAAACTAGGCAGTTTAGAAAAAGAATCGCAAATTTGACAAAAATTTGCTGAATAAATATCAATTAAAATGTTATTCGAGTCTACTTTTATGTAATTCCTTAACGTGTGTAACTGTATGTTATTACACAAGTACCAATAATATAAATGTTGTTAAATAATAATATTTAAATTCATTGTTTAATACTTTGTTGTATAATACAACTTATTAAAAGAATTAATTGAATCAATATATATACATACATCATATATTTCTAAGAAAAGTATATTTTTGTTATTTAAATAAAAATTTTCTTATGGTAAATATTATTTGTTGCAAGAAATAGTGCAAATTCAGACAATACAAAGAAATACTTTTTTTATTAATGTTGTATAAACAGATGGACGAAAATCAATATCGGCATGATATCAGGATCCTCGCGGTACCCAAATTTAAAAAAAAACGTTCATTTTCGTCCAGTAGTTTCCGAGATACAGCTCAATACAGGTATTTGGTTCATTTTAAAGTAGGAGCTTCGAGTTTCTGCGACGCGCGAAAAGATCCGCTGAGTGCTCGCTGGCCCGTGCCGCGCTAACTTACGCTCTTATGTCGCTCACCAGGTCGCACAAGAATAATCGGACTATTTTTTACTTAAACCTTAATTCAAAAACCTGATGTTTCGGAGAGATAAAAAATACTCAAAACAGAAAATCCTCCTATGACTTTCATATTCATATGAATATTCAGTTTTATAAAACATTATTTTTCCGACAGAATATGTAGTAATAAACTTGTGCACTAACCAAATTTTTATTCATATTTAACTCTTAAATTCGTTAATTCGTCGACTTCTCATGCATTTTCGGTCACCATTTTCAATTGTTAAGGTGGTATGCTGCTTTGAAATTAAACAAAAAATCTATTTTCTTTCTTCAATATTTTGAAGAATGTTGTAAATTGTAGAAAAGTTGAAGAAAAAATTATCACAGAATACAAAATTCCGGCATTTGGAAGCCACTTTTAGGATAGAAACTTTAACGTAAGAGAGTTTAAGCTCTTTCTGCCTACTTTTATTATCTTTCAGGTTTCATTTCTCAAACGTAAAAGTTTGCAAAACTCTCGTCATACGTAGAGGTATCATTTCTCACTAAAATAATGGACAATTGTGGTGAATTCGCTTATATCGCGAGAATAAGAGCCCATTGGAACAAACTAAGGGTGCTAAACTTTATTTTTAAGTACCAGAAAACACCTCTTAACGTCTCATTAAATTTCGCTTTTCAAAACTGTGGCACTCTCTAGATATTGATTAACAGTAACCGAAAACACTATAGTAAAAATTTACGCGTATGCCGTTGTATATAGATGTACTGATATAATGTACAGAAAGTTGAATCTAACTCGCAGCTTATTGTCTTTGAAAGTTTTAGACTATAAATGTAAATAACTATTTTATGCGAGGACATTGTCGTATTTAATAAAAAATAATAATATTTAAATATAATATTTTACATGAAATTATAATGCGTTATTCTGCAGCGAAGAAAAATTGTTTACTAAATTTTAAAGAGTTAGCTGAAGTTGTTTATTATTAAAACTTTTGCGTTCGTAAGTTGTCAAGAAAGTTGAAAGTAGTGTTCCTATAATACAAAATAAATTTAAACAATTAGACTGTTAGTGTTTGGAATAAAAATGTAGGTGGTAAAAAGTAAGAGTAAAGTCTGAATAATGGTGCCTAACTTACTTTCTTGTATGCAAATGAAAAAGTTGAACGATACTCGGCGCAGTGCACAACGCTCAAGGTACACACAAACACTTAAAAAAGCGGCAAGGTGGCTTTCACGAGGGAAAGATTAAAGCAGCTCTTTACAGCACACGCTCGGCATATTAACTGTAGGATTAAAAAATTAGCACTCTATTGCTGGCAGCTTCATTATTCTCTCGTAGGGTCAATGGTTTGATAGAGTAAACATTTGAGCTGGAATTATAATTGGAATAAAAAGCCGCGTATATCTGTAGGATAGTTTTTCTTTACTTGAATGATCATTAATAAGCGTCAAGAGTTATCCGATTAAAGCAAAAAAGTCTTTGCAATAAATGTAAGTAATACGTAATGCGGGCCAGCCGCAGTAATGCTGCCTCGAGGTTTTCCTAAAAAAGGGAGCAAGAAGAGTCGGAGCACGCTCGCATGGCGGAGGACTCCCGCTGCCAATTTCGTGCCAAATGTCATAATAGGCGCGCTAAGTGTTTGTCGAATTAAGCGACAATTTGCTGAAAATAAATCGCGCCGGTCCTCGCACTAAGCAGTAATGTTCATGTTGATATCGTGCTTACGGCCTATAACAAGACGTATTTGTTTTTCACTGGGCTAGGGTAGCTAATAAGCATGGGCGGGTGAAAATTTGAATGTTGCGCACGTCACGCAAATCCCGCTGGCGACCGATCGAAAATAAATCGCAATAATTTATAGATGCACCGGCTAATCAGGTTAATTGGAAATGTAAGCTGGGAGTAGGCTCGCAGCGCTGCTCCTCGCCGCTGAGAGATGCACGTGCGCAAATAAATTAGCATAGCAGCACAGTGGCGGGCCGCTGTCATTTCCAGAGGCATTCCCTCGAATACTCGAATAGCCCAATAGATTTTCGTCTCAATATCAACTGTAGATGGCGCGTGCTGCCGCTGCCCACTCCACTTCTCGACTTTATAATCATTATTTCAAGATTTACAGACTCGCGCTACTCATGCTCGCGCTCTAGCATGTAGCATAAATTTACGTCGCGCGACTTGTCTCTCCGCTCTCTTTCTCTTTCTCTTTCTCTTTCTCTCTCGGCGATGCACCCGGCCAGACTTTTACGAGGCGTGAATGCTTTTTGGCCGGCATTGCCATTAACGACATCTGCGTTTTGTCTTCGCTCGTTATAATGACTTTTCCAACCTCTCTCTCATCTGCATTGCTAAATTCAACGACTGTTAGGAATTTCACACTCTTATTATAATACAGAGCTTTTTAATATTATACTAAAAGGACCTTTAGATCTTGGGCCTTGATTATTTCCTATCGTTGGCTGCATTCTTCAACAAACACCTTATTATTTATATTTAACTTCCTGCAAAATCATGATTAATGCGAATGAAGTAGATAATATGAATATTCAAAGATCTTCTTATGGTTCAATTGACCAATGACACTACTATCCGATAATCCGTTAGGTGTAATGAAAGGATGTAATTATGCTAAGCGGAAAGCTGAAATTTACTCAAGCATAACGCGATCTTCTACGGCTTCCGTTTTTATTCAAACCCCCTACAATCGTTGAAAAAATGATTTAAATTTTTATAGCTCGGTTTTGTAAAAATTTATGATAGCAATAATTGATAAAATGAGAAAATCCTGGCCTATATAGTCTTGAAAGTGATTCATTCAAGAAAAGAGTGGCAGTAGGCTTTACAGATTCCTTTGTGGTCTGTGCATGCCAACGACACATATAAGCTAGAGCATGCACACGCCAGACAGGTGCAGCGACAACGCTATTTCAAAGAAGACCATCAAGTGCTGTGGGATTAATCAAAACATTGACTCGTTGGCTCTTATAAAGCTTGGCTTTCTTTTCTTCGATCAAAGTCATTCGGTGTCTTATTTCCGTCAAACACTAGCAAACTTGACTTTCATTTATTTTTTTACTACCACTTCAATCGGTATATTTCAAAGTTAAAAGTAATTTTATTCGCTCTACAATAGCATTGATAATAACTTGTGCTTGTGTTGTATTGATTAAAAATCAATTAGAAATTCACGTGCTCCTAGCTTTATTAGACATTTTTAGGAATATTTAGGAATTTATTTTTCTTTTAATTTCGACTTAAATGTTTGTTCGTAATCTTATTCCGATGATATCATGAACACGTCTGGACCGATCCAGTTGAAATGCGGACAGTAGCTTTTATTATCATCCGCGATGGTTAATAGCCCAGTTTATTGACCCTTGACCCCAACTTTAAGCTAATTTCAACGTCAAATCTGATTTTCTGAATGGATATACCCATTCTTAACCTCGATAATTGAAAACCGCTGCCAACTAATTGGCACTTAACTTCCTCCAACCTTATTAAATTTTCCAATAAAAATTATTTTTTTCTTTTTAATTCTGAATTAAAAAGTCAAAACGAAAAGCCCATTTTTCTTAAATATCGAGATCAGTAGATTTAAATTTTTAATTTGCCATCTAAACCTATACAAAAGTATAGCATAGACTATGAAAAAATAGTTTTCTTCTTATTTATGTTTTTTTTCCTACCTTTATTCCCTTGTCGGGTTTTTACTGGATACCCCCACCATGTGTGTGTGGAGATATTTGGTCCTAACAAGTCAAATCAAAAAATTTATTGAACATTCCTCTCCATATTCCTAATCATCTCAATTTTTTTTTAAATATTTCCGTCATACGTTTCCTAGATATACTCTTTTAACAAAAAATGACGTTTTCTTATATAACAAACGAAGGGAATGATCTTATCTAAACTTTCAGATCGAAAAAGTAAGGTAATTTTATTCTCTTTCTAATGTCCTTTCGCGGGTTCGATGATATTTTTTCTAATGTATTAAAAAACTTGTAAAATGATACACCCACTAAATGTTAAAATCCCTTGTCGATCTAGATTTATCGATACCGAAGATCGAACTCGATCCCGATCAATGTGTGTGTATATTGTTGTTAAATCAAAGTGAAGGGCAGCAACGCCTGTATATAAATAAATGAATAAATAATTAATTAAATAAATAAATATGTTTTGCCAAATACAATTAAGAGCAAATTGAAAAATTTCGAGAATATAATGTAATTGATTTATGTTTTCTCGTTTTTAGAATGCTAGAAAATTTCTACTTTTAAACAAATATTACAAATTGCGAATATTTTTGCTCTTTTCTTTACACTTAAGGGGAGAACAGAGTCCTATACCTTATACACATTACCGATATTATCGATTTTTCGTTTTATGCAATCAGTTTTTGCTTTAACGCAATTTTACGAACATACGCACATTCTAAGTGATAAGTAGATTGTATATTTTCATATTACAATATGAGAAACGATATAATATAGAAGATGGTCATTTGCAGCGACGAAAAAAATTTTTTAACCCAAATTTCCATATTGTAAAAGTATAAATATCATCAACGAGAAAGATTTGACAAAACACTGGAGACTTTTTTATTTCTTATCCGATTTTAATTCTAAAGGTCTCAATTTCTTCCTTGAAAGATTTCAGGGGGGCTTAGCGATATGAAAATTGCAAAAAACCAATGAACCTGTACAGTTACAGCCAATTTTATATAAGCCAATAAATACTTGTGTTTTTATAAATTCGTAGATGTACAAGTATAAACTATTGGCTGTAACTTTGTGGGTTCATCGGTTTTTTGCAATATTTATATCGCTAAGTCCCCCTGAAATCTTTCAAGGAACAAAATGAGACCTTTAGAATTAAGATTGTATAGTCGACGATACTTATACTTTTGCAATATGGAGGTTTTGTTGAAAAATTAATTTTTCGGTGCTTAAAATGTCCTTTGTTTATATTATACCGTTTCTCATATTGTAATATGAAAACAATTTATCATATGAATTTTTATATTTTAGGTACGTATGGAAACATGAACCACCTAAAGCTACAGTACACTAATTGAACGGGTCAAGAATTCAACTTATTCCTTCAAAAAAGGGTTTCTAAAAGCTCACTTTATACTCTAGAAAGCTCCAAATTGCATTTTGAAGCATCGTATACGTTTCTTCAATATTGCTTTCTCAAAGAGAAAGCATTGTTTTGATAAAAAAAATTTTTTGTCATTTTATAACGTAAAAACATAATGTATGACTTGGAGATGTCGAATAAGCTACTCTAAAAAAATGTCCGGTAGCGCTCATCCGCGCTCCAATATTCCGCGGTAAAATCTGACCAAACATTGCATGTATGTTTGTTATCCATATCTCGGAGTGGCTTTAAAATTTCAGCGAATTCGGCCGACTCATTTTCATTTTAAACATTTTTCAAATTTTTAAAATCTGAAAATTTTGTTTTTTTTTTAATTTTTTGTTGTAGAAATATTTTTTGGGAAGAGAATTTTTTTCACATTAAAGTACTCTTAAAATCCTTTAATTTAAGTCCAATAATGATGCAAATTGTAACATTTTGCATTTGTTATATCGTGTATTAAAAAATTTTCTTCAAACCTCTATAAATCGAAAATTAAAGGATAAAATTTAATTTAATTCTTACTGAATATTAGTTTTATATAGAACTATAATTCTACAAATTTTTAAGTCATAAGGCTCATTGCTTCTTCAGAAAAATGAAATAAAAGGTTTAAAGAAATGCATTCTTTTAGATAGCGATATCTTAAAAGATTTTTTATGTTTTTCTTTGACAGTTACAGTAATACTTTGTTAAGAATATAGATATAAGCCTATTAGTATGGTTTTGATAACATTCTTTGCAATTTTTTTACGTAAAACGAGAATATATGACTGGAGTGAAGTGGTACTTTTAGAATAATTACTCTTTGTGTATGTATGTATGCACGTGTATGTGTGTGTGAGACATACGTGCATGTACGTGAGTTGTATTTAATTATACATGTGTCACTCATCTGGGCTCAAACACCAGTGAATAGTGTGCTAAAACTTAATTTTCAGTTAACATTTAAACTTAAAGTATTTGTAATGCTTATGCACTTCTCAGTAAAATTTTCCTTATAATATATAACCTATTTTGTCAAATCCATGAGCAGATATTGACCTATGTATAATAATATAATATACTATAGAACATGAGTGATGCCTTTTTGAGAAAGCTGAGTGCCAAATTTGCTGGCAGCATTTTCTTATAGTATTTAATTACATCGGCATATATGCAATTTGTCATCTTTAAAGTCGTTTTTCTCAGAACTTCAGTTTTGGCCTTAAAAATGCATGCGCGCCGTGAAATGAAATTGAAATTTCACAGGATTATTGGTTTTTATATTATAAACACATCGTCTAGGCAATTTTTCATATAACCCTGTATACAAGATTTACTCACATAAATCAAAAAGTAATATACAATTATATTTCATAAGTTCGTGCTAAACATGTGTATACGGCGATTATATGAAGAATCGCTCTGACAATGTGTTTATAATGTAAAAAGCAATAATCCTGTGAAGCTTCAAATTATTCACCGTGTATAATGAAGTTTTGAGGAAAAAGACTTTAAAGAAAGCAAATTGCACATAAGCCAATGACATTAAATACTATAAAAATATTCAAAACTTATAGGATGCTTTAAAATACAAAGTGTAGCTTTCTAGCGTATAAAGTGAGCTTCAAGGAATAGTTTTTTGAAGAAAAAAGAAGTTGATTTTTTGACCCTTCAAGTCTGGTGAACTCTAGCCTTAAGAGGAGACCGTGTCTACTGTCCTTGTCTAATTACATTTTTGCTATTTATTCAAATAGTAGTTTGTTCATTCAAAAACTAAGAGTCATCCCCAATTCTTCGTAAAATAAGGAATATTTGAAGACGTAAAAAAATATTTAACATTATTTCCCTTCCAAGAATACTTCGAAACGCGAAAATTGAGGTTAGGTTTTTTTTTCGTTTTCAACTATTCTCGGAAAGGAAATAATATTAGGTACTCTTTTAGGTCTCAAACTATTCCTTATTTTTAGAAGAATTGAATACTATTTGAGTAATTAGCAAAAATGTGATTAGGGCCTCAGAAAATAGGGTGATTTTGGAGATGTTCTTTGGCTTAAGGGAGTTGTCGTGCTATAATCGTAGTCAAAAGTTAATTTTATTCTAAATCACCATATAATAGGGTTATGAGTCCTTCAAACTGTAAATTATACTATATTGTAGCATATAACATACATAAATAATGTGAAAATCTCATAAAAACGCTAAACACGAAGCATAATATAAACTGTTGAATGTAATTGTATTGCTATATAGATATAACGATAACATTGGGCATACAATTGCGATTGCTATATTCTTCATAGGAGCGACTCTTTTCCACTTTTTACATACTATGTATAGTTACTCTATATATAACATATTAGTTCTTCAAACGAATTCTAAGAAAATACTAAAAGCTATACATAACAATGTATCAGCAAGGCATGCTTTATATAAGTTTTACATGTTAAATATCAAAACTTTTTAAATATCTCGCTTCCCGTGACACTAGGCTCTCTGAAATTTTGACCAGTGACAGATAATATTCATCAACATATGGTTAAAAGTTAATAAAGATTGTAAGAAAATTAATCAGCAAGACTATCCCCTTAATGACAAAATATTTGGTAACTTTATCTTAGGGGCTTTATTAAACATGTTTAAAAATAAATAAAATAAATGTTTCACTTTTTAAAATTTTTCAATATGGCGTCGGTACGGGTCATAAAACTTGGCACGGTGCGCTTGGATGAAAAATATTATTTCAGTGATTAATATAATCGCCAGAAGTATTTAAAAGAAATCTCAATTTTACCAAATTTGTTTGTAGGTAATTGGCCATACTCCGCACAAAACCATTCCACGTGAATAGTTTTGGCTCTAAAATCTTCGTCTGATTTCCGTAAACAATATCCGCTTAGTTAGAAGCAAGGAAGAATGTAATGATCTTTTTTAATACAAAAGTTGCATTATTGTGCATTTAGCATCCGAAATGGAGGCAGGTCAGTACAAAGGCAAAAATGCCGACGTACTTGACTGTAAAGCATAAGCAGCTTGAAGAAGACCTACAAGCATAAGCTTCTTCCAATCCATTAAGAGAAAACATGGTTAAAATTCACGTTCTAAAGTAAAAAAAGTTCTAAAGTAAAAACGTTCTACAGTAAAAAAAATGGCAGAGATGGAAGCACAATCTAACAATAGTTCCAAATTTATTGATGTGTTGATTTATTCTATGAACTTGCATCGAGTTAATAAAAAGTTAAACATTCTTTACCCTTCTCTTTCGCATAATCGTTTCCCCACGAACTTAGTAGGATCACCGATGTAGTTAAGTGTGCCGTCGCTTGGCCTATAAGCGCACAATGCAGCACACGCGTGCATTACACAATCAAACGTAGTAGCGCCTCATACTACACGTAGATTCCTGAAGCTTTATGCGAAAGAGAGAGTTAATATAGTCTTAGACACGGTAACGGCCCGTATTAGTGAGCCTGTCCCTATTAATGTGCCATTCTTTTAAACAGAGCGTATAAACAACAACTTTGAAATAAATAAAAGGGATGATTTTTAATAATAATATAACCTAATTATCTTTGTTTTAAAAATAATTCCTTTTATTTATTTCCAAGTTATATCTAATACAATTTATTTGAAAAAGGAGCGCACTAATAGGGACAAGCTCACTAATACGAACGATTACCCTATACATGAAAGGCGTTAAACTCTACATATAATAGAGCTTCAACTGGGATGGGGTTTAAAACAACGAAAAAATAAAAATTTGGATATCAATATAACGAATAATTAATTTTATGTTTTGCTAAAGTACATTTAACTTTGTAAGCATGGTACATTAAAATGTGTTGTATCTAAAACTCTAAAAAATGCTAAAATATTCTAATACTACGAGGGTAGTTCAATAAGTCTTTAGAATAAAGTATAAAAACAATTTTTTTTGGGTACATTTTTTTTTATTTTTCAACGTAATCTCCTTGGAGCTCTATACACTTGGTCAATCGCTTTTTAAGTTTTTTTAATCCTTCAGAAAAGTACGTTTTCGGAAGTTCCTCAAAATAAGCACTTACAGAGGCAATGACGTCTTCGTTGTCCGTAAATCTCTGTCCACCGAGCCATTTTTTCAAGTTTGAAAATAAGAAAAAGTCACTGGGGGCTAAATCTGGTGAATACGGTGGGTGTTCGACCAATTCGAATTTTAGTTCTTCAATTTTAGCCATTGAAACGAAGCATGTGTGGACTCGGGCGTTGGCGTGATGAAAGAGAATTTTTTTTCTCGCCAAATGGTCGTTTTTTTTAATTACTTCTTTCAGCTGCTCTAATAATGATGCATAATACTCACCAGTAATTGTTTTACCCTTTTCCAAGTAGTCAATAAGTATAATTCCACGTGCATCCCAAAAAACTGTAGCCATAACCTTACCAGCTGACTTTACGGTCTTTGCCTTCTTTGGAGCTGGTTCGCCTGTGGAAATCCACTGTTTGGATTGTTCCTTTGTCTCAGGAGTGTAGTGGTGTATCCATGTTTCATCCACAGTCACAAATCGACGAAAAAATTCCTCAGGATTCCGACTTATGCGCGCCAAAAGAGCCTCGGAGGCGACCACTCTATTGCGTTTATTCTCAACTGAGAGCAAACGCGGCACCCATCTTGCCGATAGCTTTTTCATGCCTAATTTTTCATGTAGAATTGAAACAACTGCACCTATAGATATCCTTGTGGCCTCAGCTAACTCACACACTTTTAATCTTCTATCCTTCAACACCATATCGTGGATTTTATTGATGATTTCGGGAGTAGTTGCTTCTATGGGCCTTCCTGAACGTGGTTCGTCACTTATTGATGTACGACTACGCTTAAATTCATTTACCCAGTTATAAACCGTTGCTAAGGCAGGGGCAGATGTGCCATGAACTGAGTCCAATTAATTTTTTATCTCATATGGAGTTAAACCCTTTAAATGAAAATGTTTAATTACCGCTCTGAACTCGTTTTTTTCCATTTTTCTTAACAAGCAATTTTTTTTTTCAATTGGTTATAAAAACACGTAAACTCAGAAGATGTGGACTGTGACTGCACCATATATCTAGTCGGGAGTGGTGCTGACTGAAAACAGATGGTTTGGAGCGATTCGCGCGCCATCTGTTGGTCATTCTAAAGACTTATTGAACTACCCTCGTATTATAAAAAGATATTTAGTAACTTATAAATCAAAAGGTCAACTAGTATACACATAAAAAATCAAAGTATAGAAAGGTCTGAAAAAGACCCTTCCGCCCCACTAGTGAGATGAGATGGGCTTTTCGATGGGGCATCACGGACTTCCTATTCATACCGATTATTAAATAAAATAAACCTAGATAATATAAAGGAGATTATACTTTATTGCCATTTCGAACAGGAAAATTGACTTTTCTTTACAAAATGTTCGTTTACGAGTTTTTCTGTGAGTATCAAAAAACGTAGTTTAGAGGTTATATGTAAAAGATGATTGCGCCGGTAACGTCAAATCGTCAAATTTCAAAAATTGCCTTTTACTTTATATAAATGTTTTCATTTCTTTCTTGTAGGAAATAGTAGAAATGAACTAAAATCTGCAATTTAATACAAAAACACCTTAGAATGACAATTAGATTATACAAATAAAACGACCCTCATACCCCCCCCCCCACTGATCAAGCCCATGTCGCCCCATTCGCTACTTTTTTTTAAGCAGTTAATTCAAAACATTAAACAATATAATAATAAAAACAAACCCTATGCAAATAAAGATTAATAGTTTAACTTTCAAATACCAGTTGTAAAAATCCATAACTATTTTGTTCTCTTAAGGAGATGTGAAAGTGAACTTAAAATCCCTACCTTACCGGCATCACATTTATATTTTCTTTCTCTACAATAAATACTTATTTCTAAAAAAATACGCCATACTATGCCTTCCGCATTCTTATCAGGAACCTTCAGTTAAATTTTCGAAAGCTTTCATTATTAACTCTCGGAGAAAATGTATTTCAAAATTTAACTATAGTTGTATATTTTCAAACGCATTTTTCTCCGAAAGTTAATAATGAAAGCTTTTAATAATTTAACTGAAGATTCCTGGTAAGAATACGGAGGGCGCAGTATGGCGTTTCTTTAGAAATATTTATTTATTGCAAAGAAAAAATATATAAATGTGATGCCGGTACGGTAGGAATTTTTAGTTCACTTTCACATCTCCTTAAAGTACCCAGCGTAGGTTAAATCTTAAAAATTAACTTAATTGTTTTAGGCGTTACAATAATATTCTTATTCCACACTACTGAAATGACCACTTTTTGTCCCTGAAAATCGGGGCGAAAGTGGCATATATTTCCCGTAAACTCATTTGCGGGGCGAAAGTAAAATTTACATTTTTTATTTACAATTCTTTTTTACAATACTATTCGTTTTATAATAAACTAATTTACATCTAGTGGTTTTTGACAAAAAAATAAAGAAATTGTAATTACAAAATAAACAAAATATTTATTTACATATTTTCCATTTGATTTACATAATCTACATAACGTACATATATACAATAGAATGTATAGTGTATGTATAAAGTAGAATAAAATACTATATGCAACACGGGGCGAAAGTAGATTTTTCCCGCAGCAAAATCTGCTACTTTTGCCCCTTGTTGCATAAGGTACTATTCTTTTGCAGTTATATGGACTCTAAATATTTCTAAACTCAATGCATTAGTTTTACGTGACTTTTGAAAACAAGAGTTGCTTTGTTTACTATACATGTAGCTCTCGAGTATTCAACATTTCAACTGTTGACCGCATTTTCATGATTTATATTGTTTTACGATCACGTAAAAATAATGCGTAAAGCTTTCATCTGCAGCAACTACTCATTAAAACATGTTTAATATCTGTAACTCCAAGTACGCAAATTAGATACCGTTGCTCCCCATTTACTATATTTATAGTCAAAATATACCTATGAATTCGCGGTGTCTTATCTCTTCCATTTATATACCCAATAATGTAAAATAAGTTCTTTAAATACGAATTATCTACTATTTGTTAAAAATAACAAATTATTCTCTTCTGTGTTACAGCCGACCAAATTAAACGTGTATAAGAATGATTCGGAGAGCTGGGATTACACTACCCCGGCGATAGGTGAGTTTTTCCTTATTTGCAACTACATTATTTTTAACAATAAAACTGTATAGAGTTCAATGGACATGTGGAAACGAATATTTAGTTTTATTTTCTCTCTAAGTCAAATGAGGATAATAAAAACAAAGGTCTATTGAACTCTGACATCAAATAGAAGTGACTTTACAAACTTGACTTTATAATTCATCTACAATCTCATTAAATATCATTTTGACTTATTAGCGAAACGATTAGCAATAATGACAGTTTCATCGATTACGAGTTAAATTGACACAGAAATATTAATTGATAAAATAGTTACAAATCTGACTCTTACATATTATATGTGTAAATTTTCCTATGGCAAAAAAGCTAGTCACAAGAACGCATAACTTTTAAACAATGAAAACACTAAGCATATCATAATATGGGTATCAAAGATAATAATAAACATTTTGAAATTTGTACAATTGTTTTGTACTATATCTTGAGGTAACTAGTTTTTAAGAATAGTTATGTAATTTTGGTTATATTTGCAAATATGAGAAAAATGATTTGAAATAGAATTAAAAGAAAGTAAGAAATGAAACAGGAAGTAGAACGGTATTTTCCGCGCGTATAATATAAGTGCAGGAGAGTAAGGTGGGTGTTTCTCGCGGCCAGTTCTTCGAGCTATTAGTCCTTTTATTTATTTTTGCCTCTCCTCCGAGGGTATGATTAGCGTGGAGCTCGCAAGGCGACGGGGCGACGGCGACGTCAACGGCCGCGGTCGTCGGCAGCCCTTCATAGCTTCTGAATCTACTTTGACTTTCCGAATGTTGAACTGTCTCGATTGAGGCGCCTCGCCAAGGCAACGCAGCTGCTTGTCACCGCTCAGATCTCGAGCAACATGCCGAAACTTGTCCGTTTCTCCCAGTACCTTGCGGCTCACTTTCCGCTAAAATTACCTCTCATTCCTCCTTTATCATTATAAACTTCGGTAACCACGCGCAACCGACTTTCTCATTCTCTCATCATATCTATCTATATATTTGTAACTTGGAATTTGGAATTTGGAATTTGGAATTTGGAATTTGGAATTTGTAAACGCTCAAATAATGCAGACAAAAGTCGCAAGTTGATATCCTATACTTTTCCTCGTGCTCGCTTCTATGCACCGAGCTAACATTATCGACTTTAATGTTCAATTTCTACTCGCGCATCCTGTCTGCCTAACTCAGCAGTGATACTGCTCATTCACTGATAACGCCGACAGTACCGAAGCAATCCCCGATTTTCTCCATCGACAGAAAAGACTGTCTCGATCTGTTTATTCATTTCTCACTAAATATTAAACATTAGTATGCCAATCGTTAGACTTTATGTATATTTTCTTGAATCTTCCGATCGCAGAACTAAGTTTCATGAGTGTTATAGTGTACATGAACCTGTCTTAAACTTGGTTATCGCTCGACGCGAGGACGAGGAAGCCTTTTAGTTACAAAGTTTCACTTAGATTGCTCACAGCCCGTGTCTGCGTTAATCGAATCATGCTCGTTTTCCTCGCTTCTACCTATACAATCGCATGATACGCACGCGTTCAAACACTTTTTCAACATCAATTTAACAATGTTTCATTAATCAATATAAATATTACAGGAAACCATCGTTTATAATCTTCCAGTTTCATTATATTCTATAGTAGGCATGAAGCTACGTAAATATACAAGTACTGTCTCTAAATGAAAAGCGGTGCCTATTATTATTAAAAAGTGACATTCACAAATGCCAATAAATATTTTATAATCTAATCTAATATAATGTAAAAAGAGAAAATAATTCTTTAGGTAAAAAACATATCATGTATTTATTAATCATAAATAAAGGAAAAAGAAAGTAATAAACCTTCCTTGCATTCAGAAATTGTAAATACTTGAATAGTTCGTTAGAAGAAAGCAAGTTATTAGAGAATTTTTTTGCTATCTCATAGGATTTCACACTTACTCTATTCATCACAAAAAATACACCAACATAACTGGGACACATAGTTGAAGAGTTTATTGCCCGTAGTTAACAATTAAAGTGAGTTGGTTCTGAAAGGGAGAAGATGCCCTAATCGAAGCCGATCACATCACTGAACAAGCCACAAGAATCTAACAAGTAACTACAAGTACATGTACTACATGCCCGAGAATAATAATACCTAAAATAAACACGAGTGGAAAATTGATCGAGGACACGACACAACGAACACAACGCTGGAGGATTGAAACAGCCACGTCATTGCGTGCATCACATATTGTTCTAATTACCAGAACGTGCACTGCTACACGTCGGCATCTATACAACGCCTAAAACGCATTTGTTACTTATAACCTACCAACTGCATACACACCTGGCTCCGAGCACAAACTCTCTTCTGTCTTGTTGTAATTTGTGCCTGTTTGTTTAAAGAGAGAAATACGGCCTTAACGATGATGCTTGCATCATAATCTAACAAAATCTAAGATAATCTAATTTTTTTACTGCCTTCAGAACTCCAAAATATACAATGTATCTATTATGCTATCCATCTTTATAAAAATATGTATCATTATATTTTAATCTTCTGCTTCTTTCCTTTTACTTTATTCCAAGCTAAACTTGGCTAAATCAGTTGGTTTTTTATTGCCATGCTTTATTTGCAATCTCCTGCCCGTCAGCGGTTTTTTTACTCGCTTCTTGTATATATTTTTATTTCCATGTGCTTATCCCATGAGTGTCATTCTGAAGTCCAACTCGCTAATTGCCATTGAAAACTACCAGGTCTATTTGATTTTTAGCTTTTTACCTGCAGCCAAAGTTCATGAATTAGACGGACGGGTGACACCGGTTAAAATTTCTTTCAACCTTAGCGGAATAAATTCATTTTATTTTTCTCATGCTTTCATTGTTTAAGAAGGAAGAGGAAGAAAGAACTTTATTGTATTTCCTTAAATGTAAAAAGCGACACAATGTAAATGTGAGCTGTTGCTGCTGTCTCTCTTTCTCTTTCTCTCCTTGTTTCTTTGCCTTTTTGTCTACAGTTGATATTTTGCAGTTTGCTTTTTCATTTCAAGTGCTTCTTCCCACTTGTTTTCATACTGTTTTTTGTACCAATAATGCACCGTTGACTTTGTAAAATGTTAAAAGAATATTCCTGATAAATAATACTTTTTGTACTTGTTTTATTCCTCGTATCTTTTTTCTTTATTAACGTGCATCTCTTAAGTTATAAACCGGCGTACAGCAGGCAAAAGAAGTAAATTATTGAATAAAGAAGCGTGAAAGAATGCGATGCACGTCAAAGTATCGTCCATTGTCACTTTGTATCTTGTTATATATATATATTGAGTAAATTCAACAGTTATTGACCTTTATAATCTAATGTTTGATTTCGATATTTTGACATACTATGTTTAATTATGAAGTCTTATTTTTCTCTATTCTTCGCTATAAAAGTAAATATGCAAAAGTAATGAATTTGTTTACTAATTGTGACTATTTATTTCTTTTCCCTTTCATATATTATTAGACTACTTTTATAATATAATAGAGGTCAATCACTGTCTCTTTAGTCTTGAAATACAATATAGACTATTTGAAAACTTTCTACTTTCTTCTGTTTTACCCGCATATACGTGTATGTCTGAAAAAACTGTCATTATTTTTTTGAACGAAAATAAGCCACAATGTACTTTGAAGATCTATGTCACAAACCTAAATCCACCGGTTGTCAGCCGACCAATGAACAAGTTCAACAAAAGCGCACAACGTTTTCAGAACAAAAGTATTTTGTAATATATGTGTAGAAATGTATAGTCTCCGCTGCTCGAAGTCTCGGAGCCAAGCAACTCGTCCTCGGTTTTCATGTTATATATTTACAAATTGTCAATGTCAGCGACATTTCCTTTTTCTCTAAAAAGGGCTACCAATGCACTCTCACAGACAAACATTCAGTTGTCCACTGATCCCAAGTAAATGTTATAAAAATATCTTACAAATGAACGTTTATTGTATACATATAGATTGATATATTTATCTGTACATGTAAATTTACACTAACGTTGTATATATCTAGTGAAATGTATACAAGGGCATGGGACCTCAAACGTACGTAAAACAACAATAGAAATCCGAGAAATTGTATAATTGCTGTACACGGTTAGCTAGTATAATCTTTCCTCTCGCTTATATTCATTACACCAACACAACAGCAACAACAGTAACAATATCAACATCAACATCAACATCAACATCAACAACAACAACAACAACAACAACAACAACAACATCAACATCATTATCAAAATCGAAATCAATGAAAGGACTCAAGGCTGACTGACAAGCACATTTCTATCTCTGTTTTCGTAATCATGCTCGAGAAAAATGAAAATCATACGCAGAGTGTTGAAAAAGAGGGAGCAATGAAAAAAAAGCAAAGAAAAGAAAAGAAAAGAAAAGAAACAAAGAGCAACAAGAAAGTGGGAGGAAAGAGGTGTTATGTTGGAATGTTTGTCTGTGTGCAGATGCAGCCATCTCAGTTGTTGACATGAGGTGATCAGACGGGATTCAGAAGCGATGGACAGGCAATGGAAATGGAAATGGAAGTGGAAAAGGAGAAGGAGAAGGAGAAGGAGAAGGAGAAGGAAAAGGAGAATGAGAGGCAGGGTAGAGTGAAGGGGCTGAGGGAGAAAAAAGAGAGTGAGAGAGAGTGGAAAGAAGTGAGAGGCAGAGTGAGTGAGCGAGTGCGAGAGGGGGAGTGCATGCGGGAGCTGGAGCCCGATAAGCTGTAGAGAGGGCTCGGTAAAACTGCTTTCTCACTCAGAGTCCCTCGTCCGTAGTCTGCCCATGCGTCGTCGTCTGCTACTACGCGCGCTTTCGGGGGCTCGTGTACAGTATTGGTGAGCTTGGCCCCGAGGCGTCGACCAGCGGTAAGTCCAGCACCAGTATCCGCGCGATGACAAAATGACAAAATGACAAAATGACAAAACGAGGATAAGAGAGAAAGAAAGAGAGAGAGAGAGAGCGAGAGTGAGAGAGAGAGAGAGAGAGAGAGAGAGAGAGAGAGAGTGTGCAAAAATAAGATTAAGAATAAGAATAAAAATAAGATTAAAGGTAAAAATAATATCGTTGTTCGGTATAACTTTGTTGCGTGCGTGCGCGTGTTTGTCGCAGGCGCAGGGGGACACAAGAACGAAGCGAGCGGCAACGGGAGGCCGGCGCCGCTGCTGGCGGAGCCCCGGTACGGGGCCGCGCCCCAGCCGTACGGCTCGGCGGTCGTGGGGGCCGGGGGCGTGCAGTTCGGCGCCGGGGCCGGCGGGGCCCACGAGCGGTACGAGGACAGCTTCAGCGGGCCCGGGGGCGCCTACCCCGAGCCCTACGTCGAGCGGTACGGCCTGAAGGCGGCGGGCGCGGCCGGGGGCCCGGGCGGCGACTTCAGCGGGCGCGAGCCCCTCCACCCGACGCCCCCGGGCCGGCCCGGCTACGTGGCCGCCCTCGGCCAGGCCCCGGCCACCAGCAGCCAGGGCTCCGTCATGATGGTCTACGGCCTCCAGCCCGACAAGGTCAACACCGACAAGCTCTTCAACCTCTTCTGCCTCTACGGCAACGTCAGCAAGGTCAAGTTCCTCAAGACCAAGGAGGGCTGCGCCATGATACAGATGGGCGACGGCATCGCCGTCGAGCGCTGCCTGCAGAACCTCAACAACGTCACCATCGGCCAGGACGGCAAGCTCCAGCTGGGCTTCTCCAAGCAGGCCTTCCTCTCCGACGTCACCAATCCCTACGTCCTGCCCGACAAGACTCCGAGCTTCAAGGACTTTACCGGCAGCAAGAACAACAGGTACAACCTTTTTATACCTCATCCCAACCACGATCTCACGATTATACACCTTTATTTACTTTACTTTTCTACAGCGTGTCTCCGAAAAGGAATTCGATGCGGGACTTCGAGTTAGCACTGTCTACTTAGTGCTACTTTATAGAATAGGCATACTTACTACTAATACGATTTTCTACATTCAAATTTCCTTCGGCCAGATGCAAAGGATACATAGCGTACATTGCAAAAGTTTGAAGATCGAATAGGCGCTGACTTATGGCTATTAATATAGGTGCAATGTTTGTCAATAAAATGCCTAGTATTGATAGCATAGCCTGCAAATCAAGGTGTTCATTTCTAGGTACCAGAACATATCTTCAAAATCACCATAAAAATCGAACAGTTAAACGGGATCTCGCTCGTGCTAAGCAGTAATTCTATTTTGTGTCAAATTAAGATTGTCCCTAGTTGAATGTTTCATTCATGATTTCAATGTAATAAAATGTTTGGTAGATTACCTCGCAAAATGCATACAAATACAGTTTATGCGTACCTTAAGAGGAGGCCGTACTAGGATACGAAGCGAAATTCATGGTTCTTCACTTTAATCGTTGAATATTAAATTTTACGAATTTTCGTTTATATATATAGTACAAAGAATTAGGGACAAGTATGAAAACATTGTAAAACTAACCGTTCAACTAGTAAATGTGGGAAACCGCGACTTTAGTTTAGCAGACATAGAGACCGAAAAAGCATGAAAATATTCTATAAAATTTAACTCGTTTAAATTACATGATTTTCCATACATTTCCAGTCTCCATCATCAGTTGTTAATAACTTGGCGTCAGAATAATATTTTTATACGTAAGAAAGCTTAAATTATACCTTTTTTTACCTACTATCTTAATCTTTGAGTCAATTTTTCTAGCATAAAAACTTTCAGAATAGCTGTTTGAAGTAGAGGTGCATATTGTCATTAAAAGGCCGATTGGACAAAATTACGGATGCTAGGCTTCATTTTTACGTATTAAAAACCACCTTCTAAAGTTTGGTCAAAAATCGTTTCCCAGAGGTTGTGGAGTCTCCTTGCAAGAGCCCCAGGGCGGCTTCATATTTTTTTAATTTTGGATCAAATATCTCATTTAAATTTGATTGTAAACTATTTCTGAATGTCTATAACAAAAAATTATTCTGCTAATACGTACAAAAACCGCCAATTTGTTGACTTAGTTTTCGGTGCGCATCCACAGAAACGCCTTTTTACCGATTATTCTCAATATCTGTTTTATTTGGTCATTAAGGGCCTACGGTCGCCACAGCTATAGTCAACTAATATATATAGTAAACGGGGAAAAGTTTCCTCCGTACTTACGTCGCGAAAAATTAATGAAATCGATCTTGTTAGATAATAATCCGTAGCTCCTACGAAGTGCCAGAAGTGAAATAAATTTTGAGGCAACGTATTTTGGCAGGTCGCGGACTTTAAAAAAAAACACGAGGATCGGCGGAGCGCGCGCGTGCGGTTACTTCATATGACAACTTTCATTTCCACTTTATAAGGGAGGGAAAGTTTAGAGCTTTATCCTTCACTTATAAAGGCATATTCTTACAAATAAAATAATAGATAATAGTCTACTGATCTGTCAACATAAGCCTAATTTGAATTTCTAAAGTAAAACTACAATTATCCTGGTGAAAAGTATTTATTTCTTCGGCATTCGTTGATCATCAATCTTCTTGCTCAAAGTGTCTGAAGCTCTATGAAGTTATCACCAAATGAAATAGCTTTGTTTTTAAAGTCCGCAGCCTGCAAAATTTTCGCCGCTACGAAATTAATTTTTTTCTGGCACATCCTAGAAGTTACGGATTATTATTAAAAAATAATATAATTTAATAAGACGTGATAAACGGCCGCATCCCGTAAGGTTATGTGTTAAATGTGACTTTTTATAAGTTTCATTTTTTCAATAATTTGGCCGTTGGCCCTAAATTTTCTTTACGCAGATCAATAGTATAATATTCAAAGAACTTTTTTGGAATGTTTCAAAGACATATATGAATTTATAAAAAGTCACTGAAGCCACCTTAAGAACGTGCGAATGCGCAGAATTCATAATCGGAACGTGAAAAGTGTATATAAAGCCTTACGGTACGACGTTGATTATGAAATAAAACTTAAAATTTCTTTATCTATATTTGTAGTATCTTATATTATAATGTGCTATTAGGAATTTTCACCTCTGACGTCATATCAGTTGTTCCCTTAGTGTTTTCGACAATTGATTGGATGGTGCGAGCTGATAGATAATGTGACATGAGATACGAAAATGCCTAATTGATCGTTCATTGTACATTCAAAAGTATCTGATTGTAGAGAATGATAGTGTAATATACATTGTCAGTCCCAAGGTAGAGTAAGGAATAATGCGACGAAATGTAGGATATTTTGCGAGTTTGACAAAGTAGTAAATACAGGGCGGCAATTTTTTTTAATCGGGAAGCAGCGGGAATGTCGCGAGAATTTTTTTAAGAATCAAGAATTATACCGGTCCTTCCTAAGAACGTATTAGAAGCAAACAAAGCCAGCCGTTTATCCGCTCTCTATCATACATCATAAACCTTAAACCCATCTACCCCAGAGATAGCAATTATCAATTTGAAAGTCATAAGCTTTAAATATTTGAATAATATAATCATAATAAGATACCCGACTATAATATCAATAGCAAAGCAACTTTTTATTATATTATTTTATCTGAATTATTTTTTTTTTAGAGATTCTTCGATACGGTGTGATGACTTTAGAACACACAGAATCCATATCAATTTTTCCTATAAAGTATTAATTTTTATGTTTCAAATCCATTTTGATTTACTAAGATTCGACTTTACGCTGACATAAAAGTACACAGCACTTCTTATGGATCCTTATGCACTAAATGCAAATCTAATCGCAAAATCAACCTATCATAGACCAGGTTTTCTATAATTAGAAGTAAAATGTCAAAAATGAAATTTCAGGCAGTTCTTGAATTTCAATTTAGTATTACATCTCATTAAAAAGAAATAATTTGGAAAGCGGTAGATCATAATTGATTCAAATACTGAATGTTAGTAATTTTTTATAAAATTGGTTTGAAAATTAATCATAGAAAAGTCTACAAAATTGATAGAATATCGTAAATTTTAAAAACAGCATTTCTGGACTGTTACGGTAGTTCTTTCATGAGAATCGACGTAAAAGTAAAATTTAAACAAGAATTTATTTACTTGTTACGATATCAGAAACGTTATAAAATAAAAGAAAGGTACTTTAAGTAGCAAATAGTATAGTTTGTACCAAGGGTGAAAAGCCTCTTTTGCCCGCATGTTGTGAGACAAAGACGACTACTGCAATCACACAAGGGCAAGAAAGACTTTTCACCCAAGGTACTTTTCACACACCGTACTTTTGGTCATACATGTTTTGATTTCGCATTTTTGTATGCCTCCAATGCGGGTGTAACCGGTCTTTTTAGGTAAAAATGCGCAAAAATCGTGCATAAAAAATTATTTTTTTTACAGTGCTTAACATTTTTTTATTCTTCTCTACCAACCCGTATAGGCACCTAGTGCCCTTTTACGGGACACTCCCACCAGCCATGTGTGGGAGTGTTTGAATTCCCGCATTGAGCAAGGGCCATATCCTGTGACGCAGGGAAAACTTGACAAACCAAAAAACCCACGCCAGGAATCAGCCGATAGGAAAGTCAAACTTAGGCACCTTTCTTACCCCCGAAAAGCAGCTAAATTTGGACGGGGTTCCAGAGTGGTCAGCAATTCAAGTACTAAGCACGCTCAACGCTGCTTAACTTGGATGATCGAGCGCATAATTATCTTTGTTAGATAAAGTGGTTATAGGGAGTGATGGTTTATAATTATAATATTTATTTTGAAATTTGTTGTTTCATGTTTCATGCAGTCCATTTTTAGTCCCTAAAATAAGCAGGTTTAAGTTTGATGTATGGGTATTGGGTGTACAATAGATTGGTTGTTGCAGGTTCCTGAACCCTGCGATGGCCAACAAGAACCGCATCCAGCCGCCGTCGAAGATCGTGCACTTCTTCAACACGCCCCCGGACCTGAGCGAGGAGACGGTGAACCGGGTGTTCGTCGAGGCCGGCATCGAGCCCCCCACGACCATCAAGCTCTTCCCCCTCAAGTCGGAGCGCTCCTCCTCCGGGCTGATCGAGTTCAGCAGCGTCGGCGTCGCGGTCGAGGCCATCATGGAGTGCAACCACACCGCCCTCGACAACAGCAGTCAGTATAGTCAATGAATCGTATGAGTTTTTGTCGAATGTCCGTGTTAATCGACTGCTTGCTTGACTGACGCGCAGTTGACATTGCAGACGGCAAGTTCCCCTACATAATGAAGCTGTGCTTCTCCTCGTCGCGCACCATACCGAGCAACTTCCCGGCCAGCAGCGCCGGCAGCTCCTCCTCCGCCTCGGCCAACAATGGCCACGCCAAAATGCAGCAGGACTCGGAATAGAACGGCGAGGCCCAGGGCCAGCAGCGTCAGCGTCAGCGCCAGCGAGCTACACTGGGGCTCGGTTTGTACCCGCAGCAGCAGCACCATCAGCACCAGCAGCACCAGCAGCACCATCAGCACCAGCAGCACCAGCAGCAGCAGCAGGCAGCGGCGGCAGCAGCCGTGGCCACCGCTCTCGCACTGTCCCCGGTCTTGCCTCCGCACCCGCCACCCCTGCCCCCGCCCCCGCCGGGCTGCCTCCTCATCGCCGCGCCCAGCCTCGCCGCCCACTATCAGGCCCAGCCGCCGCCCCCGCCGCCCCCGCCCCTGCCCGCCTTCTGGCCCTACTAACACCATCGCCTCCCATCGCCCACCCCTGCTGTAGTGTTCAGGTTGCGACGACATCACCCCTACCTTTTTATATAAACCCAAATTCCAACCCAAATTCCAACCCAAATTCCAACCCAATTCCCTGGCATTTTGCCACTCGCACGAGGCTTCTCTGACCAAACCTAAATAAATAATCGATATGACTTAAGCGTGCGAGAACGAAATATACGCAACACACACGAGTACTTTTGTCCATTGACCGCGACTGTCACTGTCACTGTCACTGTCACCGTCACCGTCACCGTCACTGTCACTCTCACTGGCACTATCGCGCTCACTCTCACTGTCAGTGCAGACACACTCGCGGAAATTCCTTCGGAGCCAAGCTCAGACAACTCTGCGCTATCGAGCTCATTTTTATTCGAGGCAATATTTGTTACAATACGATTAGAGTGTAAGTTGCGCACTGTCTGCAGTACAAGCTCACGGAAATTTGAAAATCATTCGACCATTTCAACATTTGACAATGACAGCGAGAGCTAAGAGGGGAGATGAAATAAACCTAGGGCAAGCTTAGCGCCGCGCTGAGCACCAATAATATACTTAGATATCTTTAGATATTCCGCGCTTGTGGAATATTCAACAGGCTAGGCATACAGCCGACAACAGGCACTAAATCTTATTCTAAACATGCCCTTTCGATTTCTTGCTTATTTTCGCGGTTCCACTCCTTCCGTTTTTCCCTTTTTCCTTTTTTCCTTTTTTCCTTTTTTCCTTTTTTTCCCTCCACTTTTTCTTCTCTCTTGCTGCTCATTTCCATCTTACCCTTACACACTCTCATCTTTTTATCATCATCATTACGATAATTGTCGATTTATGTGTGATTTTTTTGTGACTTATATTACTATCGTAATTTTACGATTATCCTACATATTCAACATTAAGGTTTACTTAGGTTTATATGCAATTATAAATTTGTTAACTTGACAATTTTTATCAACTTCACACAAGTCTGAGAAGACGTAAGGTAGCGATAAGGTATTAGACCTAACGTAATCGTATCGCAGTAAGCTAATTCGTAGATGTATATATTTATATATATATGTGATCACGGAGAAAACTGCTCTTTCGAGTCAAGAGAATATTGTCATTTTGGAAAATAAGTACACGTATTTTGTAATTTATAGTTTAATTTTCGTTCTGAATTAACGAAAATTAAACTATTAATCTTTGCAATAATAATCGATTTGCTTACCGCTTGTCGATCAATTAAATTTGTTAATCAGATACTGCTCAGAATTCGTTTTGTCGAATTTTTTATTCGAATAATCCCTCAACCCGTATTAAAATAATCAAAAAGTGTCAACTGAAGTTCCTTTCTCACTATTTGTACCGTGCACAAGTAACCAAGTTATCATTTATATACAGAAATTCTTATGTACTATGTCTGCGCAAATACTTGCCGGCTCAAGATCTTCTTTTCAAACGGACGATGCACTCCTGATCGATCGAGAAAATACGTTCAACGATGGCAAAAAACTGACTTCTCTCGTGCATATAGGCTTGAGCTCTTTGACCGTTTTATGCGCGCGAAATATAGCACACGACAACGAACTTACTAAGCGACAGGCATTAGGCTGTACTTGTACATTTTTGACACGCTTAGCTCTTCGCTTCAAAACCGGACAAAATTATTAAGCTTTCATTTTATCTCTTACCCCTACGCTCATCCTTACCCTAATAATCCCCATCTCTATTTCCAATTTATTTCTATAAACAGATCTGCAGGAACATTTTTTTGAAAAGCGAAGGGCTAACTGATATTCTTCATAAAACGTCTCGATGTCGTGCAACTAAAGAAGCGTCAAACGTAGACATACATCTTTATATAGCTTTATTACAATTGCGCAATAATTTAATCCCTCTGGATGTTCGACGCTAATTAAATACAACAAAAACATAGGTGATTCTCTAATTTTCTAAAGGATTTGAAACTCTGCATATCTTGTCATTTTTTTAAACAAATGACTAAATAAACAATTAAATAAAAAGCTAAGAAAAAAGAAAGGAAAAGTAGTGAGATTTTTTCTGATATATCAACTATACTGTGTACAAACAAAAGTGAAATCGAAGAAGATAGTTGATTGGATCTTGTAAAGAATACAGTATTCTGGAATAGTGCGTAACATTATGAGAAATTGCAAAAAGCGAAAACCAGCTTGCAAACGCGAAATATGATATTGAAGCTCGAGCGATTATATTCGCATATAGGTATACATCAAACTTGAGGTTGTAATAAGTGAAAACTAATCTGTGTCGATAATTAATGATAAACATTTGAAATTCGTTTGAAAGAAAAACAAACAAGAAATCTTACTAAAACATATCTCCCATTCTATATGTATATAATTGCAAACGCTTGATAATACACTTTATTCATTGAATACTGTAATTACGAATTATTATTACTATTACTTTTTGGGCAGCGATTTTTAAAAAGTCGTATGTCTTATTAACTTAGAAAAGGGACGTGTATACATTTTCGTAGAGTCGATAGTGCGTTTTATGGCGTTAGTTATTATGAACTTTGATGCGTCTCTGTAATTAGATAGTTAACTATGAAAATAGGATTGCATATCGTTATCTTAATTAATTGACTAATTAATTGATTATTTGTTTTACTAATGAATGAATGAATTAATTAATGAATTAATTAATTGATTAATTAATTAATCTTAATTGTTAGTGTTGCAAAATAGGGTAATACTGCCGATGCGCTTTTTCGCTTCTTTTGTAACGTTGAAAGTGCCATGACCTTATTGTCATTTCGTATATCATGGTTCGCGAACGTTCAGAATCTCTACACATGTGTCCAATAATTTTTAAAAAATATGTACAACTATACGATTTTTTATGAGAATATTATATTTATATTTTTCTAGTTTCGCTTTACGTCATATCAAGACCGGTCACAAGTGTATCGATGAATTCTGAGTCGTTCGTCGACCGTCGATATCAATAAAATCATTCCAGTGGTGATGCTATTAGTTAAATAGGTAAAAATAAAGTTTAAATGATGAAAAATGGAATGTCTGCAACTAACAGCAGATGGGCGCGAAAGCGTTACAGAACAAGCAGAAGCGCAGTAGTAGCAAACTAGTTCCCAAGTATTATAGGTGACACATACTTGTCCCACATATCAGGAAGTAGGCATCCGAGGCACAACTGCGTGTCATATCAATGTCTCTAGCGTTGTATTTTCCCGTTTACAGAAACAAACCCGTGTGATTATATATATACACATTATTTATGTGTGTGTCTGTGTGTGTGTGTATATATATATATATATATATACATACACACACATACCTTTTGAGAAAAGATGGAAAAATTATGTAGAAATACCTCCCTCTCCACGTGTCACCCAGCAGCCTCTTCCCTGTATATCCTGTTGCAAATTTATATCTTTGTCTTATCTACCCGTAGCAAATTTTCTTCTCTTTAAGTGAAAGAATTTCTAAAAATGCCCTTGATACATGATTCATGATTATGGGGGTTACGTAGAATGTCATGATAAAATTCTAAAGTTTAGACACTTTATCATGTAGTTAAATCTACACTTTTTATCTTTAGATTTTACCATTACTTCTACGCTACAAGACTTTTGTAAATCCTCCTGTAATTTGTCTAGGTCCTACGTGATATTTTTTCCATAGAATTTTCTTTGAATTTTGCATATTCAGTTATTTTGAATGGACATTTTGATTGATTAAGCAGTTTGAAACAATAAGAAATTATTATTTTGATTTGAAATAAGAAAGTAAGCTGGTTAAATTTGCACTTTTTGTTTCAGATTGCGATTTTTCTTTCAAGTTTCTAATCTGACAATACATAAAGACTCGGTATATATAAGAATTTGAAATGCTTTAGAAAGAAATATTTTCACTAATTTCTGATGGTTCGGTAAAATAATTGAAGATGCAAAATTATTTGAACCCTAGTATCTGTCCTATGTCTGTTATACATCTGAGCCTGAAGGGTCTCTAAGCTCTGTCTTCCCATTGCTGCGTCAAAAGACAAATTAGGTACGATAAGATTTGTTGACTGTATACATTATTATGCATTAAAAAGTAAGTAAAAATGCCAGATATCACGAGCAGCGCCCGTTGAATCTCGACGATCATCTGCACTTCGAGTTCGATACTTGCCTTTGCACTTGAACGTTGTGAAAGCACCAAGAGAAACTATCAGTTAAGTGATTTTGTACAAATGATTTTTTTCACTTTCAATACGAGATCCGACAAATATGTTTGTAAATCTTTATTAATTTTTTAGATGAACTTTGAAACATCGAATAATCGTCAAAGAGAATAGTGCATTAAATATGGAATATTGTTTGAATTAATGAATGTAATTTTATAAATATCTGAAAGACAAATTATTTGTACATAATGACTGTCGAAAAAAAAAAAGAAAAAAGTTATCATCATCGAAAAATTTTAATGTGCAAGTGCAAATGGCACAAGTTTTACGGAGTTCGTCACATGGCGCTGCGCGCGCGCGCGCGCGCGCAATTTATCGTATGTGAATGTATTTTAAGGACATAGTTTTATCTCTAGACAAGAAAAAAATACTGTAAGTCACGAAAGCGTAGTCTTTTGCGCGTCTAAAATAAGTCGCGCGTCATTTACCTAAAAAGAATCTAGAGAGAAAGAGAGTGAACGAGCGAGCGAGCGAAAGAGAGAGCGAGAGCGAGCGAATGGAAAAATTCTTCGAAATGAGACTGCGCGTAACAAGCGAAAAGCAAAGTTTGCGAATATTTGAATTGATTCAAGCTCGAAGAAAGACAAAGGTTCGAATCATAAGGAGAAAAGAATTAATAAAACAAAACGAGCAAACAAAATATACAGAAGAAATGTATTATGTGTATCATATTGTATGTCGTACGCTGTAATGTTGTTTGAATTTGCGAGTCAATTATCTGTGCCTAGCAGCCCTGCGCACCCTACCAAATGATGTACCACCGTTCTGATGATAAAAAAAAAGAAGAAATTAAACCGTAAAAAATTACAAAGTATTCAGCAGTCTTAAGTAAAATTATATGCATTTAAACGAAATCATTGAAAGAAAAGAGGAGGAGACGAGGCGAGAAACGGTGTTGCGTGCTTTTATCGACGAAGCACAAAAGCTCATTTTTCTTTACAAAAACATTGAAAAATACATTTAAACTAGAACTAATCATTCCTGAATTTTTTTCATATCAATAAGTCACTGCAAGTTATATCTCTGCTAAAAGTATTTATATTGCTTACAAACTCCATGTAAATACTTTTGGACCAGTATACATTTCTTATAAAACAATGTAACATGACTTAGTTTATATACTTTAAAATATCTGAATTGCAAAAATAATTACTTCATAAATTATATTTCATCTTGAACTTTGCATGCAAAGTTTCATTTCTAGAATAGGTAAAATTTTGATCATAGAATAATTAGCATCAGGAATTTAAGATTTTGAAGAGTATGATATACTGTTATCAACAGTTGCCTTCTTAAAGTCTCAAAAGCAAAACTTTTTACACGCGCTGTTTATATCTTATACATGCAGTTTTCGCACAACAGATCCGTTCCTATAACTATCAACATTGATAACTGGGATCAGTCCACGCTGTTTCTCTGCGTTTTCTGTCTAATCCTCTCTTCTCGGAATTGCCAAAAAACAAAATAATATAAAAAAGATTATTAACAACGGAGATAAGGAAAAATACAATGTATATCTATGAAAAAAACGATATAGAAAAACTAAAGTACGAAATACAAGTATTGAATTGGTTTCTGAATTGATACCCTCCGACACATTCTTATAAATATATTACCGTTCTATCTCACGTCTTATTTGTTATTCACTAGGCTAGTAGAAACATATTCAAACATGCTTGTTTCTGTTTTCATTTGTTTCTTTTACATACATGTACATAAAATGAATAATACAGAAACTTTTCGCTACACATTCGTTTCTTGATCGTCGAGAAAGCCGGTAAAGGCAGACTAGACTGTTGAATGAACGAATCACGCGTTAGTTAAAACTTAGCCGACTGTGGATCTTTGCTTCAAAGTAAAAGTAAGCAAATGATGAACAGTAGATGGGAAAATCGATACCAATGTTACGGTTTAGTTGAAGTATAACGGAATTTTTCGTAAGAAAGCACAATATCATTTTTAACTACGCATCTTAAAGAGAGATGCTAATTTTGGTATCGAATTATAACTGTCTGCAAATAAAGGAATATAGTATATTGCTTATAGCAAGTTTCTGTATGTTTCTACACGAGGTGTATTTTCTTATAACAATTTAATACAGAGAGTACATTGAGAATATATGGGGGAATATGACAAGAATAACAAAGTAACAACAGAAAAACTGCAACAAAAACACGAACACCGCTGTCGCGTATAGACGAAAAACTCGCACCTTATTATACATGTACCGTGTACGATGTAAACTTATAAACAAAAAAAGTTAGAAAAAAACCCAAAAAAAAGTAGAAAAACTGAAAATTGCAAAAACCCGTCACACACTGAACACAACAGCACAATAACCACATATATACATACATACAAAACACTTGAATTCAAATTCAAATTCACATTATTACTGTTCGATGTATACGTGGGGTTAAGCATTTAGCATGATCTCCAATGATATTCATGATATATCAATGATACCAATTTCCTAGCATGCATACTGTCCCATCTACGTTGTATCCGTTCTTCTCAGCAATCCAATGGAATGTTGAGAGTTTAAAACTATATATAATTTTTTTGGCGACTGTTATTGTTGACATGCAAAAGCAATGCTCACTCAAAATGTTTTATTTCTTATCTTATTTTCTTTAATTTACATAACCGTCAATGGAAACTTTTTCTTCATTTTTTATCCTTTTTCCTCTACGAGCTAATTTTGCAAATTAATGGTATACTTAAATACCTATCTCTCAGATTGACCCACACACCGAAAATCTTAAACGAAAAAGTAGTATACAAGAAAAGCATGTATATTAACAACAGTACACGCACACACACATACACTGACTCGTCACCTGTCTTCACATCCACTGAAAAGCTAGCGGCGCATTATTCCATCAGAAATAGAGTTAACAAAAAAATTGTGGGACAAAGAGTAAAGTTACATAAAGTTAAACTACATCGCTGTATAGTCGCTATATCGACATAGATTTGTAGACTCTGTTCTTTAGATTTATTTTAAGTTTCTTGTAACTGTAATAGTTATTCCTAGACTTATTACTATTATACAATATTCACAATACACACTGTAACACGATTATTATTATAACAAATATCTACTTGTGCATAATGACATATATATATTATGAAGTCACATCATTAAACATATACTACTCGAATGTATTCAACGTCAACGACTCAATTCATTGACACCCACACCATGTCATGCCATGCATTAAAATAATACCGATACCTATCCAATACAGCACAGTGGTGAATGCTTAAGTTTCTTTTTTTCGCTTGCCCTTTAATCAAATTGACATTGTGAAAAATATCGCACCTCAATGTATACTTTCATGATAGAATTTGACTAAATGCTGAGCGCTTGAGAGAAATTTAAACTTTTGCCTTGTGTATCATTAACACAACAACCAGGTAATCCAATTCAAACCACCATTACCAAAATTTTTAAAATTAGAGCTCACTAAGCAACATAATGGAATAACGTCGGCTATACTTTTCTTTTAATATTACTTTTGATTTTAACCATTCAAGATTTAAATACATATTCGTATGGGTATTATTTTTGTTATAAACTTGAGGACAGACCTTCTCTCAACACATTTACTCAAGATAGATTTTTTTATAGCATGAACAGTTTACATTTAGACTCTCAAAAATGTATTTATTTTAAGTTACTATCAGTCGCATTGCCAGATTTTAATCAACTATCAAAAGTCGTATATATTTTTTATGACGTACATTTTGTAGCTGATTTTATCTTTTTCTTTTACTTATATAAATTCACAAAATTCTTTAATGTTAATAGCGAATTTGGCTAAAGTCTATTATTTTCTCGGGCATAAAAAAATGAAAACTCCCGACACATTACTCGTTTTTCTTGTGCTCCAATAATTAATAATCAAGTATTGAACCTAATGCCAAATATTCTACCTTTCAGTAATGTATACAATATTTTCTGCATTATTTATTAATTTTTAAAATGTTTTTACATAATTATGTATACACAATTGTGTATCTAAAATCATAAATGATGCAGAAAATGTTATATTATACTTTACTGCAAATGAGCATGGTAATCAGTCATACATATTTGCTAAAATACTTACTTGATGGATATGCAATTTTTTATAATTTCGAAGTGTTTATTTTATTTTTATGAAACAACATTACTCTTAGAAAGCACATCCAACAACTGTAGACGTATCGTAAGTAGCAAAGAACGAGAATAAAAGCTGTTGCACATTCTTTTACTGGAAACGCAAGAGAAGAAAAAAGTATGTACTACTAAAAACAGGTAAGGCTATAAAAATAAACTTCCAGATTCGATTAAAACATATTTCAAAATATCAAATTGACCTTTAACCCTCTGGCGCAGTATCCCGAAATATCTCGTCCAAACGAGGTTTTACCGCAGCCAGGAGAACGAGGTATCTCGTCCTGGCATTTTTAGCCATACCTTTTGACTGGTGCACTTTTAGAGTACCTGCGACCGGGCAAATTAAAGCTGACAACTTGCTCTTTACGATGAGCTTGGTTCGATTTTAGAATTTTACGCAACCCCAAAAGAAAACAGAGATGTTATCCAATTTCCGAACATGTAAAAGAAAAAATATGCATTCGAGAACGGAAAAGTTGGGTAAAATGCTTACACAGGGGGGTTAAATATCCGAGGAAACATGATTTTTTACAATTGAATCTAATAAAATTAATAAAAAAAATATAAATTGGAGTCCCTCGGTGGCTTAGTGGGTAGAGTGTTACCCTTCCACGCGGAGGGTGGGAGTTCGATTCCCACTCCCAGCACCTCTGACTTTTTTTCGCAAGAAAAATTTGTTAAGAGGAATCCGTATCTTCTGTCCTTGTTAATTGAAAAACTAAAAGATGGCCCCAATTGGTATTAAGTAAGGAATATTTTGAGACCTTAAAACGTAGAGGAGACCGGGGTAAAGTGACCCTCGGGGTAAAGTGAGCTTTCTCTATATTTTAACATAAATCCCTGGTTAAAAAAACTTATAAGACCGGATTGTAAAATAAACCTATATGATCTTATCCGATTTTATCCGGATTTTGAAACCTATTTCATATGGTTATATCCAAATCAATATAAACTTGGTTATTTCCGGATACGTTCGGATAAAACAGGACGAGATCAAAAAGTCAATCCTGTCGTGTCCGGAATTTGAACCCGGTTTTATCAGGTCTTATCCGATATCATAAATTTTTTTAACCAGGGATAAAACATTTATATTAATTTCACTTATATATCAAAATAATCTAAGTAAACAATGATTTTTAAATGCTTCGTGGTACATGTAATCGGTTATTTAGTAAAAAACATTAACAATGAATTTTTGAGCCACTCGATATGATAATTTTGCATGTTTTGGTTGTTAGATAAACGAGTGTTATGTATGCTATTTTATTACAGAAATTTTTTGTTTTATACTTGAGTGCACTCAAATTTTAATAGATATTTTTTTAATACAATAAGACAATACGCAAATCTCTTAAAAAACATTCTTACGTCGCACGTGCATTCGGGGCAAACTGACCGGGGTAAAGCGAGCTTATATAAACTATGTAAAAAAGAAAGTGTGACTCAAACTGTCTCTACGGTTATGTCTGATAAATACATTTTGTAAAGCTTTAAATTTATATATCATTTTTTTTCTTGTAAGTGAATTTTAAAATACTTTCAATTACTTTGCAGAGTTGGTGTTTGACATTTATATTAAATAAAGTTTATATTACCTTTTTAATATATTTCGAACTATTGATAGTTGAAATATATTTATATATTCGTGCTCAAACTTTTTTAGGCTCACTTTGCCCCGGTCTCCCCTATCTAACATTATTTCCCTTTCGAGAAAACTTTGGAACGGAAAAGCTAACCTCAATTTTCGCGTTCCGAACGACCTTTATATTTCGAGATATTTAAGGTTATGTGTTTTTCAAATTTCTTTTTTTAACGAGTATATCTCGAGAATGGCATGGTCATTTTTTACCAAGAAGGGCTCATTTTTTTCGTTTAATGAATATTTGAAATTAAAAAGAAATTTAAAGATTCAACGACTCGTTTATTTTTATAACAATTGTTCGTTTTTTGGATTTTAGAGTTTTAGTTTTCCAATTTTTTTGGTATGTTAGAAATATTATGATCAATTTAGTGTAAATGCGTTAAAAAGAGCATAAAATTTCCTATCTTTTACAATCGCAAATTTTGGTAGGCTCTTTCTTTTCATTTGTTACACACGAAGGAATCATATTTAGTTTAAACGGTTATATCTCGGAAATGTATGATTGCAAATCGTTTACAATATTTTAGATGATTAGGAATTTAGTGAATGTACGTAGTAACATCTGATTACATTTAATTTAAATATTTAAATAATTTGAATAAAATATGTACAGAGAAAAATTTGCTGTGATAAGGATTATTACCTATCATTCTGTAATTATAAGCGTGATCAAAAATTCCATTATCGATTTAAAAATATCGTAAATAGAAAAATCGTTATAAAACGAAAACGAATCGAGGATTATTTTTCTAATTTTGTATGTTTATCAAAAAAAAAGGATAAAAATTCATTTGTTTAATAAATAAATAATTATCTTTCAATTTAATTATATAAATATATGGAATATTCTGCATATCTTTTTACTTTTCAGAAAAAAAATATTTCTTTCATCAAAAAACAATAAAAAAGAGCGATACGTAAAAAATTATCGTGTAATACCCAAGAATAAGATATCATATTCTGGTCAAACAGCTAAGCCAAGACTGCTAAGAGATAGTGGAAATCTTTTCAATTTTAATTTATTTATAAAGATTTCTATCATACGTTTCCAAAATATCGCCGTTTAAGAAAAATGACTTTTTCGTGTATAGCAAAATAAGAAAAATAGCTTATAAAAAATTTCGTGTCGGGGAAGATGGATAATTTTGATCTCTTTCAAATGCATTGACATAGAAGCGATAGTATTATATCTAACATACCAAAATAATTTACCTCATTGATTTCAGAATATCGTAAAATAAAGAAATCTTTATAAAACAAACACGAGACGACGAATCTTCAAATTTCTTTTAATTCCGAAACTTCATTAAAAAAATAAAAAATAATGAGCACCATTTGGCAAAGAATGACCGTGCCGTTTTCGAGATATAAGCGATCAAAAATTTCTTTTTTAAAAAGCATAACCTCAAATATCTTGGAAAATAAAAGTCCCCGTGATCTGGGCAAATAACTTAGCCAATAGATAGATAAAAGCTACTTCTGGAAATTTTCAAAGAGAATAATGCTGTTTTACTCAAGTTATCGTACGACATAGATGACAGATTTTTCTTACAAAATTATTTTCTTCTCGAAAGCAGAAAAGTATTAAAACTAAAAAATTTTACTGAATATTCTTCTCCATTATTCCTAATCGCTTCCAATTATTTCTACAAAAGAAGGGAATTACCTTATCAAAAATTTCGGGTCGGAAAAGATAACTAACTTTAAGCTCTTTCAAATGCATATTATTCGAATTGATTATATAAATTTTAACCTTTAAAACGCCTAAAAGACTAATACCCAAAAGTCGAAAAATCGATAAAAAAAGCATCAAAGAATAAAAAATGTTATTCGTCAGCCCCCCTTAGACGTCAAAAACAAAAAAATGAGCCTTGAAACGTTCATTTTTACCGTGGATTGCTCGAGATACAGAGATATACACACTCACGCACACTCAAAAACACACACACATTTTCTAAAAATAGTGTATTTTGATTGCCAATGGTCCAAAACATGTTTCTAACATGTTATTAAGAAAACTTCTTTTTTACTATTACACAACTTCCTCTAGGAGGAAGCAATTATTTAAGTAATCTTTAAATAGGGGGCGGTCAATAGCTCAAGTGGTAAACGCGTACCTCTTAAGTGAATGGCCGCTCAAGGGACGCGGGTCCGAATATTTCGGGGACATTTTAAGAAAATGATTTTCCGGATTTTTTGTTGGTGGAGATCGGGCCTGCAACCCGCAACCTGGTAAGGACAGTAATGCCCATATATGTAATTAAAAAAATATATGAAGTATCAAGAATGTGAAGCCTAAATTTTAAGGTAAGAAGTGAAAACGTGTATCAATTTTCGATCAGGGGCACGTGGCATAATAGTATAGTTTGTACAAAGGGTGAAAAATGGGTCTTTTTGACCGAGTATGGAGTTTGCAGTACGAGTTGTAGGCGAGCGAACACGAGACGAAGGCTAGTGCGTATCGCGAGCCGAAGACAAGTAATACAAACACACGTGGTCAAAAAAGCCAACTCTCCCGTGGTGGACACCCCATTGACCCTATTTTTTGTAACTCGATCAAGACTTGAGTACGCGTTTTTCTTATATGCCTATAGAGCGGAACTAAAGTGTGCCGATTTTCGACACGGCGCAAAACGGGCCTGTTAAATTAGAAAATTAAAAATATTTGAATGATCTATTATACATCGCTCGGGCAACAAACTCACACTCGTGCAAGAATCATTTTTATCGCCCTAGTATCCAAAAGTATTATTGGTTTACAGTGTGTAAAATTACAAAGTAACTTTTTCAATATTTTGAATTTTGCGCGCTATATTGCCGATTGCTCGGCGGCCAGTGAAGTCTCTCCGCAATATCACAGTAGGTCACATCAGTTTTCAAAAAAATTTGTATAAATCGAACCAAGTTAGATAGAATTGAAAATTTCGTCAAGTTGAAGAAAATTTTGAAACTATTGTAAAATTTTGAAAAATATAGAAAAGTTAATTATTTTTTTTTAATTTTTCTCTGTTAAATTTTTATATAATTAATAAGCAACACGGGCGCATAACTTCACTTACTCGCCATCCGACGACTCGTGCAGAAACGCGATCCAATACGCGATTAAAATTGCTTTTACGCACTGTTCATCGGCTACTCTTGCGTAAAATCGCTTTACGCACTTCGCGGTGACTCGTGCGTGAAGATAATTTTACGCTCTTGTTGTTTAATATAGTATTATTTGACAATAATGTATATAATGTAACAGGTGCTCGAACTTGCTTCTCTAAAAGAAGCGGACACACGTGACTCCGGGTAACAACATGATCCGAAACAAAAACAAAATTTTCTGGATTATTACGAATGTAATCCTTGTCCAAATCAAAATTAAATAAACTAATTTGGCACGCGGTCTGCGGCCAGCAGGCCACGTGACTCGTTGCTCCGGCACTTCAGAGCGAGCAAGCAGAAGGACAAAGGACAATAGTCTAAGACAGAAGTACATGATATTCGCGGCAATAGCAGAACAACGCACTGAAGAGGCGCGTGATTCTTTCCTACAAAATAAGATAGTCGAGGCCATCAATGATAAGAAAGTTATCTGGAAAGAGTTACGCTCTCTTGGGCTTCTGCCAAAGACCAGAGAGGATCTTCACGGCTTTTGCAGACGTTGTCCTGGCTATCTCTCATTTCACCTCGCAAGCAACGGGAGAAGACAGCATTCCGCAGAGTGTACTAGCTAAGGCTCTTCCGGTGACTTGCCCCCACCTTGTCAATATATACAATTCCTCTTTATCCAAGATAACAAGTGAAGAACTTCAAGAGGGCTTCGCGTGCTTGACAGCAGCGGCGCATGCAGTGTCCAGTTGGGCGGCAACTGCTGGTCGTCTTAATGTTGGCAAAATTAAAGCAATTATCTTTGGCTCGGTATATAACATTAATTCTTTGAATGATCGTGATCTGCCAGGCATTTAGGTGGAGAACGGTGTGTACGTGCCTTTCTCGGACACTGTAACTAACCGCGGTGTTGTAATTGACTCAAAATTATCATGGAAACCTCGCATAGATTATTTTAATACTTAACGCCTAAATCGCGCCTTACAACAGCTACCTTAACAGCTGGCAAGTGCACTGATTGTGCCTCATCTCGACTATACTCTCTGGTGTATATTGATGCACCAGGAGAACTACAGACACGACTGCAACGGTTACAAAATTCATGTGTGAGATATATCTGCGGCGTTAAAAGGGACGAGCACATCACACCCTATCGGAAGAAACTGGACTGGTCCACCATAAAAACACGAAGAAAATATTTTTTCGGGATTATAATGTATAGAATTATTCGAATAGGTGAGCCGCCATATCTTTACGCTTTATTAAATAAAAACTAGGCTAGGAGTTCCAGTAGGGGTGATGTTAAAGATCTCTTAATTCCAGGCTCGCGTACCGATACCTGCCTTTCTTTCTTTGACAGTCCAAGGTGCGCGCCTCTGGAATTCCATCCCTAGCAGTTTCATAAACCTTCCATCGCTGTTAAAATTTAAGACCGTGATGCGTGAGTACATGCAAGATTAAACTGGCGGCTACGAAGCTCAGAACTGTATTGTCATATTTATTTATTTATTTATTTATTTTATTTTCATGTTATCAGAGTGATTGTATTTATTTGTGAGATTGATATGTGGCTATTGATGCGTGTATAGAAATTTGTGAGTATGGGTGTATTTTTACTATAAACCATGACGTGATAGATATTACCAAAGCGGTATTATATATGTACCTGACAAACATAATTGTGATTATCCAGTAATGTATTTGACGTGATTTTATTCTTATTGAATCCGAATGCGTTTTTATTTTATGAACATACTATTCTTTTACAATAACAAATTGATGTGATATTATTTATAATATAATGTCGAAACGAAATGAAAAATTATTATGACATTTAGTATAACTATGTAAATTTTTTAAATGTACATATTCTTTCGTATAATCATGCAAATAAATAAATATCTATCTATATGTATCTATCTATCGCAAACAATGCAAGGCATGCAAAAAGACCCGTTGGTTTGACATTATATTAAATAAAAGAAAAGGAAATATTAATTTATTCAGTTAAATAATAAAAGACACTCTGAAATCGTAATATATAAAAAGGAGAAAACTGATCAATAACTTGAATCAATGAGAGATTAATATGCAATAAGGAATACACATTTTTAAATGTGAATTCCGTTTTCTTGTTTTTATCTTATATCACTGCTTTATACATAAAAAAACGAATAAAAAATTCTTTTACTATGTTAAATTTAAACTGATCCGCCACTGATTTATAAAACATTAAAATTTTGGTAACTTATTTTGATATGATTAAAGAAGGCAAGAAACAAATTTTTAACATTTTTAAACGCCAATATTTTTTATTTTCTCTAGTAATCTCGGTTTCAGTAACATTATTGTAAAAGTGTTAAATGCAAAAGAGATTTGTTTCTTTGAGATCTGTACCGTGTAATATATATAAAAATATTAAATTTATTAAAGATACAACTGAATTCGATTCTATATGCCTTTCTTCTGCTTTATTTTTCGCTTTTCTTGACAAACTTTGTTTAAATGACGTTAACCTAAAAAATGTTGAATACAGAAAGTTTTAAAGATATTACACTTTTTGCGATGACGAAAATATAGAGCTCTCCTTTTCGTTGCGGTCGTGCCTAAAAATTGAGAAATAGCGCGCATTAAAAAAATTTAGGAAAACCAAAGCTATATTATCGATCTTTTTGATATGTAATTTATTAGTCAGAATCATCTTTTCAATTATTTTATTTATGAGGAAATTTTTGGTTTGGATAAGAAATATATTCATACTAATCAAGAAAAGTTTTGTTGCTTTTTGGTTTCGGATCGTTGTGTCACTCAGAATCATCTGCATCAGCATTTACTTTTTGAGGAAGCATCATTGGATCGGTTGTTTTACTATGTTAATAATTGTTAAAATAGACAAAATGCTTTTATATAGTCTAAGATTTCTTTAACAAAAATGGAAAAGAAGGACGTGTGAAAGGTACCAGATTTGATCCCATAAAGAGAAAGCAAGTTTATCGTAGTTTCTTATTATATTCAACTGAAAGTAATATATCTTGTAAACTAATTGTCATACAGATTATGGGAAAATATTTGGATTAGCTAAATAAGAATTTTAACAATTTTTTTTGCAGTATGAAAATTTGTATTTAATTGCAATTCTTTACACTCAAAATTGTTAAAATTGAAAAAGTTCTTGCTATCTAATTTAATTCTAAATTTTTTCATTTTCCCTAGATGTAGTGAAGAAAAACTGTATAATTAAAGTGTAGGAAATAAAAAACACTAATTGAATTATAATAGTATATTGTGTACCTAGGGCGCAAAGTGGGCTTTTTTAGACCGAGTGTGGATATTGCAGTACGAGTCGAAGGCGATCTAGCACGAAACGAAGGCGAGTGCTTTGCGAGCCGAAGACGAGTACTGCAACCACACGAGGTCAAAAAGTCCACTTTGCCCTTGGTGCACACCATATTTTTTGTAACGCATGTATTGATTTTTGCGTTTTTGTAGCATATTAACCCATTTCTTCCTAAGCGGACGTTTTATAGTCGATTGGTTTTTTGCCTAAAACCGCCATTTTGAAAATTTCCAACGGAAATTTCAAAATTCTGACTTCAGAATCGGAAAGAGCGGACAATTTTACTTCAGAAAAGTGCTATTGGTTCTTATTATTTTTTTTCGACAATTTTTTAGGCAAAAAACCAATCGACTATAAAATGGCCGCTTGGGAAGAAATGGGTTAAGCGGGGTTAAATATATATATAGTAGTAATTTTCCGAAAATTTTTAGCGGGCGCAAAAGTTACTTTAGAAAAACGCGAAAATCGTGCTTGTGTTACAAAAAGATGTTTTTGTAACACATGCACAATTTTTTGTTTTTTTGGACCCAGAAAGCGAGCGTAAAGCGCTTGTTTTCTGACCGATGGGTAATAAAAAGCAGCGAGCAAAAAAGTAGCGTTTTTCCCCCTGATGGTTTATTTACTTACTTGTACTTTTCGATACTTTTCCGCAGAAATCTATACATGTATCACAAAATATGTGGTGTGTACTAAGGGTGTAAAGTGGGCTCTATTAGACCGAGTCGAAGGCGAGCGAGCACGAGCCAAACTCGAGCTGAAGACGAGTACTGCAAACACACGAGGTCAAAAAGTCCACTAGCAATATACTATACGCTCCCTGGGGGCAAAAGACGCAGCTTTTACACATATCTCTTTAATTTATTTTCGCCGCGACACTGTAGTACCCAGGGTGACATAATTCTTATGACAATAAACGCGCATTGGTGTGTTGGATTAAATAATCATAAATAATTGTAATGCTAGAAGTGACAACAATGTATATATGATGTTGATAGACTTAATTTTGATAACTTACGATTTTAATTTAAACGAAAATTTTAAAAATATAATTTGTTGATGTTTTTTAATTAACTTACATTTTTGTTTTTATAAATTAATTATAGCGTATCATAATTTATAATAGTTTTTAAATCTCAGTGTAACTGTAATAAAAAAAATAACTTTTAACTTATAACTTTTTAATTTAATTTTAAACTTTAAATATAATGTTGTTTCAATTAAACTTAACTTGTAACTTTCGAACTTAACTATCAACTTATTATTTTTACTAGTTAGTAACTCTTAACTTAACTAAATTAGTTTTGATTTTGACTAATTTGTAATTAACTTTTTCAAAATTGAAAAGTTACCCAACCCTGGTATTCACTGTAAAAAATCTTTTCGTAATATCCCTACGAAGTGAATTTACAATTTTTGTATGTAAAATCAGTATAAAATTTTTTGAGAAAAATTGTGTCATGATTATCTGACAAATATAGAGTTCGCAGATACTTTAAACAATTCATATACATTCATGCGTTTATTTTAAGAAAGACTGTTTATATGAATCTGAAAATATGCTGAAATTAACTAATTAAAGACGAATTTTGAAATATTTTTGATTTCACGTATGTTTCCTAAATTTCCCTATTACTTTACTTCAGTTTAGATACTTTACTAACATGGCTAGAAAAGTTGCTACGTCTAACGAAGGTTATAATCCGACCCACTTTGGACGCAGCAAATTCACTACGTTTATTGTAAATTATTCGCGACTAATGATGGCCCTTACGAAGACTAGAACGTTTCGCAATTTTCCCACGAATATTAGCACATTTGGCGATTTTCTGCCGCCTGATTTTTTCAGGCTACTTTTATTTATTCAGGTAGCCTGATTTTCTCGGGTAAGCGGATCATTTTTTGAGTACCAAAATGGTCTAGTACACAAACCGAACCCGATACAAACAGTACAACTTAAATTTACATATTCTATACGAGAAATTCTAGTCTTCGTGGCAGAATGGCGAAATGTGCTAGTATTCGTGGCAAGTGTTGAAATGTGCTACTCTTCATGGCAGTTTGAAATGTAAAACGTAATTTTTCGTCATTGAACTACGTATTTCTATGTGTAATTTAACTATCTGAGAATTGATGTTACATTGATTTTTTACAGTATTGCAGAAAACTACAAACACGACAGCAGTGGCACTAGTAGCAACGTATGCCCGCTTCCGCCATATTTTGTTATTTGAATAGGTAGTGTGGGAAACTATATATCTGTACACCCGAGGACCAAACTATTTGTCCGAATATGCCAGCTAATATAGTGTTTTTATTTACGTTTTCGCTTAGTCCTTTGAATCGGTGTTCTTATTCGTTCTAAAATTTCGAGTACATAATCTTTAATACTTTCCTAATATTTTGCATAGTTTTTTATTTCATTCTTAACATTTTTAAATAATTCTAAGTTTATTGTCAGTTTACAAGCCGCTCTCATAAGAGCCCGTGTATGAGTCAAACTTTCAAGTCAATTATCTTTAAAACGGTGATGGCTCATGCTTTCAAATTTCACATATTATCGTAAACTACATATAAGAATGACATATTAAATTTTCAGAAACATCTTATCATTTTGACTTCACTATCGAACCTCCTTAATAAGAGAAAAAATATGTGTCCTTTATTTTATATATTCTACATTACGGACGTAACGGATTGTTTCATGCAAAATCTCAATTATACGGTGAGAAAAATATATACAGTAACCGTTAGTGCACCTGTATAGTAAATTGAGAACCATGTAACGCATTAATAATCAGTCCTTGTGAATCATAGGACTGAGCACTATGTGTACCTGACTTTTTGGTCAGTATTTGATCAGTCTGGTTAGTATTGGATCAGTATTAGACAATAACAGTAATACGTGACACGCGTGGTCGCTGTAACCTAAAAGAAACTGCAGCAAGTTCGTAATAAAAATCTTTCAATATGTATAAGAAATTCAGACATAGCTGCCTGGTACTGTACATATGTTAATTATATCGCGTACTGTAATGTTACTTAAATATAGTTCATGTACAAAATTATAATTTTATAATTAAAAATTGGTATTGAATTACCCTGCATTGATTTCTAATTATTTATCATCTTACACATTTCATTTAAATAACATTTCTCATATATTATAACTTTTAATCATTTAATGATATTTAGGAATAATTTCTGTACTTGTGTAGGACTGAGTACCCATTTCCCGGGATAATACTGAGTCCTATTGATTCCTATATATATGAATTGGGCGACATTACTATACAGCGACAGTAGGTGTTACTATCTTTTTCTCTCCATGTGATGAAAGTAATTTTTAATTCGATTAAGAGAGGAGACAATTAAGAGAAATTGGTTTAGAAAGTGAGTTGTATTTAATGATTCTTTCACAGTTACATATACATATGTATGCATAAACAATGTTAGATCGCAAGTGTATAATATGAGTATGTAAAAATACGAAACGCGATTTTCGAAAACGCAGACTCCCGATAAATTGTAATTCTAAAAGCCTTGGATTCAGCAATGTTAGTGTTTTGGCACTTAGCCAAACATACCCTTCATTTTCCCCGTTCTATAAAGATTATTTATCGGCAATTTCCTGATGCAACTACGGTGCACGTAGTTTAGGAAAAAACAAACAATAGGCTTTCACTGAAAGCAATTAGTTTCCATATAACGTTGTTACTCAGCGTCATCGTATAGTATTTCTCTCTTCATCTTAAAGAATTGACTTTAATGCTTTTGATAATGTAAGCGGCTTGGAAATAGTAAAAAATTCTTTGCTTCGACAAAGTTGCAGCCTTTTAAAAATTAGGTCAGCTGTATACTGCACGCTCCAAAGGTCAGATATACTTATAAATGATTTTATTAAATATATATTTATATATATGTACATATAGAAAAGAGTATCATTCTTATTACATAGTAATTGAAAAAATATAAATTTCTATTCTATTTATTTATTTATGAATGTACGTATGTATGTATGCATGTATGTATGTAAGTATGTATGTATGTACGTAGGTATGTATGTGTGAACGTATGTATGTATGTATGTATAGGTGAGTCAAGATGGGTAAGTAAATATAGTCGTCTTATAAGCTAGACCGTTTGTTAGTTCGATAATAGATTTGTTTGATAAAGAAAGTTGGTCGACACTGGTTCACTCCATTTTTCTGTTAGGGATCCAAGATGACGGACTCCAACTAATCACGGTTCAGCATTTCGTGTTGAATCAGAGTTAAACCATGCGAGAACAAGTGTTGTTTGATAAACGGGGTTAGATCAGAGTCGCTCTGAGCAAACCAACTTTCTTAATCGAAGCAACCTATTATAGAAAAAAAGAAAAATAAAAGAACAAACAGAGGGAAGAAAATTCAGTGAGGCCGCTCCCTGCCTCGAAGCGCCTGACTTGGTACACCTGGTGCTGGAAGTGTGGCGGTCTCCGGTCCAGCTCTAGCCTCGGGATCGTTGGCTGCCGCTTCCGAGTCCTTGAAGCGCTTGTACTTTCCTGAAAAGCCATCATCGTCATCATCTTCAAGGCTGATACATCAACGTGCTTTTATTGTGATTGTTTACTCACTGGCAAGTCGAATCATAGTAACACCCCACCAAATACTCCAGCCCCAACCGACAAGACAAAAGAGTACGGTGAACAGTTGGCTGACTCCAACGATAATGTTAACGATTAAGGCACCAAATCTGGCCTTGGGGCTCGCGACAGCGGAGAATCTCGGCTGGCCCAGGCAAATGTTGAAAAGTCCGCTCAGCACAGTTCCTGCACACATCGTTTGCGACTCGATTGGTAAGAAGTCTAATAGATTCGCTTTGTAATATGAAGAATATAAAGGTTTACCGGAACCTGGTAGCAGTACGTTCCACATGAGACAAAACCAAGCTATGGGCACCGGAAGACAAGGAATCGCACCTCGCATCACCGAATTGTGCTCGACCAGAACATCGGGTATCTTGGGCCTTGTTTCCTTTGAAAGGAAAAACACAGTGAAAGATACTGAGAAAATAATAATGTGAATAATAATGTACCTCGGAGGGGGGAGTCACGGCTACGCTGGTCAAGCTATGTTTGGCGCGCACGGTCCTTGTGCGCTGGACCTGATCGGACTGTCGGCGCCGACATGGCCAGGAACTGCAGCTGCAGCGCGAAAACAATCTACTGCAGAGGCCGCCTAGCCGTTGCTGTTGTTGCTGTTGCTGCTGCTGCTGCTGCTGCTGCTGCTGCTGCTGCTGCTGCTGCTGCTGCTGCTGCTGCTGCTGCTGCTGCTGCTGTTGCAAACGCCGCCGTCCACGCTGCCAACCGCACCATCGAGTTTCCCGCACCTTCGCGCATCTGTTGTTGGAAATCAAGCTTTATATACAGGTGTACGGAAGAAAAACGGTAAGCCGTATAAGGAGCGAGTCGTTATCGCAGATCTTTTTCACGGGCGTAAAGTAAGCTGCTGCTGCTTAGAATCGATCGAGTCGTAAAATGCAAATGAAGCCTGCAGTTTTCCGAGCGCTCGGTATAATCATCAAGTGCGACTGTCGAAATAGCTGACTCGATCCGTGAATTAATAATAATGATTTAAATTATTTTCGAACCTGCAAGCATCCTTGAGCCTGGTCCACTTGCTGGGCGGCTTATCGCCCGCAGCAGCTGCGGTGAGCTGCGTGGTCGAGCTGGCCCTGGCTTGTTTGCCCGGCCAGAGCTGGACCTTGGGGTCGCGCCTGCAGGCGAGGCAGCGCATCTTCGACCAGCAGCCTGTACGGCCCTTGGCTATTGTCTTGCCAGCTTTCTTCGCAGGAGTAGTGGTGGAAGCAGCAGCACCAGCAGCAGCAGCAGTGGCGTTGGAGAGCTTTCGCGGCCACCAGCGACTCCTCAGCCGCTGCCACCTCGTGTCTGCCCTGGTTGCGGCTTCGACTGTACTCGCGGCCACCCTGCGAGCAACAAAATAACGTCCAAAAATCCCGTTAAGCACGAGTGAAATGAAATGAAATGAAGTGAAATGCTTATTCTTACCGATACTGCGTATAAAATATAGGAGATAAGAAAAGAGTTGAATATTTGTTGCGGAGAGAGCTGGTGGGTGGTAGGTGGTAGGTGGTAGGTGCTCGGGGCCGAGTCCTCGAGTGACCATCGGCCAGAGATTGCGGAGCGAAGAGTGAGAGAGAGAAATTGGAGGGGAGAGGGAAATAGGGAGAACAGGGGGCTCGCAGGGTGCGCAGGGGTGCGCAGGGGTTGTACCTCGTCACGCAAAGACGCTGGTCGGCCAACTCGGCCAGCCCCTGCCTCCTGCATGTAGATTAGCGTCTCGAGAACGAGCCAGAGATCGATATTTCTACTAGCTCCTGCTAACGTACTGCCCACTGCCCATAACGCTCAACTCGCTATTCTAACCCTCCCCCTCCTCTCTCACTCTAAATCTAAATCTATTATGTTTAAAATTTCTCTTTTTCTCTCAATTCGTGCTTGACGATCAACCGATTTATTCATTACCAACAACGATCTACCAATAGGATTTTTACGCAGACATTCGCAGAATTCAATTCGGAGCAATTTCTTTTTAATCTCATTTTTGGGATCGATACGAGAAAGCATCTTTCTGTATAACACCTGTCTACTTTTCACTAATTAAACTATAGGAAAAGAAAATTAGGAACACCGAAACGACCGATCATACTTAAGTTTCCATTATCATCGAGGATTCGAGCACAATATCGCAATGTGAGAAGCGACTCTCCTTCGACAAAGCGTGTATCGAGAAATGTATTTAATAAGAAGAGCGAAATCGTTGAAATACGATGTGGTGCTACGCGCAACTCGACCTTGGCCGCACGCGACCCGCACATACGCTCAACCCTCTTATCCTTCCTTCCCTGCAACTCACTGGCATCCATTGAATAAGGTAAAGGGCTTTTTTACTTTTTTAACAACCCCGCATACGACACCTTTAACACTGACAAAAGCCTGACCAAATTTATCAAATCCCATAATCAAAAATCTTTTACGACCAAGGTCGTAAATAATAATATTATAATTGTAATGTTTTCAGTTTTATCACTCGGCCGAGTTTTAACAGGAATTTCGTTTAAAGTTCAATTATCGATTTATCCGACTCAATGTTTTAAGAATGGAAATAAGAAAGTTTTCCGATGACTTTACAACGGTCAATGCCGTCCACTTCAGAACTGAAAAGCATTATTTACTTTATATGAGTTGTATACGAATTACATTAATACCTGTTTATATGTTTTAAATTTCGTTATATACATGCTACATATCCATAGTGTGCACACGTTAGGGGGAATTCACCACTTTGAAACATGTAAGCATTTTTGTGCATAAAATCTTTGTTTATTTATTACATTTAACTTTACAAGTTTATACGAATAGCTTTTTTAAGCTTTCGTAATAACAGTAATTACACACAATTAAAGTAGAAGACAGGCGTGAGTTTCGCCTACTTTGGGACACGCTCACTTACTTTAGAACAGTTTTATTGAATTGAATTTTAATCACCCTAAATATGTTTTTGTTAGTTTTAGATCTTAAAAAGAAACATTTCCTTATAACAGTGATAATTATATATACATATATATGTATATATATGTGTGGGTGTGTGTTAGTTCTCGGTATAACAGAATAAGTTAACTTTTCTTGTCTTGGAGAGGTATTATGATTTAAAGTTGTTTTCAATTTAAACTAATGTTAAAAAAAATTAAGAGTACTAACAAATTAAGAAGAAAATTTATAGTGCTGATATCCAAATCTCAAGGCCCAACAATCACCCCTAAATTTTTTCAGAACTTTTGACAATGATTTTTCTGCTTGGGCCTTACAGAGTAAAGAAAGTGGAAATTTCCGATTTTTCAGTCATTTTTTGCTTTTTTTTTATTATTTGTGATCGTTAATAATGTTAGATATAATTAATGTTTTTATATGAAACAAGGCTTAAATAAAAGATTTTTTCACTTACACAGAGAGGCCACAGCCTGCGGAAAGCGATTTCCGTTGAGACTTCAGGAAGTGATTTCTGATAGTAAATGATGCCTAGCACCCATAGTTTCGTTGCATAGGCCCTTGGAGTAAAGATATGATTTTTTGTTATCAAAACAGGTTACTTCAGTAAAAAATGGTGCCTATACTTCGTATCAAAACTCTGTTATGTTGCTAAATTATGAACAATAAAAAATGATGACGAAAAATGCATGGAAAACTACTCAATTTTAAGAGCTGTAAATCCTCAAATTTTCATACATTTTTCATCATTATTTTTTATTGATTATAACTTTGCAACATAATATTAATTTTGTATCAAACAATTAAAGCTAAAATTAAAGCTCTTTTAGTCAACATTTTTATCTTATTACATAATTTCTCTAGCAATAAAACTTGCAAAGTTATGATACGAAGTATAGGCACCATATTTTACTGAAGTAACGCCTATTTTGATAATAAAAGGTCATATCTTTAACCTAAAGGCCTATGAGATTAAACTACTTCCTGCAGCCTTAACGAAAATCGCTTCCCGCAGGTTGTAGCCTCTACTTCTTAGTTTAATATTATTCTGCAAAAAGAAAACATTTTTTACACCCTTGTAGCTGAGTTATTAACATCTCAATACAGACCATTTTTAATCAATAATTCCGCAATAGTATTTTGTAATCGTTTTATTGATGAGCCCTAACATTTTTTTAATGTGGGACAAAAATATATGTTCTATAGATTTGCTCATGTACCATTTTTTTTATAATAAACAGATAGTTAGAAAAATTCTTGCTTCAAAGGGTTAAAAGGCAAATTTTTGTGGAACCCATTGAAACACGAATTTGACTAACCATCGGTTTTGCATGAAAATTGGTACGTTAAGGTTTTTGGGAAATATAGATTTAGGACCAAAAAGAAAATTTACAGCGCAAACACCTTTTTTAAAATCATATGAGGAGTGAGCGTACTAATCCCGATAATTTCACTGTTTGTATTTCTTAGAAAATATAGAAAAATTGTAATTTGTTTCTACCAGTTCAAATGGAACAACGTATTTTCGATGCTCTTTGAATGGCTGGATTATAAGTTTCGAGTAAAAATAACACCATAAATGTGATTTTTCAACACTGAATTACGTTGAAAAATCACGTAAAACCAAATTTCTCCAACAGTGCAATTATCCGGGTTTGCTCCTCAACTCCTTATATTAAGACCCAGAGTGCCAAAGTAGACCTGTTTCAAAGTGAGCGATTATCCCTTATTTGAAAACGTCGAGAGAAAAATAATTATATATCATTATATATAACTATGTTATATTATATATAATTATATACAATTATATAGAGACAAAATTTATATATAATTATATATAAGACATTTTTACTCGGGTTATATATGTAGCAGAAATGCCAAGTCTGTAGTACACATGCCACGAAAATGACAAATCTACCATTAAACTAGATTTATTCAGTTTAACCGAATATTTAGACTTTCAAAACTAAAGGAACATCTTTTATATGATGCATTATAACACTCAAAAATTTTTTGCTGTTATATGTTCTGAAGTACATTTAAAGGGATAGCTAAATGCAAGACACCAAAAGCTCCATTTTTTTGACATTGTCCCAGTTATACTTTTATCAGTCCCTCTGGATTTCCCTACTTACTAGTGAACCAGATTCTGATTTATCATTTTGGATTGAACCAATATTTTTATATGAAACATAGTTAAAATTCTAGCTACTTCCATCTTCATTTTCCGTTTGATATTCTTATTTTTTTGGTCATTATTGTAGCATTCAAGTTCAGTTATGATGAAAAGAAGGTACTTTTAATCGCTAAAAAAGCACACATTTTTACAGTCAAATAAATTGTAAATATTAAGGAACATATCGACGGCCGTTACAAAAACTAGCACATTTCAAACTGCCACGAAGAGTAGCACATTTCAGCACTTGCCGCGGACAGCAGCACATTTGGAAATTCCGACGAAGACTAGCACACTTCGCCATTCCTCCACGAAGACTAGCACTTATCATAATTTTCCCACAAAAACTAACACATTTGACAATTTGCCACGAAGACTAGCACTTTTCGGATACAATGTGTAAATTAAAGTTGTACTGATAAACTTTCGGCTAATCGGGTCAATTCTTGTTTTATCGGGTTCGGGTCGGGTACTATAAGAACCTTTTGATATTCAAAAGATTATTGGATTACCCGAGACAATTAGACTACCCGAATAAATACAAGTAGCTTGAAAAAATCAGGCGGGAGAAAATCGCCAAATGTGCTAGTCCTCGTAGGAAAATCCTGAAAACACTCTAGTCTTTGTGGGAAAATTGGGAAATGTGCTAGTCTTCGTCGGGGAATGGCGAAATGCGCTAGTCTTCGTGCGAGATTACTCTTCGTGGTAAACACCGCAAACGTGTTAATTTTCGTAAAGACCATCGATATTAAACATTCGATATCAAAATCTGTCTCACAAAGTTATGAAATTCTCCTTATGAGATAAACTGAAGATCCATTTCTTCAGATGATGTACGGTGACTATGCTCTTACTCCGTAACGAGTTTATTGAAATTAATAAAACCAAAATGATTTCTTAATAGTTCAATGCATGCATTATCTAATCTTTCAATTAAGTTTAAATACGTTGATACGGAAGAAATAACGACAAATAAAATAAACACCTTCGTCTATAATAAAACTATATTAAAAATGGAAACCTTCAATTAAGGCCTGGTTTTAATATAGGTCTAAAATAAGCATACTAACTTTCAAATAAAGCGGTTTTTCGAGAAATTGTGATCATTGGCATACGACGTTTTTTAAAAAGTATACTTTTTAGAAAAACGCGTTTCAAGTTTCAAGTGCATGTGATGCTGCATCAGGGTGCCCCAAGTTTCGGGTACAATATTCCAAAAAGTTATAACCGGCTTGACTTGAAACTTTCAGGAAATATTTTTGAGACGATCATGTACTGTCATTTCCGAAAATTGATTAATTTGCAAGTGGTTCCTTAAATCTCACAATTATTGATTATTCTATTATCCAAATACACTTTATTACCATTTCTTGCCAGTTACAGGAACCCGCGAATTTGTTCGGGTCTTATATAATATTTCTTTCAAAACTATTCTTCTTCGTTATTTTCATCATTATAATATTGAATTGAACTAGTCTTATTTAGAAGGGATATAAAATTAAACTCTCAACTGTAAATTGGCAAGAAAAGTATTGAAGGCGCATAGAATAAATGAAAAGTAAAAGTAATATACAAATTAGTTTGATTTCTGTACTATATGAAGTATGACGCATTAGTATCTGTGAGAATTGTCAGTTGGCTCGCGTTTGGGTCGTTTCGCTTTAACGATCAGCAAAGTCAGCAAAGGCGTTTACCAAATGCGACTGGCGGACAAAGACGGCTGCAACCGTGCATGCTGATTTATTAACCCCTTGAGTCCGTTGACGTGGACATCGCCGTCTCCGGCAAGGATGTAAATCGTGCAGCTCCTTCAGTCGGGAGAGATCAATAAACGCGCGTTACGCCGCGGCATCGCGCCGCTTCTCCTCCTCCGGAGCATTGGCTACTTCAACGCCTTAACCGGGGTTAAGAAACTCTGGACCTTAACTCCTGCCTTTGCCATTCTTCCTTTCCTTCCAACCTCCCAACCTGCCTGCCTACCTGCCTACCTGCCGACCTACCTACCTGCCTACCTGCCTACTTGCTGATTCACCTTTTATTACTGCCTCGGACAATTGAACTTGCCTCCGCACGCTCGCGATAAAGATCCAATTGTTCTAAACGTAGCCCATTGACCGTACAAAATATTATAATAATAACAATAATAACAATAATAACAATAATAACAATAATAATAACAACAATAATGATAATAATAATAGTAATAATAATAATAATAATAATAATAATAATAATGATAATAATAGTCAAGTACGAGTGCAAGTCTCTATATGCAAGAGAGAAGAAAGATGAATAGACTGAGAAAGATTTTTGCAAATTGCTATTTTCATTGACTTACGCATGATCGCCGTTTCTGTCGAGATTCACGATATTCCCGCTGAGCGTTTCGATCTCCTCCGAACGCTTAACTAGATGCAAGCCCGATTTTTCCTTGGCCGAAGACACACCTCTGACGGTATTGAGACTAACACCCGTGTCGGTCGAGCGAAGACTGCCAAGAGATTCCGAAGATACCGCTTGAGCTTGGGACTTGAGCGAAGCATGCTCGGACTCGCTTCTTTTCGCTCGATTATTCGAGCCGTTGTTCAGCTCCTGTTCCTTCTGCTGCTGAGGCTGCTGAGGCTGCTGCTGCTGTTGCTGCTTCTGTTTCTGCTCCTGCTGCTTCTGCTGCTGCTTCTGCTGCTGCTTCTGCTGCTGCTGCTGCTGCTCCTTCTGCACTTCGGCATGTCCAGCTATCTCGGTTGCGCTCTTCACCTTCGACATAACCGTCGCGTTCTCTGCCTTGCCCTTCCCAGAACTTTCACGCTGCTTCTCCTCATCTTCCTGTGTTCAACAAATTATCATCAATCCACATTAAATTTGCTTCTTAGATTATAAAGAAAAGACTCAATTACTCGTTGCTTAGTCTTCTCTATCTCGGCTATGCTCGTGCTAATGCTATTCGACTCGTTGGCTTTCGCCTGCTCCAGCCTGCTATTCTGACTTGGATTCTTCTCATCGTTGCCAGAGTTAGACCCAAAGTGTTTGATCATCGTTTGAGCGTTGGTGCTTTTCCCGTTAGTCGCCGGCCCGCTATGCTGATTATGAGCATTGTTGCCGAGCTTTTGCCTCTGGGTTGGGGTTGGGGTTGGAGTTTTGTCCTCGGCCTCGATCTCGTTCTTCTGCTGTTTCTCGAGGCTGGTGAGCTTGGCGACGAGCTCAGCCTCGGCAAGAATAGAGGCCGCGTCTATTTGAAGCGGTTGAACGGCCGTGGTCGTCGTTGTGTTGACTACACTGGAAGTACCTGTTGCGCCGGACGATTGCTTCAGAAGGTCCACCAGGCCCAAATCTTCGTCGACCTGCTTTTTCCCGGTATCCTGGAATAATATTTAGTACAGTATAGTTGAAAGCGCGTATTGCGCAACATATGGTAATACGGCAATACGGCATACCTTGAGAGTAGGCTTGCTGTCGTCGGTGTTTTTCGGACGCGGTTGGGCCTGCGCGTCCTTGGGGCTGCTGGCGCTGGCAGTGGCAGTGGAGTTGGATGTGAGGGAGCCTCGCCTCAGGGGGATCTTGGACGGCGAGTCGAGGGCAGCATCCGCGTTCGGGGACTTGTCTGCACGAGGAGCTGGCCCAGTGCTACTAGTCTTGGCAGTGACGAATCTTTTCCCTCCGGAAACGCCGTTGTTGCTGCTGCTGCTGCTGCCTTTCGGTGGCATCAGCAAGTTGCGATTCAGCTTTTCCGTCGATTTGCTTGCTCTGGCTCGAGCTTGTGCTGCTACTGGCTGCAAAGAAACGAACAAAGGAGTGAGCTTTCTTGGATGATTCGTGGAGGAAAGTGGTTGCTTCGAGAGTGAAATGAACCTTGCTCCGGTCGGCCGGCTTCGTCGGCGTACCCTGGATGGGCGAGAGCTCGGAGCGTTTGTTCGTTCGGCTGCGTTGGCTGATGCTGGAGGCGTACGATCGGTTGGCTGCGCGCCGACCGAATTTCGGCGAGGCCCTGCGCGACGACGGCAACCTGTCGCCAGCGGCACTATCGTTTTCTTTGCTCGCGGAGATGGAGCGCGAGCGGGCGGGTCGCGGGATCTGGCTGCGTTTCGGGCTGTTTTGCTGGGAGATGGAGACTAAAAAGAGACGCCGAAGTAAGTGAGAAGCAGCTGTAGCGCGGGGAATACATGGGGTGTATTCCGTTGTGTCTCGAGAATCTTGAGAGATTTCGGAACGCTCCGAAATGTAAAACTGGAAATTGAAAACTCCCATGGAACCGTAACTATATTACCTTAAAATAATGTTTAAAAAAATCTTTCTCTCTCTCTCCCCCCCCCCCCCCCCCCGTGCCCGCGGCGGTGCAAATCACTAACGACGTCATATTTAAATTTCGGAACGTTTTCAATTTACAGTTTTACATTTCGGAGCGTTCCGAAATCTCTTAAGATTCTCGAGACATAATGGGATACACCCTATGGGTATCATCCGAAGAATACGCGCGTGACCAGCCTGCACTGTCTGTATCTTTTTGTATATTACTCAAATGCAATGTCTTTAAGGTGATGTTAAACCCTGTAGGTTTATAATATACTGTTACCGACAAACACGGAGAAGCGCACTTTTTGAAGAAAATTGAAAATGAAATGAAAAAAACGGCTCATTGTAATTGTGAAGTGAAAGGTAGGGTTAGCATGATCGGTTATTAAAAATGTAGTGTAAAATTAGTGTGGGTTAATTATACAACGTTGTACAACGTTGTACAAGGTTATAGAACGTACCCCTGCGCTGGTGGTATCGGGATCGGCTGGTGCGCTGAGACTGGCCGGTCAGAGCGGGGGGCTCGTGGGCAGTGGCTCTGGAGCTGTTGGGGAGCGGGCCCTTGAAGCCCCGGCCCCGGAAGGGCGAGAGCCTGCCGGAGGTGGAGCCGGAGCCGGAGCCGGGCCGCGAGTTCGCCTGAGAGTGAATTTGATTCGGCTCGAGGTGTTGCTGCTGCTGCTGTTGCTCCTGTTGCTGGCGCTGCTGCTGCTCCTGCTGCTCGGCTATTATGGCGAAGCTGGACTTGCGCGTGCTCCGGCCGAAGCTCGAGGCCTGGGGCGCGACCTTGTAGGGCTCGGGCGCCCGGCTGGGGGGCGGCGAGCGCAGCGCCGCCTGCGGCCCATCGTACAAGATGCGTCCGCCCGGCGACAGCACCCGGAACGGCGGCTGCTCCCGTTCCCGCTCATACCTCCGATCCATTATCTGTCCCCTCCTCCTGTGCGCATTCTACACGCGCTCATCATCCCAACGCAATCATCCTTCATTCAAATCCTCATCCAACTTCGCTGGATATCTCTGTGTCTGTGCGTGCTCCTTCGCTGCTCTACTACTCCACCGCTCCAACGCCTTTCCTTCCTTAGACTACATTTTCCAAAGACGCGGCTGCATCCTAACAAAGCTACGCTCTACCTGCAACAGATTCACTTTTAACCAGATCTATATTTACAATTATTACCAGTACGAAAGCTTGCGACGACTATTATATACAAGTAGCACCTTCGATAGAAAATAAAAAGTATTGCCGATTTACCGTAAAATATTGGGCTCTCTTGGGATAAGAATCACGAATGTCTTCCAAAGTTATGATGGCAACAAAATTTAGTCACACGCCCCCACACACACAGACACACGTACACACACGCACACAGACATTTTTAAAGATACTATATTTTCATTCCTAATGTCTCAAAACATGTTTCTATAATGTTTTTAGCTCAACTTTTTTTTGCTTTCTAAAAGAGACAGCTTTGTGACGATGAAAATTTTTTTATCAGAGATTATGATGAATTTTTATATTTTCAAGATTCTGAGTCAGAAAAAGAAGTTTTGATAAAATGTCTATCTATATGTATGTATGTGTGTATGTGACAGAAAAATTGTGGAACGGTAACTGGAAGGTAAGCATATTATGAGCTGAAATTTTTCAGACATATAAGGTGTTGCTCAACTTAGAACTGATTGAATAATAAAAAGTACATTTTTTATAAAACAAAAAACTGCTGCCAACTGCTTTGGCACTATGCTTTCTCAAAGAGAAATTAATTCTAATTATTATATAAATAAGGAAGATCAGCTGCGCAGATACCGCCGTTCATGGTTATTTTCCCGTCTAACTATTTTTATTTAGTGATTTGTTCCCTACCGAAAGATAAATATCTTTTAATAACCATATTATCGTATATATCGTATATCAGGGTGTATTTGATCAGCGATGTGTCATTGATTATAAAATCTATTTTTATCTATAAAATCAAATCAAATCTATACCTATAAGATTGAATTATTGTTTTCTTCTTTCATTGCAAAACAATGCATAAGATACAAAACGCATCATTTTTAAAAAATCACAAATTAATAATAGTTTTTATACCACTCTTACCTCAAATTCTTTGATATGATTTTTCGGCGCTCGTGGTATAAAATACGATTCGAAACTCACTTCGCTCGGACGAAAACCGTCACATGAGGCAAATAATCTACTTCTGCATACGGTGAAACTGAACCACATTTAAATGACACTAATCGCTACTCTGAAAAAAGTTTCACATTACTCTTTTATAGGCAATATAGAGCTAGAAACAAGTGGAAAAAGAAAAATCCCCTAGGCAATAGCTCGCTACGAACTCATTATTTCACGGTAGAAGCAGACGACGAAGACCGAGCAAGACGGACTAAACTGACATATAAGGAATTCCTCCTCAGTTTAGTCCGTCTTGTTCGGTCTTCGTCGTCTGCTTGTACTGTCAAATAACGAGTTCGTATCGAGCTATTCCTAGGTTGAACGAGGTAATAGTTACTAAACTGACCGGTCCAAGTCGTCAATATTCTATCAGTATATAGGTATGTAAAATTATAAACACGTATATATTTGTTTAATGAATTGCTAATAATATATTTTGGAGCATGCCGTACTGGGATACCAAAAGCTTACCACAAAGATGAACGCAATTCAAAGATTGCGAAAATAATTTTAACACTAGTCAAGTACGTAAAGGGAACTTTATTTTTATTCCTTTATTTATCTTTTATTACAATTTTGGACGAAAAATGATTTCTTAGCGATTAAAGAAAAATGCTAAGGGGATTTTTCTTTTTCTACTTGTTTCTTGCTTTATATTGCCTATAAAATAGTAATGTGAAACTTTTATCACAGTAGCGATCAGTGTTATTTAAATGTGGTTCAGCCTCATCGTGGCACCCGTGTCGAAATAATGTAGTATAATATTACATTATCTTTCCAGTTTTTGGATTTTTTCATGCAATATAATACGTAAAGTTAGCTAAAGTATAGAATAGTAAATCTCATATATAATAATACTAAATATCTACAAGAAAAAGTACACCGATAAAGCTTGGAGATGTGATGTACAGGGTGAAAAAGTATTGTTTAAATTGAATAATCTCTAATATCTCAGAAGATTATGAACCAAATTGGCTCAAAATAAATATATATACTAGGGGGTTTCCCCCTGCTCATATAACAATCGCGCATTTTAATAGTGTACAGTTTAACACTGATCAATATATCAATATTCAACCAATGCTAAATTGTGCACAATTATAATGTGCATGATTCTTATGTGAATGAACCGGAAATCTATAATTTTAACTTAAGATATATCATCATTTTTTATTTAATATAATAAGAAATAAAATAAATATTAAGACTATGTAGTCAGTGCGTGCGTTCGATTTACGTTGATTTACTGTATATAAAATAGTTAAAAAATGTAGACAAATATAGATATAATCTGTCGATTATGTGGAGGGGATGTGGAGGGGCGTGGAGGGACGTGAAGGGGCAAATAAATAAAAAATAACGTAGTTTTTGAAACAATTTAACGTTATTATGTGGAAGGGATATGGAGGGGATGTGAAGTGGTATGTGGAGGGGGTGGAGGGCAAATAAATAAAAAAAAATAACGCAGTTTTTGAAACTATTTAACGTTATTATATGGAGAGGGTGTGGAGGGGGTGGAGGGGGGTTGAGTGACATAATGGTTACGATTATATAATATATATATTCAACTGCATACATGCTATAAAGTGCATCGGAATGGATTTGTTTCTGTTTTTGACTGGTTTTAATGTTTTTTGTCCCGTCGTCGTCGTTATCGTGCAACTCCATACACGCTACACAACTATCCCCACTTCTGTGTATGTGTGTGTGTATACGAGTGTGTATATGTGCGTGTGTAAGCGCGTGACTAAATTATGTAGCCATAATAACTCTAGAAGACATTCGTTATTCTTAGCCCAAGAGAGCCCAATATTTTACAAGAAGATTTGCAGCTCGTTAAATTGCGTAGTTATCCATGAATTTTTCGTCCATCATTTTCGATTGTTCGTAACTTTGCAACTGAATAATTTTAATTTGAAATAATAGCTCAAATTAAAGCTCTTTCTGACAACTTTTTTATCTTATTACATTATTTATCTAGCAAAAAACTTGCAGAGTAATGATTCAAAGTATATATAAATAGATTGTGAGGGGATAGAAGAAGAATGTTGTGATATTACATCCGTAAACCATAAAAGTGTTACCAAGTATTTATTTAAAAGAATTTTCAGAACCAGTGGCATTTATTGAATTAAAAATTTTTATGAAATAATACGAAGACTAGCACATTTTAGATTTCTCGAAAAATACTAATTCTTGTTAGGAGCCTCCAAAACAAAAATAAGCAATTTTCAAAATCTTATTAGACAATCGAAAAATTCTCGCATTAAACATATGTTCTAAATAAACTCACTTTTCGCGGCTTTTATATAGCAAATAATCTGATGCTTTATCGCTTGCATATGTCGAAAACCGAGAGCTACCTATCGGCGATGCGACATATCTCGCGATCCGACAATGGGGAACTTGCATAAATTTTAAATTCCATTTTATTCAATAATAAACTTAAAAATAATAAACTTCCCAAGACAGTTTTTTAAATCACTTATTTATTTATTTATAAATAGTAACATTTTAGATCACTATTTGAATCGATGTAGGACTACAAAGCTTAGCTACAGTCCGTTGAGTACCTTGAGTCGCTACAATGGTGATGGTGTTTCGGTGTCCGACGTTCGTGTTCACGGTGTCACGTGACATCCATTAAAAAAGTGATCTAAAATTTGATGTCTTCAATGCGTTATAAATAAATAAATACTACATAAAAAAGTAAAACATTCTTTACTTTTTCATGTTACTTCATCGATTCCAAGTATTAAAACAGGAGGACCAGCCTTAGTTAAACTTGAAAAAATAATTTTTTTTATGTGCCGATAAAAAAATTTCATATAAAATAAATCATTCTGAATTTTTTTTCTCTATAAATACTTGATAATATCTATAATTTTATCGTTGTTAAACCTCGAAATCTTTCTCCCACGTGACACAAGATTGTCTATACTATATTTATTGGGAAAATTGCTGCGTGCACGTTTCTAGGTGGCACGGTCAACAAAATTTCTTTTTCCGACGTTACTTTGACTCCTCATGACATGTATTTTTACAGTTTACATTTTCGTTAAAAAAATTTGTATCATTATTTTTTAGAAAATAAACTATATTTTTAAAAATTACAAGAATTTATTTTTAAAAATATGTTTGTTCTCCGAAAGATTATAATAAAACTGTTTTTAAGGTGATGCTAAAGCCACCAGACATCGACCAATACGAGGAATCACTTTTCTTATTTTATTTTCAATTTTGAGTAAATATCTCTATGAAACGTTATTGTTCTACTAAAAAACAATAACTTTCCATAGAGATATTTTGTAAAAATTAAAAATTGAATGAAAAAATTGGTTCCCCGTAATTAACAATAACAAAAGGGTTTAGCATCACCTTAACGAAAAAGTAAACCCTAAAAGTTTTAGTATATATTACCAAAAGGAGTTAGATTACCGAACGTGTTGCGATTCATGCACATAAGAATTGTCCACATTTTAATTATGCACAATTTAGCATTGGTCAAATTATATAGATATATTGACCAATGATAAATTGTGGACAATTAAAATGTGGACGATTCGTACGTGCATGAACCGCAACGCGTCGATTACCGCCGGAAAATTTTTTTTTGTTGACTGTCTTACCTAGAAAAATGCACCTCGTAAAGTTTTTCCAATAAATATAGTATTGATAACGGTAATATCTTGTGTCTCGTGTGAGAAAGATTTTGACGTTTTACAACGGTAAAATTATAGATATTATAAAGTATATTTATAGTAAAATGGAAAATTCAGAAAGATGGCTTTTATAGGAAACGTTTTTAACGGCTCATAAAAAAGAATTTCTTTTTTCGACTTTAACTCAGGCTGGCCCCCTTAAGACTCATGCAAGTTCCCTATTTGGTTTAATTCGTTCATAAAAAAATTAAATCAACGCATTATGATAAATTTGATTAAACATACATAAATTTGTTGGTTCAAGAGAGCTTCATTTGATTCAATAGTATCTGTATTAAATCAATAACTATGTTTTTCAAAATTAAATCTTTTTCTCAGTGCGTTTTAAAAGGTTGATAATGTTAGCGCTCCTTATTCATTATACAATTTTAGAATGCGTGGACGCAGAGTGAGAAAATCTACGTTAGTTTTGGTGAGAATACTGAAAATCGAGCACATCGCACCGTTTGCTTTTCCAAATATGCGCAGATTGCTACAGCATTAAGCATAATTTTAATAACGGCGGCAGCTGCTGAGCTTGAAATAATGAAATAAACAGTTAGGCGCTATTATGTGGTGCGGCGCGCAAGTATATATGTGTAAGATGAGCGCTGACGCGTGTAATCGCACCTAGCGCGCGACTCTCAAACAGATGATTGACTGAATTACCGTTGCTACTCGCAGTTATATGCGCGCCGCTATAATGCGCTAAGCACCCCCAGAGACATTATAGTTCGCGGCTGCAGGAGTTGGTTGAACAACTGGAACACGGCGCTACCTATACTACCTGTCCACCTCACTTATCGCGACATACATTTTTCAAACAAATTCCTAAACAAATTTGAACATTCAATGGGACAAAATTAATACTTTTCCAGTTTTCCTCCTCGTGTTTTTTATTTATTTTTATTTAATGTGGATGCAGGTAATGTGGCCATATACACGAGATCTTACTGTATGCGTTATTACGGGGTTCCGTAACTCCTGCAGTATATGTGTTGTGACAATAGATGTTGAGAGGCGCAATGACCCCGCTGCTAGCGCCCTCTAATGGCAAGATAGTGTCAGGTTAACACGCGAAAGCATCAAAACTTTGATTTCTTAGGAGTGCATACATGTAAAGAAACCGATTTCCTGATTTTCATAAAATTGTAGTTTTTTTACGTACTTTAAGATGTATGTGCCAGTTTTTGCCGTAGAGTTTATTTTCAATGCGAAAATTGCAACTTTCGTTGATGTTTATCGGTTGCTAAAGTGGCCATACGAATGCATTGCAAGGCAAAAGGTAATCGACGCCGATAAAAACGGCGATTGGTTCTTCTAAATTCGTAGGCCTAATAATCCCAAAATATCGTCACCAAGGCGTACGCTACGGTACCATATAGTTAAATAACACATAAAAAAGAAGTCTGCTAGGCTTGTCTTGACTTTTTGAAGCACTTACTATACGACTTTACCATAAGAACTGATAGGTGGCCACTTTACCAACACTGTTGGTAAACTGGCCAATTTTTAACTACTTAGGACTTCTTTAATTAAAATTCAGAGAGTAAATTTTTTTGCAAAGTAACTCGTGAGGTATTAGAGTTAAATGTTCAAATAACATCTCAATAGTTTTCGAAGCCCCAAAACCCGATATATATCTACTGGGAATCGAAAATTCCTTAAGGTGACCACATTACCTGCACCCTCTTACTATATTATGTTGAGCCGCGTCGCAAACATAAATAGTTTTACGCACGTGCATATAATAAATAAATCCAAGTGCAGATTTGAATCTTCCAGAACTGCGCTTCGACCTCGAACTCAGCTCGACCGACAATTCAACACACGGTGCAGTCCTGCAACCGCTGATTTACTTTAAGTCCTTTATACGGCCTTTAAGGCTGTATACTTTAACGACCAAATGTTTTAGCTGCGTTGTTAGCTTACACAAAACCTCCCCCCCCCCCATCCCCTATTCTACTCAATATTTATACCCACTCTACAGCAACGATTTTATTACGTTCATTTTACTTTTTCGTTTAGCTTTCAGATTGCGACAGTAGGTTAGATTTTAATGGAAAGTGCAGTTCAGCTGTGCAGTCCAGTAGAACCCGCCAAGTTGAATGCACTCAACATTTATGTGTTATACGCAGGAAAAAACTTTCCCCCTAATTAAAAAAGTAAAAATCCTACTAACTGAGCGATCAAACGTTATATAAATCCGAGTTTCAACGCACGAAAGCTGAAAAGGCGAAACTGAATTCGCACGCGCATTCTAAGTACGAGCCACGGCTAATTATTTATTGCTTATCAGATAAAAACAATAATATATACGATAGGTACATGATGTCGATCAGTAGCTAATTCACATATGTTTCAATCGATTTTCTCAGTAAGCTACGGAAAAACGGATAAGAAATTGGTAGGTGCCGGTGCGTAATAATAATTAGCCTGGCAAAATCAATAGGCAGAAATCATAGCGCGAGCGAAAGAAAGACGTTTCGAGCAGGTCTATAGTACTCGTAGTTTGGAGTTTTCGCAGCGGATTTGCTAGGCTGGCAAAACTCAGGACATTCGCAACACTCGTAGCGCTTGCTACTCGTACTGCTACTCGAACTGCAGTTCGGCTAGCGAGACTAATGAGAGCCTGCGCCTGACTCACCCGAACGATTCGCGCATCAGCGCGAGAAAGAGACCAAGACACAGGAATTGCACCGAGCCCGACAAGGCAATTTCACCTTTCTTATTATTCGACTTTACAGCAGGTACCTAACGAAATACTCAATATATTATAAAAACAGTAGAGAAGTAGAGAATTAATAGCCGGAGTAAACAAGTCTTCATGAGCAAACATTTGGTTTTTACTTCGATTACTTTATATCCAAGTGACTACGCAATGCGCATACATCATCAAAGTAATTATTGCATTCGCTTTCAAATTTCACTAAATTACAAACAAACGCTATTGCTCCCATAAGGTTTCTATTTTATATTTCTTATAAAGCTTAAGTGTATAACGCGGCCGGAAAATAATTTCATGCGAGAAATTTTAATTCAGAGTATCTAATAATATCACAGCAACGTAACTATACAGGTGCAGCTATTGAAGTAATAATTTAAAGGCAGATAAAAAAAGTTAAAAAGATCTGTATTTTTTTTCTCGAAACGGAGACTCATAATTGGGTCGACGCGTCAAATCGAAGGATCTCGCGTGTGCATCTATTAAGACGCATGTATCAGAAAGCTATTCATCCGCTCGTATATCATTAAATTTTATGAGGGAAGTGCGCGTACTCTATTATCGCCTTTTTTGTATTTTTACAAAATTAATCTTAATAAATAAAAGATAAACGGGTTATTTTCTTTTCCGGTGAGTTTTCTCATTGTTAGTGTCTAAATTAGGTTGGTAGCTTATAACCTATATTTATCTATGGATTCTATTTTTAAAAATGTTGCATTTTTAAATAAAAATTATTTTAATCTTTCATAGGTACATTAATTTACTTAAAACAAACAATAGTCGATTATAAATTGGAGCTACTTGATTTTATTTGAGTAAAACACATTCTTTAATGTTATTCTTTTTATGCAATACTTGTTTTCATCTTTATTTCATGGCACCAAGTATGATTTGTAATTTTTTTGTAAACACCATCAACTACATATTTATAACCAAAGAAAATCATACTTTAAGACAAAATTAGGAGAGAGTCGCCCACTTTGGTTCACTTAGGAGAGAGTCCCCCAGTTGGTCCCTCGCCCAGCCTTTTTTACGCGAATTTTCCTTAGTGAAAATAAAATGTTTTTATTATGAAACCGTCGACTGCGTTAGAGGTCAAGGTTCGATTCCCGGTTTGGGCGAAAAATTTCTTCGGATTATTCGACAAGCCAGGTGACTCCTATTCGATGAGCCTCGACTTTAGAACCCACATTTATGAATTTGTAAAGAAATAAGGGGTTGGTGTTTCGACAGCTCCCCGATGAGTCTGCAAAAGAAGAACTAAAGGATGGTGTTTTCGAAACTTCCCCGATGACAGTGTTGGTGACCAATATAGCTGAATAAGTTTGAAGGCCTTAAAAAGATAAAGCTATATTTTTTATCAAACATACTTCGCGGTTGTTACTTTAAATTCATTGTTTGAAAAGTTTTCCCAAGAATAATAGACATGCTGCATATTGTATGTGTCAAAAGTTATTTTTCGGAGCAGACTTCTGTCTTAATCTTAATTCATGAAGATAATTGAATTTGATAAATCTAATTTTTTTCTTCAAAAAGATCCGTTCACATAACAAAATCAGTTTTGAAATTTGAATTTTCACCATGGTTATCAAAAGTTTCAGGTAAAATAGCTGTAGGTGGTCATACTGAGGGACATTTGTTTAAAAACTGTAAATTCTAGTTTTTTTATTTTTGTTAATAATTCATTAAGATAATTGAATTTGATAAAAACTATAATTTTTTTCTTCGAAATGGTCCATTTATACGACAAATTCCGGTTTGAAATTTCGATTTTTACCACGGCTATCAAAAGTTACTGGTAATATATCTATGGGTGGTCATACTGAGGGGCTCTCCCCTAAGGATTTTTGTGTATAAAATTTGTATTTATTGATTAAATTTAATTTTACAAGCGTCTATAGATAGCTTTTAGTATTATAGGAAACAGTGTTTAAGGAATTACAGTAATTACAATTTAAAGTAGAAATCAGATTTAAATGTCGCTTTTTTTAGGACACGGGTCTCCACTTTGGGACATTTTTGCATCACACGAGTATACAATTTTAATTAACGTAAATAAATTTTAATGTTATTGTTTAGAATTTTTTTAAAGAAAATATTACCTTAATATAACAATTATAATAATTTTTTACGTATATATATGCACTTGCAGAGGAGAGGTGTATTAATAACTTAGTTTTTACTGAAAATATTGATGAATTTCGATGCTTTTCAGGTCGCTGAATCTGAATACACATGTACGTATGTGATAACATTTTGTGGCCACCATAACTTTTGACGGACACCGTATTTCGGGCTGAAATTTTGCAGATATATCAGATATGACCCAACATAGAACTGATTAGATTTTGGAGCTAAATAATCATAATTAATGCTTATTTTTAAAAAATTTTAATTTAACAAAATTTTTAACAAACAAACCGCTATCAATTTATTAGCATTTAACTTCCTCAAACCTTATTAATTATTCCAATATGAATATACATGTTCTATTTAATTCTAAAAAAATGAGACGTAATTTCCTTTTGATTGGTGTATCTTACAATATCTTTAAAGTTTTTTATGTTAACGATCTATGATTTAAAATTTTTAACATTTGTAAAAAATGTAAAAAATGATTTTTGTTATTTTATACGTTTGATGTGTGAAAAAGATGCATGTATTCATAAAGTTCATGTAAATTCCTTTCGATTGGCGTATTTTACCATTACACTAGTTTGTTTTTGTTAAATAATTACAATTTTGAATATTGCAAAAATTAAAAAAAAATATTTTTGTCATTTTATACGTTTGACATGTAAAAAATATGAATATGTCTGTAAAGTTCACGTAATTTCCTTTCGCTTGGTGTATTTTACAGTTATTTTAATGTTGTTTTGGTTAAAAAAATGCGATTTTAAAAAAATTAGATATGTAAAAAAAATATATATTTATATATCTAACATTTGGATTGTTTCATATTATTCTTTTCTCCAGCAGTATCGGTGATTTCGATAGGCCGATTCACAAATCTGTTTGAATTTTGCAAATTGAACGTGATGCAGTTACAGCTATCGAACGTTAGTTTCTTTATGTCGTCATGATTCATGCAATTTCAAAGGTCCGCGTATGAACCATGACGTCATGAGGATTTTCGAAGCACTTTATCTACTTTAATTTTGATTGTATTGTCAAAATTCGAAAAATTTCAAACAAAGGAAGTATCATATACTCTATCAAAATATGATATAAAAAAAATCATGAAATAACCTTATTACTTTAAAGTTACTGTTGTGGACGAAATACGATTTTAAATTTTTTAATGTGCATCTTATAGGATCCCATTTTGTAGCCACCATAACTTTTGGTCGCATTTGTATTTTTCATTGAAATTTTGTAAGTTTATGAAAAATAACTCAGCATAGAACTGATTAAATTAATGCACCATTCTAATCTAACTCAGCACCATAGAATTTTCTGTAATTTTTTTCTATAACATTGTCAGTTATTCCTAAAATTACTTTTATCAATGCCAATATTCAATGAATGATTGTGCATTGAATCTCTTTGGGAAATTCAAGAAGCATTGTGCTAAAGCAGTTATAACAGCGGTTTTTATGTTGCACAGATGTCCCAAACTTAGCGCCAAGGAACAACAAATATGAATTTAATTTAATATGGTTCAAACGCGAATGAAAGTACTTTAGAATCAAATAAAACTTATGCAGGTTATTTATGAACGTGAAACGTATCCGGTATCCCCTCGAAAAATTTTAGACCAGGTTGCCGAATAACTTTTAGAGAACAAATAACTTGAAAATCGTCTATTTTACACACGTGTTATTATGGGAATTGACGCGACCCTGAACACTAGTATTAAGATATTTCTTCACAAATACTTGTGATCAAACTAAAGCCAAACTCATTAAAAAGATATTTACTTAAAAAGTACGAAAACGCTGAAATTCTAACCTCAACGTGTGAAAAAGTGAGTCATTTATGACAAAAAAACATTATTTTGTATTATAGCAATCTTAAATTGTCTTAAAATTCATAAATAATAAAGTAATATATAATAAAGATTATTTGCATAGATTAAATACGATTTTCTTAACTTGTTTTTGTACACATTCAATTAAATTGACTCGGAAATCGTGTGCGAACTACCTTAAAAAGTCGAATAATTTTTCGCTAGATCTGAAATTTTGTAAATATAGGCTTCTTTTAAAATGTAAGTTGAAATTCTCGAACCGTTGCCACTGCTCATATTTAGAAAGTATTAAAACCAATAGTTTCCCAACCTATGAACGCTGTCCTATCCTGGACGACTCTCCTCTACATATGTACTACAAATATATCACGGTAATTACATGAAGTACACAACATTTTTTTAAGTCACCCATATACAACAGCTTCAAATTATTAATTTGTTTATATAAAACACGGAGAGTATTGTCTGTATTCCGGAAAACGGTTTTCGATTGCCAAAAGTGGACTGAACATGTAGAAGACAGTGTCAAAAATGCGTCATTATTATTCTTGGCTAAAGAACAAAAAAGAAAGAACACACGACATATTGTATGTACCTACTTTATTATTTGAAAATTCTTAATCTACTTACGGTATTTTATATTCTGCAGTATTGTAGTTTTATTTTTATTCAATTTTTGTTAATTTGCGGGACTACAGAACTTTTAAAGTTAGGTAGATCAAAAGTTATGAACAAAAATGCTTTCTGACTACGAAAAGCACGCTGGACCAATATATTCTAATACATAGGAGGGTCGAATATCAAAAGCTTTTTAAATTTCAAAGTTACAAACAATAAAAACAGGCAAGTTTGTTTACTTATGTGGTTTCCCGACATTAGACATGGGTCCACTTTTTAAAAAAATTTTCTTTACAGTTTAGAACGTTTTTGATATCCTTAAATAGTACATTATCGGATAAAAATGTAAAAAAGTGAGGAAAGTGTAAAAAGAATTTATGAATGTTTTTAAAGTTAGTTGAAATATAAAAGAAAAGCTGTCTGAAGATTTAGATTTATTATCGGTATTTTGTAAAAATATTCTACCAGCACGAGTGCTTGGAATTTTGTTTAAAATAGGTATGCAGAAGGCAGATTTCTGAGACTGTTGATCTTGATAAAAGAAATGGGAGAAATGAAGATTCGAGTGAGCAGGAATTGTAAGGTAATATAAGAGGGTCCGTGATATCCGAGCACGTGTCAAGCTTTTGGCTTTGTCCAAGGTATAGGTAGTTAATTTGTTGATGTAAATGGTGCGGTGATAGTAGATTAGTATTGTAAGTACGTGAGGAGAAGGCATTAGTCGCGGGCTTGTCGTGGAATTGTCAGTGAAAGTACTCGTCCGTTTTTGCATATTAGAGGTAGGTCGGGTGCAAAGTGATAAGTAGCAATAGTGCTCGGCGGAGAGGCGCACAGCAGTGCGGTCGCGGCGGTCGCGACGGTCGGCAAAGGTCGGCAAAGGTCCGGTTCCTCTATCGATCTCGCTGAAATTACACGCTTGAGAAAGCGAGAGAGAGAGAGAGAGAGAGAGCGAGAGAAAGAAGGAGCCTAAGCTCGTCCCCGCGCGCGGTGCACGGGGAAAAGCGAAGAAAACCAGTCGAGGAAACGATTGGCCTGCGCGACTCGAGTGCACCTTTAGCTTGGAATTTGATCGAGTGATTTAGTGCGCCTTGCGTGAACGTGCGCGTACCTGAGGGTTACAATGTTACAATTGACGAGCGGCGAGGTGCGAGGTGCGAGGTGCGAGTGTCCAGAGTCGAGCCGGGGGGGCCTAGGCTCGTGGTAAGCTGCTGCGCCGAGGAGTGGACGTGTTGCCGTGAGCGCGAGCGCGTTCCTACTGACTAGCGCGGAGCACCGGACTCGCCTACTACCTCTACCTGCTCTATGCTGCCGCTTGACTTTTCGCGCTCTGCGCCGCAGGAGCGGACGCCTATTTTCCTCCGCCGAATCACCCCTTGCTGCTCTCCAAATTAGCCATTACACCCCTGCAAGAAGATTCTAATGGCCCAATACTGAAATCATAAGGATGGCCCGAGCTTGCAGGAATTACAAGAACTGCCGAATATAAGAGAAAATCACTATGCATAGATCTCAATCGCATGATTCCGCTAAACAGGAGGATTTTTTTGTTGTACTATTGGCAAATATATTGTAAATCAACATTTGACATTACAGTTGTAGGTCGCGGAAAAAGACTTCCAGATATCGGGCATCTATATCGGCTCCGTGGGTTCAAGCCTCGGCGCTGAAATCCGAATGAGCCGGCTGGCCAGTTAGCCAGTTAGCTCACGCATAGCTTAGAACGGAGAGAGAGAGAGAGAGAGAGAGAGCGCGCTTGAGAGAAAAGAATCCCGTCCCGCGCCTCGATCGATCTTGGACACGCAAACAGCCCCCCGCTCGCGGCTGCTCCACTTTTTTTCCACACACTTGATTCTCTTCCTCCTTCTGGCTCCTATGCCGTACGCACGCGGCTGAAATTTCAAAGCGATGCACCGCACTCGCGCGAGCCACCCCCGCCAGCTACTTCCGACTTTTATGCGCGAGCTGCATGTGCGCTGCCGCTGCCGCCGGCTGCATTAAAGGGCCGAGGCCATTCATTCATTCATTAGAGCCTCGAAGGCTACGCAGGCGCGCGCCACCGAATTATTCCAACATTAGCCTGATTGAACGGCTATGGGCTCGGCCATTCTAAATCCAATACATATTCCGGCCCTGCACCGCCCCGCTCCCTCGCTCGCGCAAATGTAAAATACCACGCACGCACTCACTCCTATCCTACCGCTGCACCTACTCACCTACTCACCTAATACTCACACCTTTGTGCGCCTCCTCCTCAACGCGTCTTGTGTTGTACTTACCTGCTTATTCATCCTGACAATCGAACAACAAAAAGAGAAACACATTTTTCTTTTTTTTATTCTGTTTTATTGAAAAAAGTCACAGTTTCTTTTCAATCAACAATGCATTATTCCAAAAGTCGTATAATCCTGGGGAAATTCACGTACTCTAACTAATTCCACACAAAATCTCCTTAATTACTTCATCCAAAGTAATTATACTGCGTATAAGCACAATACCTAATACCTCCTGCATTATACAAATGCCACAAAATATTGTCATACATTTTCGTCTGAGCACATTAAGCTACTACTGACTTAACACTTTATTTCATAAATCTTATCGATGACATTATCAACAAGTAAATTAAACTTACTTCGATTTTTCGCAACAGTTCTTTCATTTAAGAACATTCGTCTTTTCAGTCTCAGCATCTACTGAAAACCGCATTTATGCCGCTCTCGATACATTACCAAGGAAAATTTTATTCAATTTTTATATAATAGGAATTCAAGACAATAGACATAACATTAAACATTATAGAATGTTTAATAATAATTGCAATTTTTCCAACTTTTATTATAAATAAGATAAAAAATATATATGGTTATAAAGATCAATTATAAATAATGCTTCCCCTTAAATAAAAACAGAAAAATAAAATGTATGTCTATAATAAAACATGATATTTACCATGCCTTTCGGTTAAAAATTTAAAAAGAGTTTAAACTGAGATTAGTTCTTCTACAAGATCAAAACGAATACTAATATTCTAATAGAACTTTAACATTTTTTGAATCCCCATTAATTTAATTTTATAAAATTTTGTTTGCTTAATTTTGTACAATACAATGTCTAATAATATTACAAAACCTGTAGTTGATGCAAGCTGCGCATGAAGAATTTTATTTATAATTAATTTATTTATTTTATTTATAATTTCAACAGATAAGGTAAGGTGCTCGAATGTGGATAACTCAACTTAAACAGTGTGCAAAAGTTAATCTAGTGCTTCAAATCAAAATTTGTATCTACTAATTTGTATACTTTTCAACCACTGCAATGATGTTTCAATGTTTCAGTTAATAATACACACATTGTAAAAATAAACAAATTTGCAGTTTTTCTTTGATAGCAAAAATTATGAATTTTCGTAGAATTATTAGAAAATAAATTTTAATCTTCAAATTTTAAAAGGAAATCTACTTATTTTAGTTTTGTTGACTATTTTAGGGATATCTAGCGGTCTTTTGCACACGTTATAATCATCTTAAAAATGTTATCGACCCACATTTGAGCACCGGTCCGCATTCGATCACCATATCTTCCGAAAATAATTATTTGGCAATCTGATTCAACTTTTACATCTTCATCATTCCTACATCTGAGAGCCCAGCATGGTTAGGTTGTTATATAGGCGTTTCCGGGCATTTCAATAGTTGACAAATTTGCAAACTCTCTATTGTTTGATTTCAACCCGTTAACGTAGAGACCCCTAAATAATTTTAAAAAAGCTTGAAAAATTATTTAGGAACGTGTTTTAATCCTTAACTAAAGAATTTTTGCAATAAAATGTATTTTTAATTTTTTGAGTTTTCGCTGGTTCAACGGTACAAAAGATAACTTAGGCTCCTATTACGAAATTCTATATAATCCACTTTCATCTGATCCATACAATTAGTTTATAAAATTTCGAATTTATAATTTATAAATCTTAGAAGAAATAAAAAAATTGTATATCCTCTAAGACGCATACTGCGTTACCGGGTTAAACATCAAATGCTAACCTCGGTGTGTGCGCAAGTACCTAACGCACATTATATTCAAGCTACTACAGTCGATATAAAAAGGTGTGCGATTATGTATAAAATAACTTCAGCTTTCATATATCAGAAAAAGATAATTTTCTATGGCGTCACTTTGTATTTTCAAATTATTAGTACTTTATTATTTACGTTCTTGGCGGTAATATATATATATATATAATATATAACCCATTAGAGTGAAATTTTAATTTCAAGCTATTGAAAATAAGATTAAGAGAAATTAAAAATAGTACTGAGATAAAAGTGATGTCACACAATGCGCAGTGATGAACGAACTGCCATATTAATCATTAATAGTCAATAAACAAAATGCTATATTGCTATCATACATTTCTTAAGCCAGAAAGTACCAATGTATAGTAGTAAAGCTGCTCCAATCACAAATCTTGCTATAAATAAATTCTGCAAGCAATAGAATTTCAGCTGTGTCAATTTCGTTTAAAGAAAAAGTAAACTCACGTTATACGTTACACATTATTATTTAATAGTATGTCGGAATCACATGCTATATCTCGTTATGTTTTTACGATTATTATAATATGCTACACACATATTTACAATTTTTGACGCTCTCAAACAATAAAAGAACGTAAGTACACTAAAAAACTAACTGATATTGTTTATTCGAAATATACAATCAAAAATCGTTCTGTTATTTTTCATAGGCCTAAACGCACCGTTAAGATAAAAATACACATTTAATGATACTCAAAAATTAGAACAATATAAACGTGGACGAGATATAACACTTATTATTATATTTATTTATGTACATTTACTTAAAATTATCACGACTACTTTATATAACGAAAAATTATACTAGCTTAATTTGTTTCGTTATCAAAATGACCTAACTATATAAACAGTAAAGTTTTTCTCTTAGTAGTTTTATATTTTGGCAAACATATTCAGGTGCAACATTTACGCAGTTTAACGATAGAATACTAATTACAATTGTGCATATAAAATTTTTTTCGGTCTTATCTATATAACATTATATTGCAAAATATTTCGCATTTCCCTTAAATAAAGCTACTGGTTAGAGTCTATGTAAAAGTATACTTATATGTATTATGTACATACATTTTTATATGCAATATCCGACTTTGTTTTATTAAAACATACCTTACGTATGTGCATATTTTGTAAACTATAATCAATACCTTTAAAAAAATATTTAAAAACTATTCTCACGTCAAACTGAGTAAATCTGCAATCTGAAAGACAATTTATCTTGACGAGATGTGTATATGAGAGATTCTACAGAACTTTTGACTTTCACAATTGCACCTCTAATAATGCTTTTTCTTCGATTCCTGATGCAGCACATTGCAAACATTTTTTGCAAATTTAAAAAAGTTAAAATTTTTTACTTTTGCCAAGAAATTATGTCTCAAAAATTTCCTTCAAATTTACAAAAGTTAAAATATTTACTGCTGTTCAATGAAGCATGGCACATCACTCAATATGAGCTTAAATTATTGTTTCTGGGTAAAAGAATATACTGTAAACCTAAATCGATTTTAATAAGTCACTAGAATAAACCTTGTGCCATTATTGGGTCCTTTTCAAGATGTTTCTTGAAGGTTCTAGCAGAAAGTATTACCTTACATGGGTAAAAGTTGATAGATCAGAGGGGCAGGACAAAACAAATAATTCAAGCCCCAAATGAATAATGTGCTGCATCAGGAATCGAAGTAAAAGCATTATTAGTGGTGGAATTGAGAAAGTCAAAAGTTCTGTAGAATCTCTCATATATGTGTGTGGTGTATACATATCGATGGCTCTTTCGAAGACTAGCACGTCTTTTGCGATTCCTACGAAGACTAGCACATTTTTCCATTTTCCAACACCTGATATTTTCGAACTACATTTATTTATTCGGGTAGCTTGATATTATTGGATAAACCGGTCATTTTGTTGAGTACCAAGAGTCTACTTCTCGACCAGAACTCGATAAATAAAATCGACTCGACTCTTCGAGAATTTATCGGCACAGCCCTAATTTATATATTTTATACGAAAAGTGTTAGTCTTTGTACTAAAGTGCTAAAAAGGAATAAGTCTTCATGGAAATATGAAATGCGTTAGTCTTCGTAAGCGCCATCGATATTATTTTAGAATCACTCTATGCGGTTAAGTTATTATTAATAATATTCCATCCAATGATGAAAATATAAAATTAGACGAACTAATCGTCAATGAAATATTATCTACAATAGCGAGTTTATCTTATAGCCCTTAGTTATTGTGAAACATATACCCACTTTTGTTCTAAAAATTGTTTTATTTACTCTTGTAAGTGCCAGTGCTAAGATAGCAAAAGTTCTCTCTTTTAGCTACTTTGAATAGAAACTGTTTATTAGCGTTATTTTTAGAAAACCAAAATTTACTTAGCATTATATTCCTTTGCATGATAAATTAAAAGATATATTGTTTCTTCATTTTTTAGATATGTCTTGTGTAATAATAAATACGATTCTTATCAAAAAAACAAAATCGGTGAGTTCACCTATAAAGACCTTTACTATAACAGTGAGTGTACCTATAATCTGAATAAGTCAGTACAAGATATTTCTTCTTAGCAAATTATTAAGTTAGAAATTTTTGCAAATTATATAATGAATTCTGAACAATAATCTAACAAATTGAATGGGTGGGATATTCAAATACGTTAAAATTATATAATGCTTTATCCATATGTAAGTTGTGAATTTGGCTGATTTACTTCTTAATTTGCAGTATCTATAATAAATAGCTAACTACTAAAAAAAAGAAACATTGCTTAAAACATTGGAATAGTTGGTACATTAAAAATAACTTGTAAAACAATTTTTAAGCAAAAATAGAAAGGTTATGTATAAGGTCATACATTCTGTTAACCTTACAATTAAAACCCTTTTGTGCCTGATTTTTTTGACATTTATAATTTTTATATTAGTATTAAAAAATATTACTAATAGAATTTTAACGTCGCTGATTATGCGTATCGATGCTCGAAACTTCAAAATGGCCTATCTAATATCAGAAACGAAAGAGTAATATTTTCATATATATTAAGCATACATTCTGCTTTCTCGGCTTCAAAACAGTATATTGAGCCGCGGTCACGCATGGATGTCGATGGTAACTGAGGCAAGAGCTGCAACCAGGACGAGCGTTAATCGCCTTCCGCCCGTGGTGCACACGATATTTATTTCCCTACCTGTACTGAAAGGATGATTTTTCGTGCATATGAAGCGAGCGTAAAGTGAGTTACTCTTCCACCCGCTTTAAATGCACGAAAAAGTATACTTTCGGTGCAGGTAGGAGAAAATAGAATATTTTGTAACACATGCACGATTTTCACTTTCTTTTGCCCTCAAAACCGGGCCTAAAGTGACAGTTTTCCGACCAGCGGGCGTAAAGTGGTTACTTTACGCCCACTCGGTCAGTCAATAGACATGAGAATAAAAATGGCCTAAACTTGGTTTATGAAAATCAATATATAATGAAATTATGTATACACTAACTTCTAGTCGTCGATTATCATAAAAATATATTTTAAACTAACAAAAATGAAACTTTATATGAAATTTGCTCCATAAGTGTTAATTGCTTAATGTTTATAATATAATCTTGGAACTTGAAAATGCTCCAGGCGTCTCAAATCTTTATACATGTTTAAACTTTCAGGATATATTTATTAATATGTTGTAAATAAAAATTTGCTTGTATTTTAAATGCTCAATAAGTTTACGCTAAGTAAGCCTTATGAATATGCTCAAAAACATGGATTTTTGGATAATTTTTAGATGTCTTTTTAGTCGAAAAATGTTATATTTCTTATAAAAAGAATATTGCAAAACAAAAAATAAAATTCAAGCAACTTTATGTTTTAATTGGTGTCAAAAAATAACAAAAAAATGTTTGGAGATTTACACTAAAATAACTTTTAAGGGGTTTTATAAAAAAATTTTGGAAATTCTTTTTTGATGATAAATACACCATAAAATTATTAGACCCCTTAATAAAAAGCTGTATATTTTTCAAAAAATGGTAGAGGCTTCACCTCAATATTAAAAAAATACTTGTTTATTATATTCTTGTACTTAAAGACTTAAAATATATATTCGAAAAGATTTAGGCCAATATATTATTTTTATTATCGCCAATAATCTCTGAAAACAGAAAAATTTCGACCAAAACAGCAGAATGTAACCTTAACTCTTTCGTGTGTCTAACCGACCCCTACCAAGAAAGTAGACAAATCGATTTTACATACGAAAAATTAAAAAAAAATATCTCTTCGTTCATCTTAGATCAGCTACTTTGAACTGAAATGTTTAAATTTTTACTATGGATTCGTTATCAGCGATACCGAAATTCAATAAAACGTGCGTTTCAGTGTAAAATACAGAGAGAGTTAATTTTTTGTGAGTTATTTTTTTCTTCATCTTTAAAATGAGACGTCTAATATCTCAATATGTACATATCTATTTATTCTATTTATTTTTTTTGCAGAAGATATGAATCGTTGAAGTAGTGGAACATGAGTGTTTATCAAAAAAGTTTCAAAAAGGGTTCGACACAAAATATTCTTGAGAACATAATAAAACATGGCTAAATAGTTTCTACATTGTTATAATGCATTAAATAAAAATAATTGGCCAGTACTGGTAGTACTGGTCCAGTATTGACTCGAAATATTTATACGGGTCAAATTGATAACATACAGGTCGAACTATTAACCTCCTTCTTTTTAAAGTCGGTTAAAAAATTACAATCAACTTAAAAGTGTCCCAAAAATGACAATTTTAACGACACGGAAAGTACATGACATTTTTTGTCACTAAGTCAATGTATAAATTCGTATTAATTTTTCAAAAAACGATAAATCTAAAAAAGTTAGTTTTATCAAGTTTCTCGAAGATGAATAGCCCGCCTAATAGGTACTTTTGTAAATTTCAAAGGTACTGACACTGTAGTATGACGTCACGAAAAATTTCATTGCTGTATTTTCTTTAATTTTGAATGTACATATTGTAAAGAATTTGAAATCTTTACAAAGAAAATATACTATGATGAATCAGAATATGATGCAAAGAAATTATGCGAATTTCCAATAGTGCACATGATATATTTAATAAGAATAACGAAATATTTAGTTTCAATACAAAGAAAATAGGTAGGTATCTTCTATTTGATGATTAAATAACAATGTAAATTTGTTTAGTCGTGTTATATGTTCTGAAGATTATTAAAATGCATGGTACACCTGAATTTCCAACTTATTTGAGAATCGCCTATATAATATTCCACCAGGCACGAAAAGGTTAGTAGTTAGTTACTTTCTGTGAAAATTCCTGCAGTTTCTTTTCATAAGGGTGAACCGAATATTTAGCAATTAAACTCCTATTAGTCGAGTTAAGTATGTAAAATGTTTAATCACACACTCAGAAGATTAGGCCAATTAAAAAAATGTTTAAACGTATGTAATTTGGTATCTTACAAGAATGGAGAGGTACCTCCAGGAAACGAATCTCGATCAGGTTTTGAAAGCTGTTTTTTTGGCACATAAAATTATTGCCCGTTACGCTTGTACTTTAAGGTCACCTTTATCATCTGACTGTCGTAGTTAAATCATTAACTATTTACATAAATTATGTACGTTTTATCGATTTGATATCTAAAGCGGAGAAAGAGGCAAAATTAAACAAATTCTTTCCATGAATTTTAAATTCTACAATATCAAAAATTATTTTTTGAGACATAGTTAGTTGTCAACAGTAAGGTTTTAAGTATGTGCTTGATTTTTGTAAATTATGAATTCCTTTCTCCGTAATAGGAACTTTCATAAGAAATAAATTTTGCATTTTGTTTCACTCCGTACAAGAACAAATTAATTAGATATGTGTACTTTAAATGTAAACGACAATTTTTGTGAAATATTGACTTTCTGTTAAATATGATGCAGATATAAATCTTTTAGCGTATACATAGTATTAAAATATGTATAGGTATAGTATGAAATGTAAATACTAACAAAAGTTAATACTGGTAAAAACTAGAGACTTCCATTTCATCCCAAATGTATAAAAGATCTTCTATAAATTCTAGCTAGCTTAATTTGGCACTTAAATAAGTGATCAGGGTTTCAAATTGTTCTTAATCAATCCTCTATTAATAAGAAAAATATGAGTTCATATTCAACAATCAGGTAATAAAAGTTATACAGGTATCCCTAACCATTCATAACTTGATTCCAAGAACTTTATATTATACTAATATCCTTATTTTGCCAAAGCATAACCTCCAGTTACACGTTAACTTAAAAATAGTATCGCTTTTCGAATTGATCCTGCATTCAGTTTCGTCCCGGTATTCTCTAAGTGTTATGGTGTATACCCTGCATTTTAAAAAAACGTAACTAAATACATAAAAATCAAGCGAATTTTTAACAGGCTTTCAAAAAGATTTTCTAAGAAGTATTTCTTCGCCTACAGAAATCTCTGCCGATTTTAAATTATCAGAATTTGTTTTGTTCTTGTAAAGAATTTAAGTGATTCTTGCTTATTCGACTTTATATTTAACTCTATCAAAATTATCTAATTAATGTTTTTTATATTAAAACTATTAAATAGTTTATGAATAAACTTCCTAAAATATTTATTTACTAAATATATGTCGTAAAATTCATACAATTTTTTAATCGTATAATTGATTCTATCTATTTTTTAAGTATATAATTAATTGTTTTACGAAATTGCGGAATGCAATAAAAGATGTGCAGATGTCGAATGTATATAATATATATAATTTGTGTAATTGTTTGCTAATTTAACCACGGTAGTCAGTTAATATCCACCTTATAATTGTATAGGTCTCATCATATCAAACATCTCACCCATTAGGGTAATTTGACTCACAAAATAGGCCATTAATTTTTGCTCTTTTGGCTAAATTGGATTTTTTCATATGTTTGTTTCCTTTAGCGGCATACATGCTTTGGATAGAAAAAAACTTTAAAACCCAGCCTTTGATCCAGCCAAAAGAAAATTACTTTTTGCAATTGTTTAAAAATGTGCACCCAATAGTTTATTGAAAAAAAAGATATCTCTAAATACATGATTTTTAGAGGAGAAGCTTATAAACAACTGTTGGTCGTCCTGCTTTTAAAATACAGTCAGACCTCGCGCACTGTTAACTCGCGCACTGTTAACTCGCGCATTGTTAACCCCTGCGCACTGTTACGGTTCAATATCTACGCACTGTTACAATATAATTCCATGTCCAGGAATGTGTCAAGCTCACGCGAACCCTTCAAACATTTTTCTTTATTTTAACATTATACATTGAATAAAGCTTTATTTCATTGTAGAATATGAAAATATTTATTATTTATGTTACTGAATTGAGGAAAGCTATTAAAGTTTTACAGTTGTAGATATATGATTTGTAAATTTTAGTATGATGAACCTGCATAAAATTTTTTATGTATACAATAATAATTTATATGTTAAGATCAATACGTAAAGTCTGTGATACCTCTAATTTATATAATGCAAATTTACAGGATTATTAATTATGAAATGACTAATATTGTAATAAAAAACATAAATTAATTTTTTCTAACGTTGCATAGATTTTGTAATTTATTTGATATACCTAAAAATATAATCTTTTTTTATTAAACATATTCAAAATTCGTCAAAATATCATTGTTATTTATTAGTTTTATGAAGATTTTAATTATTAACTCTATTTTCTAAGAAACTTGAAGCACCCTACTTTTTTGTAATTTTGTTATATGTATGGCCCTGGCATTTCAATCTGATTGGCTGACGCGGCAGTAATAGTGCCCAGGTGCGTCGGTCCCGACTTGTAACAGTGCGCGAGGTCTGACTGTAATTAAATGTTAATTATAATTGCATAAAAATTGCTTAATTTTTCTAAAAGTATGGACTGATTGAATTAAAAAAAAATAGATACTGGGGCTTGTTGTCAGTATGGTATCGCCATTTGAATTTTACGGCATGTAATTAGATTCATTTTTTGAACAGCTACTAGCTGTTTATTCTCTATTTAGGTTTTTTATAGACAATCAAAATTATGTGCAAGCAAAAGGATGCACATCTCAGCCACTCTGGGTTCTGAAGATAAAGTCGTTTCATCAATTTGTTTATACATTTTGTAAACAGACCGAGAATTACAAGAGTTATTGATGGCGAAAGATTCTGTATGACGTTATAGTTTAGTAGCATCAAATATGCCTCCCCTGATAGATGATAATAGGAGTATTTCCGAAGAGCTATTACTTCTTTTAATTTGGATGAATTGTAAAAATTCGAAAACTTTACGAAGGAAAATTGCTATTTAATATACTAGAGTTTGATAAAAAAAAATCATGAAAGAATCGAATACCAAATTTGACAATATCCGCGAAGTTGCGAGTACTTAAATTTTTAACCACTTGAGTACCGATGGCAAATTATCTTTGTAACGGAAAATTTTTTCGCACTTATCTTACCTAGGGTAACTTCAATTGATTCGATTTTTGGTTAAAAAATACCCTAAATAAAAGTTTTAGAACTCACGAAAATACATCCATTTCATATTAAAATATGTTTGCTAATAGGAGCTAATAATTGCAATATAATCAACATTACCCTGGTAGAAAATTAATCTAAAACTATGTAGATCTATCTAGTTTGCCAAGGAAATAATCGAGGGCCTCGATAAAACTAGATAATTTTCTACCAGGGTAATTATGATTTTTTTCAGCACTCAAGGGTTTAATAACAATAAGAGTAGATATCTACCTTTTTACACTCACCATTCTTTTTCATCTCCTCGTTTGTTTATTCTAGATTGCATACGCTTACGCTTGGATTTTATTTATGTACAACCTTATCATCTCTTCAGCTAAGCTTCTCCAGAAAAGCTCAAGCAAGGATCGCTTTATCAATCTCATGAAAGGTCTCAGCTAGAGGAACTAGGATGTTAATAGGGACGTACTGAATTAAACACCTATATAGATATTATCCACAGCATAGGAATTAAATATCTCGTAGGCCGATGAAATGTATATAAAGAATGATATTGAAAATGTGATTCATTTTAATAGAAATGAATATTAACTCCTCACGCACTTATCATCGAGCCTGCTTTACGGAAAAAGAAAATTAAAGAAAATGATAAAGCTTTAATTTAAACAGGCGCTAATGGCAAAGAAGGAGAGGATATGTAAAAATTGCCAGTTTTTGCCCCATTTTGAGAAAGCAAGTTACATGTCATGTAAATTATGGGAAGATATTTGAATTAGTTGAATAATCTTTTTAACAACTTTCTTATATTAACCCTTTAATATCGACCTTGCGTCTGTGAGACCCCACTCAAAATTACAGTCATTTATAACTTTGTAAATATATCATAGCCCTTTGACCTTTCTGTAAATTCGTTAAATATCATTACAGATATTGTGCAAAAGTTTGATAACGTAAAAGGTTATAAATAATTCAAGTACGAAAGAATTACGCTACTTTAGTGACTAAATTTCAGGTCGGTAGTAAAGGGTTAAATTGCAATTCAAGCAGTAAAAATAAATTAATTTTCCCTGGATGTAGTGTAGGATAACTGTAAAATTAAAGTGAATGAAATAAAAAAAATAATAAATGATGAAGATTTTACGTTTCCTGGGGGCAAAAATACGCAGTTTTTAAACATCCTTCTTTGTATAAGTTTATAATGCAGTTATCTTTGATCGGTGGTTCATTGGGTCATGCTAAAAATATAATGTAAAATTTCAAATCGATTAGCTTCCTACTGAGTAGGCGCGTCTTTGAATGTAATTTTGAGTCTGAGGCCGATTTGGCATAACTTTTTAAATTCAATGCATGATTTTCAGTTTAATTTTCTTCTTCAGAGCAAAGGGTGAGTGGTGATTGTAGAGTTGCCTTCTTTAATCTCAATCCTCTTTATCTCGCTGAGATTGAAGCAAACAAACCGAGGGGCTTAATTTATATATAGCACGAAAGGTTTTTCAACTCCTGATGAAGATTGAAGGAGAAATATTGCTTGTAAAAGATCGGATTACGCTAAGTAAAATAGTTAAAAGGCTCGTGTTGAAAAAAGTGAATTAGGTTTGATTACGTTTTCGATTGCAAGTTGTATTGGGCGCTTTTGTGCGAGCGCTTCTGGTCTTTCCTGTACTGTTCAATAGTCATCATGGCGATATCGGGTGTGGAGTTATCGGTTCGCGAGTTGTTCGACTCTAAACTGGCCGCCAATTTCAAGTAAGTCTCTTCCATTTCCTTGGTTATATTGGCTTGATAATTGTCGTAGTCTATGGTGAGTTTGTGTTCGTCGTCGCTGGAGGGCTCGAAGGTGATGAGGTCGGGGTGAGTCGGTTGCGGGTGAGCGTGGCCATCGGTGGCCAGAGTGTCGACCCACTGTGCGACCCTCTGCAGGTGCGTATTGTCCTGGAGGGTCTTGGAAGTAGCGCTGGAAGCAGCGGGCTTGGAAGCAGGAGGGGGTGCGGAGGCGGGGGCGGGGGCAGGGGCGGGGGCAGGGGTGGCGGCGCTCGTCGAGTTGTCGTCGCTGCTGATCGAGGCCGACCTGCCGGACCGGGAAGACTTGCCGAGGTGGACCAGGGCGGTGCTAGGCCTGCTGCAGCCGCTGGTGTACAAGACCGTCTGGTAGGCGCCCGCGTTGTCCAGGAGGATGTTCTTCGAGCCGGGCGTCACTCTCATTAGGCAGTTCCGCGGCCCTGGCTTGTGGCTCGTCTGCGTCGTCTGCGTCGTCTGCGTCGTCTGCGTCGTCTGCGCCGTTTGCATCGTCTGGGACGAGGCGACCGTCGGCGCCTGCCCGGAGACCGGGTCACTCGAGAGACTCGACGGATCCGACGAGGAGATGAGCGCGCTGCCGCTGTCGGCGCAGCTCAGCTCGGACTGCTGCTGCTGCGTTTGCGTCTTCTCGCTCTCGCTCCTCTTCTCCAAGTCCTCCGAGCACTTTACCTCCATCACCCTCAGCCGAGCTGGCTTCTCCGAGCCGCTTTTGCTTCGGCTGCTGCTGCTCCTGCTCCCACTCCCGCTCACGCTACCACTCACACTCCCGCTACTTCTCCTATTATTCCTCCAGGCTCGCTCATTTATCACCTCCAATTGTACGTCGCTCTCCTTCACGTTCACGTCAACCTTAGAATTCATCCAGCTGCTCTTCCACAATCGCTCGTTTATCATGTCTATCTTAGCTTGCTCTTCGTCTAAGCTTTTTACCTCCTCCGACGATCTTTTCAAGTTATTTAAACTGCTATCCTCTTCATTCCTTGATTTCGACCTATCCTTTATATTGACTTCATTTGTTTCGCACTTATATTTACTAGAATTTTTTAAATTCAAGTTGTTTTTGCCCATCAAGTTGTGTCGATTATATTTTTTTGCATTTTCCCCATTCGTCTTATATTTGATTTCTGATACTTCATTCATGCAATGAAAAGTAGCACGCTTCGCATTTAAATCGTTTAACTGAGAATTTACTTTATTACGGTTAATCATATCCATATCTGCAACTTCCAACTGTCGGCCGTCTTTACCGTTTTTCACACCTTTTAATTCTTTCTGATCCAATTCGCTAAAATAATCTTTTGTGCTGGCAAACCTATCTTTTTCTTGTTCTAGCGTAGTTTGACTTTCAGTATCAACTTTTAATACGCTTCTGTGACACGTACAAGTATTGCAGTGTCTAGCAAATATCTTCTCTTTTTCTCTATCCTCTAAAACTTTTGCCATAATTGCTGCTGATACCATATCTACAGGGGGCTTTGATTCATCATCACTGTTAGCATCTTGCTTATCTATTACCGGTTTGGCAACATTATACACCATAGCAGTTGGAGGAAACGTAGACATTGGAACAGTTATACTCCTAACTTCGGTACTTGGCATTTCACTTATACGACTCTTTTGTGCAATATAAGTTCTCACTTTTGCTTGAACCTCTGGAGGTAGCTAAAAAAATAGTTGTAATGTGTATTAAACGTATATAAACAATCTTCTAATGACTTTTGATTTAAGTTTTCCATTTTGCTGTGAATACCATTCAGAAATGTTAGCCAGGTGTACAAAGGAAGATGCTCACAAATGCCCATACAGACCTGGGTGAAACATAGGGGCCCTGTTTCACTGATATTTTTTTATTTTATTTATTTATTTATTTGTTTATTTATTTATTTATTCAACCAGAGTACAAAGAGTAACACGCATGTTTTCACAGTATATATTATATGAGCATGAATCCATAAAATCTTAAACATTTACACAATTTACTTCTGTATGAAATGGAAGGCATGACAATTCAATTTTTACTTATCAAAAAAAAAGCTTTGTGATAGTAAAAAAAAAAAAGAATTTTGCTAAAAACATGTTAGAAACATGTTTTGAGAGTTAATAAATCAAAATACACTATTTTTAGAAAATGTCTGTATGTCCACACACACACACACACACACACACACACACACACGCACGCACGCACGCACGCACGCACGCACACGCACACGCACACACACGCACAAGCACACACACACATGTATTATGTATGGATGTATGGATGTGTGTGTGTGCTTGTGCGTGTGTGTGCGTGTGCGTGCGTGCGTGCGTGCGTGTGTGTGTGTGTGTGTGTGTGTGTGTGTGGACATAGATCAGCATTGCTCTGCATATATCCCGTGAAACATAATGTTTCAGGGCTCATTATTTTTGTATTTCTTAAAGGAAGTCGGCACAATAAAGTTTTTTCTTCTTCTTGGTTCGTTTTTATTTTATAGCGGATTTTAGATTTTTGAGTTTTCGTCTTTTGGGTTTCTGAATACCTTAGAAATAATATTGATCCAGCGAAAAGACAATTGAAAGAGTATAAAATTACCTAACTTTTCCGACTTGTAAGTTTTGATGAGGTTATTCCCTTCTTTTAATATACACGAAAATGTCATTTTTTGTCTAAACAGTTATATCTCGGAAACATATGAGAAAATTTTTAAAAATTTTATATGATTAGGAATATGGAGAAGAATGTTCAGTAAAATTTTTGAGCTATGATCTTCTTCTTTTGTTGCAAAAAAATAATTTTGTAAAAAAAGATCGATTTTCTTTCTCCGACGATAACTGAAGTAAATCGGCAGTTTCTTTCAGATCATGAGATAATTTATTTTATAAGATATTGAGGTGATGTGTTGTTTGAAATTTCTTTATGATCGCTTTTATCTCGAGAACGGCGCGGTCATCTCCTACCAATCAGGTCTCATTATTTTAGTTTTAAAATGAAGATTCAAAATACAATAGAAATTTCAAGATTCATCGACTGGTTTTTGTTCTATATCGATTTTTCGATTTTTGAGTTTTAGCAGCTTTTAGATTTACTGTTTTTTTTTGGTATACTAGAAATATTATGATAAATCTATTGTAAATTCATTAAAACGAGCATAAAATTAAGTATCTTTTATAATCATAAATTTTGGATAGGCTCTTTTCTTTCTCCTAAATAATTTTTAGAATAAAAGTAACGTGACTACACGGAGGGAAATGGTGTAGTAAAAATTACTATTTCGTATGGTAATGACGGGACTTAGTTGCACAATCGCAATAATTACTTTTATTCTAGTCGTAAATGCTACATTAATATCAGTTATTGCTATTTTTATATTAATATGTACTAGCGAGTATAGGACAATCTGCTAAATAAGTATAGTAAAGATAGTGTATAGTATAGTGTTGTTTCAGCTATTTTTCGATTTTTCAATTTCTGAATTTTAGTTTTTCTGTTGTTTTTATGTTAAAAATATTATGATCAATTTAGTGTAATTTTTAGAAAATCATATTCATTTTTCACCATAGAATTAAACAGAATAAATATTTTCATATTGGAACAATTTATATAGTTTGAGGAAGCTAAGTGCCAATGAATTGGCAGCTGTTTTTTAGTTTTTATTAGTAAATGGTTGATAAAATCTTAATTTTTCATGTATTTTATCAAATTTGACCCTCTTTTTTTAAATTTCCCTTCACTTCCCTCGATTAAATATTATTTTAATTTTCATATTTTGACAAATCTTTAACAAGAATTAGTTTTGTTTGTTCCCCTGTGTTCCCCTACTGACTACACATCCATAGGCATCCTCCTTTACACCAAATTTTAAAGTGACTTAATATTTTTTATCAATATTATTTTGAGTAGAAAATATTCTTAACTTAATCAATGCACTTTCTATATTCATTAATTTTCATTGAGATTTTTAATTATAACTCAACTACTTACTGATTCATATTTTTGACCAACAAAGTTAGATGGCTTGCACTGAAGTAGCTGAATTGCTAGATTAACATCGTATCTGTATTTTTCCTAAATACATAAAAAAAAGGTTTGTAAATGAACTAAATATAACCAAACTTAATTTTACCAGAGAAATAGTGTACAATGTACATATATTCATTTTAGAGGTATACGAAAAAAATGCTGTAGTAAAAATTGCTTTGTTTCTACTAAAATCTTACTAATTCCTGAGAGAAAAATGTCTTACTTTTACATAACTGACAGTTGAAGTAAATCTTACTCCAAAATTAAGGTAAATTTTGCCTTCTCTTAAAACAAAACATTGTAACGCAAGTCTATATTATACATAATGAAAATTATATACGAGATTTGTTATAGCAGAATTTTTAATTGGGTTCGGTTTATAACTGCAAGATAATCATTTTATATATAAATTTTAATCGTATTTATGCTTTTTTAACCTATTAAATCGGTGAATATCACTGTCAAAATAAGACGAAATTTACCCCAAGCCATAAGGTATTTTCTACTCTAGCATTTTTTTCCGTGTATTGGATTTTTCGCAGTGGTTTTTCCATAAGGGGTCGTCCATAATACATAGGAAAATCAGTGAAAATGTCTTACGTAGGAGGGAGGGGGGGGTCTAAAATTCTTAAAAAAGAATTTTAGACCACCTTACGTGATTTATGGACAGCCCCTAAAGTATATAATGTGAAAATTCATAAAATAAAAATTTGTATATGTTCTACAGATATAATTAATAAATCTTGTCCACAGTTACATAATACATTATTTTTTTCTTGAAACGAATGAATGAGTTTTAAATTTTGTCTGATCAGATAGATATAAGTTGACTAAACCTTGTGTCCTACCTCCAAAATAAGACTATGACAACTCAAGATTCTATGTTTTTTGTAAAATCAAGCAAGTAACAAAAACATTTGATACAAAAAATTTGTTTTTACATCAATCTTATTATTGTATTATGTTTCCTAACCGTTTGAAACCAATTTTTGAAGTGAATGAAAGACTTTTATATTTATATAAGCAGTTTTGTCTTGTTCTGAAGATGCCGTATGTGCTATTATGATTTATAATTATTTATATTATGATTTAATACTAATTTAATTTCTAAAAAATTTAATAATGATATCCTGTGATATAAACTATAGCTTCAACTGTGTACTAATTAAAGATATATGGTCAAATGAGTTTAAATTTTTTTTAAATCATTCAATGAGGTTAGCGAGAATGAGTATTCGATCCATGAATTGTAACCACTGAATGTAAGTTTTCTGTCTTACCAAAAATAAAGTTTATATCTATCTATTTCAAAAACCAAAGATTAAATTCAGAATGAAAGTATTATAACTCAAAAATACTAGTAAATTCTAGTAAATATTTCATAAAGTAATTCATCAAATATTCAATCAATTTAAAATAATTATGTTCAAGAGAATGTTATTAACATTGCTTGGAGTATAGTTGAAGCATGGAAGAACCACTTTGAATATTCAGAACAATCTTGGGCTTAATCGGTAAAATGGTATAATAGTATGAATTAATAAAAAATTTTGTATTGACTTACATTATCTTGAGTTAATCGATGAATCGTATAATTAGCGTCAGCTAATCGGTGGGACAAAGTAGCTATATCCTTGGTGAAGGCACCTTTCTCAGTCTCGCATTTGTCAACAATCCTTAATAATTTGTCTTCAAGATTCTGATTAACTTTTTGCACTCGCTTATGAGCCTCATAGAGCCTAGTATATTTATCTTGCCATATAAGCATTTCTTCCTTCAATGATGCTAATTCTCCATTAGGGAATCTTTCTGCTTCATTCAAAAATTGTGTTTCCATTGTTACAATGTGATTGTCCCTTTCAACTAGACATTGGCGAAGATTCTCTATTTCCACATGCAGATGCATGTCATTGTGCTTTTGCTCATATTCAGTGCATTGCTTGCATATGCAGCCACATTCCTGTAATAAAAATGGTATTATTATATGAATAAGAAAATGTTTTATTTACTTTAACATTATGGATTTATTATTAATGTACATTTTGCTCGTTTAGATTTAACCATAAATGATTGCACAAACATTGTATGTAAAAAAAGAAAGCAAACTTTTTTCCAGCTGTTCACAATTATGATGTAATTAGCAAATTAATAATTTAAAAATTATGAAATGAAACATTGCATACCTTGCACTTATCTGCCATAATAAATTTGAACTTCAAAAGTAAAAATAAAAGTAGAGAAAAAATATTGAATAGAGGGTTGTTGGTGCTTAAGCCTCATAACCCTATTAAAAGTGTTTTCTGAATATTTTACTATAGCGGTTCATCAGCTATCAGGGATTCCTTAATCCAAATTATTGAAACTCAAGTATATACTGGATCTGTCATCATATTTTGCCAGACGTTTCAGTAAAATAATCAATCTCCTATTCCGCTAAGGTATTAGCAGATTCGTAATGATAACCGCGTTAATATGGCACAGTGCACTGTTTTTAGTATATGTACGAGCATTGTGTTTTGTGTACGTGCAGTACGCCTAATCTTCCAATACTCCAATCACCAATGTCAGTCGTCACTCGCTCGCAGTGTTTGCACTTTCGCAGCCGTTCGTTCTGTCGTCGTCTGCCACATGCCTATTGGCAGCATGTAGATAAGTATACATACACTTTGGCAAAAACGAAGGATGCACACATGCCTACAAATACGCAACATAGGATATTTAAAAATGTTGCCCGATTCGATTTAAAACTCATTACAGTCGTTATTGTCTTTGCCCATCATGACTAAATGATATTTTTCAAAAAAAATGTATCATAATTAATTAGTAATGCTCGTCCAGTCGTCACGAATCCTTGTGAAAATACACGCGCGTTCCTATAAACATGACGTCACTCTTATATGTGAACAGTCAATGTGAACACATGCCCAGATAGCATTGAGTCGGCACTGTGTCGGCACGCTGACGGCCCGCGGGCCGCCCACGGTCCGGCATTGTGACGGATTCCTGCCCCGCTTCTGAGACGGCACGGTGCAGGAACGCGGTCCTGCACGCGGGCCGTCATAGTGCCGTCATTTTGCCGACGCAATTTGCATGCGCGATTGGTGCTGCGGCCCGCGTGCCGGCAACGTGTCAGCACTGTGCCGTGCAATTTGCCGACAATATGCCAGCACGGCGATATATATATATATATATATATATATATATATATTATTTATATTAAATGTATAATTTTATCATAATAAAAATACTATATTTTATATTTGTAATTTTTTATTTATACACTTTAAATATTTAATATAATTGTACAATAAATTAATAAGTTAATACATAATATATATATGGTTTTGCAGAATAACAACATAAGTCCACTTTTCTGTTTTGAAGATACTAATACTTAAAATTTTTATTTTCCATTTGAACTAATGTAAAAAAAATCATAAATAGTAGATAAGGCTACTTATTTTTACACTTTCTTGATTTTGTGCACTTTTATCTGAAAATATACTATATAAAGATATTAAAATCGCTTAAAACTCAATTTTCAAAAAAATGGACTTGAGTTGTTTTTCCGGGAATCCGCAGCAGATATATACATACAATAATAACACATATATACCATTTATTTACGTAAATATTTAAATTTAATTATAATTTTATACTTTAATTATGATTATTCACATACCCCTACTGAATAATCTCAAGTAAGATTCTCACCTGAGATCTCATACGAAAATCTCATGTTATTATATGTACACTTAATGAAATATTGAAATTCGTTCAGAATGAACTTTTACTACAGTTTCTTTTTATTATTCTTGAAGTTTCTTTCGTCTTTACAATACATCAGGAAAGTATAATACATTTTTGGCCAATTTTTATTTGAAAATTTTTATATTTAAAATTTTGAAATTTTAAATCTCACCTGAGATCCTACCAGAGATCTCGTGTGAGATTTTGAGTAAAATTTCATGAGGTTTTCGCATGATATTTCGCATGATTATATATATATATATATATATATATATATCCCTACCAAAAAATCTCAGGTGAAATATCATACGAAAACCTCATGAATTTTTACTCAAAATCTCACACGAGATCTCTGGTAAGATCTCAGGTAATATTTAAAATTTCAAAATTTGATATATAAAAATTTTCAAATAAAAAATTGGCCTAAAAATGTATTATACTTTCCTGATGTATTGTAAAGACGAAATAAACGTCAAGACTAATAAAAAAAAACTGTAGTAAAAGTTCATTCTGAACGAATTTCAATATTTCATAATAATATATATTTCACGTAAACCCGTGAAGAAATTTTTTACATTTCGCTGAAAATGTTTTTACTAGTTTAGAATAGTGAAAAAAGCATGTAAATAAAATTTTAGCTCATAAGACCCAAATCTTGCAGAACCGTGACCCTAAAAATAAAGTTTATTTAAATTTTTAAAAAAGTAGAAAATTCAATTCGAGATAGGTGCAATTTGGGTATTTACATATATATATATATATATATATATATATATATATATATATATATATATATATTTATATAGATAGATATATGCATATATATATGCATTTTTTTCTGTAAATTTTCTGTACAATATGCTGACATTTTTTTCAGACCCCAATTATCACGTTTCTGATTGGTTTATAAAAGATATACCGTTATATGCTATTTAAAAAATTTCGGCAGTTTATTTTAATCTCAAAATTTTGTAGTAAAAAGCTCGGTCCATGGTCTACCTGGTCTCATTTTGAAGCTCTTATTACTATATAACGGTATATCTTTTATAAATCAATCAGAAACGTGGTAATTAGGGCCTAAAAAAAGTGTTAGCATATTCTATAGAAAATTTACAGAAAAATATACAGAAAAATAATAAAAATGTATATGTGTAAATACCTAAATTGCACCTATCTGGAGCTAAAAATCATTAAAGTTTTCTATGTTTCTAAGAATTGAAAAAAACTTTATTTTTAATAGGGCCACAGTTCTGCATAGTTAGGGTATTGTGATCTAAATTTTTTTTGCATACATTTTTTAACTATTCTGAACTAGTAAAAACATTTTGAACGAAATGTAAAAAATTTCTTCCCTGGTCGACGTGGAATATATATATATATATATATAGTCTCTGAAAATATTTACGTAAATAATGGTATATTTCGGGAGCCTGCAGCTCCAGGAGGCTACGGTCACTCAAACGGACCAGTGGCTGAACCAGCTGGTCCTTGTGCAGGTTCCCCTATTGAAAATATCAAGCTAAATCTCAAGCTTCAAATCCAGCGATGAGTTTGAATCCGGCTCGATCGAACTTGAAATTCAACGATGAGTTTGAATCCAGCTTGATCAAACTTGAAATGTAGGTCGATCAGGGTGGATCTTTCGAGTTTGATTTCGAGCTTGAAATCGAGCTGGATTTTAAGTTCGATCAAACCAGATTCAAGCTCATCGTTGAATTTCAAGCTTGAAATCCAGCTTCAATTTTTTAACAGGGATCGCCTGAGCAGCAACTCGCAAGAAGCCTCCTACTCAATTCTCGTTGCCCCTGCGTCATCGAGAGTTTTGCAGGCATGTCCATGCGCTCGTACGACAACAGCATGACCTTGGGAACCATTCAGCAGATCGCTATCACATCCAGGCAGGCGCACACCGTTTCTGCGCTCGAAGTGTTATGAACTCTGTTGAAAAAAACGAAAAAAATAAAATTTTTTATTGCATTATGGGTTGGAAAGTTATAATAGAATGATGAATAAATTACCTTTGCTAGGCCCTCCTTGCAGCTCAGCTTGCAAGTCTGAAAACGATGTCATTTTTGTCGCTCCCAGCCTCAGCTTGTCTACCTCAGTCTTGGGTCAGTCGCTGAATCGGCAGTCTTTGTTCCTTGACGTCGTCTCTCAGTACGTGCTGGATCGGTTCTAGAGTTATTTTCTGACGTCTCTCAACGGCATCTGAAAACAATTATTATTTTTATTTTAATAGAAGTAATAATAACACTAAAGAATTCCCAGACGGAAAAATAAATTTCATGAATGTCGCAGATGTTAGAATTCTTTATGAACTCTTTTCAAACTGTTTAAGAATCCTTTTCTAACTTACATTCATAATTATTCTTAAAGTGTTCGAAAAAAATCCTTAGAAAAAATTCATTTTTTGCTGTCTGGGTAATAATCATAATAATTATAATGTTATTAGAATTATTCTCTTGTAATGTAAAAATTACCTCAATATTGCTATTTTTTCAAACAAAAATAAAAGAATTTTGTTTTTATGTGAGAGAGGGCCCCGTCCTCGCCCATCTCTGTGAGGCACAACCAACATTCTCTGCCCCTCCAACGCTTCCTTACATTTTTTTAAATTTAATTACGTAATTAAAAATTAAAATAAATTAAATTAAAATTAAAAATTAAAAACTAAGAGGTCCTTGCCCTCCGTAATACAATTATCTACCACTGTGCGAAGTTTGAAATAAAAACTTCGAAACCTCTACGAATGGCTTTGGAACGAAATTTGAAGGTTCGAGTCTAGACTAATATAAATTTCGTTCCAATGGCATTCGTAGAGGTTTTGAAGTTTTTGTTTAAAACTTCGCACAGTGGTAGATAATTGTATTATGGAGGGTAATGATGCCTTGATTTTTCATAATTTAGTTTATTTATTAATTGTAATCAATTGTTAAAGAATTTGAGGTTAGGACTGTCGGCGGGAAATTTGAATGGTTTGACACTCCCTTGAAGAATAAAATACCATTTTTATTTATTTGAATAACCTGCGTCCCCAAAAGCAGACATTAAACCAGCTGGTTCCTCTTGACGAAATCCTACCTGCGATCCGTTGAGCGCGAGCGAATGCTGCATATTCACCTTTTGTGTGCGTGAATTGCCGAGTATGGGTGATTGCTGTTGAGTGGATGATTGACTTTGTGTAGGTGACTTGTAACGTGTAGATGGTTGTTCTTGAGTGTGGGATGATTGTTTATCGCGCGGATGTTTATAGTGCGATTGATCCGGTGTGCGTGATTGCTGTTGTGTAAATGACTTGTCATGTGTGGGTGGTTTCTGTTGAGTGAATGATTGCTTTTGTTTCGATTGATTTGGTGTGCGTGATTGCTTTTGTGTAGATGACTTGTGAAGTGTGGGTGGTTGTTGTTGAGTGTAGAATGATTGTTTTGATTGATCTGGTGTTCGTGATTGCTGTTGTGTAAATGACTTGCCATGTGTGGGTGGTTTCTGTTGAGTGGATGATGGCTTTTGTTTCGATTGATTTGGTGCGCGTGATTGCTTTTGTGTAGATGGCTTGTGAAGTGTGGGTGGTTGTTGGTGAGTGTAGGATGATTGTTTTGATTGATCTGGTGTTCGTGATTGTTGTTGTGAAGAAGACTTGTTGTCAAGTGTGTGTGGTTTTTGTTGAGTGATAGGTGATTGCATATCGCGCACTCGTTGGAGTATGCGCGGGCGAAAAGGCTCAGATGGCAGCCCTTCCTGTGCAAAATGTGATTTATGCACTGGACTTGGAGTATAGTCGCTTCTTGTTGATGTATGCGCTAGACTTGATAGCGATTGGGACGATGCTCTTATCGGAGGTCCACCCACTTGTGATAAAATCGACATGCCACAAGATTCTGCTTGCTGAAAGCGGTGGGAAGACGCAAGATTCGTCGAAGCTCCAGATCGCATCTTTTGCATTTGGTCGAAAATGTTTTTAGCAGCAACATCGGGTGACACTCCGCCACGATTTTTAGCCGGTCGTGAATACATCTGAAAAATAAATGTGGTGCCAGTAGGATGCTTAATAACAATAACGAAGATTCGCTTCGTAACAAAATTGATTCTATGTAAATACATTAAAACTTCACACATAAATACATACATACAGACAGACGTACATACATACATACAACGTTGCCGTAATGCCATATCACAGCAATATTTTGCAATATCGCAAAGTTAAATATCACGATATATCACTGCGATATCACGGGAACATTGTGATACGATTTTCGGCAGCTTTGGAGCAAGGCAATATGATGGCGATATTTTGCAATGCCGGAGTGTTGCATATCGTATCAATGTATCTCTGCAATATCGTCGAAACATCGCAATACAACGTTCCACAGCTGCAGTGCAAACCGATATTAGGGCAATATTCTAATTTCTTTTATTTTTCATCTGATTTGAACTTTAAACCACTCATTTGAATCGTTAAACAATTTAAAAACGATTAACCGTTGGAAATTAAAAAATCGACAAAATCAGCAAAGTTAGAGCCAATTGTTTAAAGTAAATGTGAATGAATTTATGAATTCATGAATTTATTCACATTTAATTAGTAACAATTTACCCATAACAATTAAGGCTCTAACTTTGCTGATTTTGCCAATTTTTTAATTTCCAACGGTCAATTGATTTGAAATTGTTTAACGATCAAAATAAGTGGTTTAAAGTTCAAATCGGATAAAAAATAAAAGAAATTAGAATGCACGAACATGTTACGATTTTCAATCGAAGATACATGGTTTTGCAATAACATAATTTCCATAAAAAAGTGGTAATATTTTGTACAAGGGAACCACCTTAACATTTCTAAAATAATCCTGAAATATTCCACAAAAGAATTCAGTAAAACCATTTGATTTTGGGAATATTTCAGAAATTTTTCAGAAATATTTCATGTAATTTTTCTAGTAATAATTTAAGCAACTTTTTTATTTCAGGAGACAATGTAAAACAAACTCTAGTATTATTCAAACATGAAAACTAACCTATTTATTAACTAATATAATTATTAGAATAATTATAAATAAAAAAATCAATGTAATTACTAATAAAATTCTACAATTTCAAAATACTAATATCAATAATGAAACCTAATAAGTCTATTTAATATTTATTACACTTAGCAACTTTTGATTTCAGAAGACAATATAAAACAAATTCTAGTATTATTGAAACATAAAAACTAACCTATAATTTATTAACTAATATAATTATTAGAATAATTATAAATAAAAAAATCAATGTAATTACTAATAAAATTGTACAATTTCAAAATACTAATATCAATAAAGAAACCTAATAAGTCTATTTAAGATTTATTACACTTAGCAACTTTTGATTTCAGAAGACAATGTAAAACAAACTCTAGTATTATTCAAACATGAAAACTAACCTATAATTTATTAACTAATATAATTATTAGAATAATTATAAATAAAAAAACTTTACATTTCAACCAGAATGATCCTCAAGACAATTTCTTCACTCTGAAAATTCCACGGTTCTCTTGGGAAATCCAAATTACAGCATGTAAATAATTAATGATAGTAATTATTTACTGTGAACTGCAATTGCACGTGCGCGCGCCAGGATGATCCTCAAGACGAGCTGCACTTCCTCTCGAACGTCCACCACAAACTTGCCACCGTCGAATTATATAATTCAGAATTCCAAATGACACCACAGATAACTACAATAATTAATAACTACAATAATACCGCTAAAATTATTAAAAACAATTTCACTTATTGCGCGCGTCTGCAATTGAAGATCAAGTCTTCATGAAAGCAGGGAGATTACTGCAATGGCGGGATGCGATACATTTCTTCAAACAACACAAAGCTCGTAATTATTTCAAGACTTTAAATTTATAATGTAAATCAATTTTAATATTCAATTATAAACAAATATATTTATTATTAATAAAAATAAAAATCATAAAATTATACTATTATTTATTTATTTATATTTATTTATTTATTCAATTACACCAATTGAGCCCCATATAAATAAATTAACAAATCATTACTATTATTATCAATTTTATTTGTAATAGAAATAATAACTTAAATATGCAATTAAATTATATTTTCATATAATTATATTGATGGCACGTCGTGCTGTCCATAATCCGTCACATTGCGGCCACGATTTTCCCGACACGGCGGGCTTGCACTGTGCCGTCATTCTGCTGGAATCTGAAAGTTCAAAAAACCCAGATAGCAGCCCGTGCCGAGCACGGCGTGCTGGCACGGCGTGACGAATTTGTGCCATCACTGTGCAGTCGCGGCGTGCTGTCCGATTCGGTGGCACGTCGTGACCGCCCTGTGCCGTCATCGTGCCGTCACGCAACATCACTTTTTTGAACTTTCAGATTCCAGCAGAATGACGGCACAGTGCAAGCCCGCCGTGTCGGGAAAATCGTGGCCGCAATGTGACGGATTATGGACAGCACGACGTGCCATCAATATAATTATATGAAAATATAATTTAATTGCATATTTAAGTTATTATTTCTATTACAAATAAAATTGATAATAATAGTAATGATTTGTTAATTTATTTATATGGGGCTCAATTGGTGTAATTGAATAAATAAATAAATATAAATAAATAAATAATAGTATAATTTTATGATTTTTATTTTTATTAATAATAAATATATTTGTTTATAATTGAATATTAAAATTGATTTACATTATAAATTTAAAGTCTTGAAATAATTACGAGCTTTGTGTTGTTTGAAGAAATGTATCGCATCCCGCCATTGCAGTAATCTCCCTGCTTTCATGAAGACTTGATCTTCAATTGCAGACGCGCGCAATAAGTGAAATTGTTTTTAATAATTTTAGCGGTATTATTGTAGTTATTAATTATTGTAGTTATCTGTGGTGTCATTTGGAATTCTGAATTATATAATTCGACGGTGGCAAGTTTGTGGTGGACGTTCGAGAGGAAGTGCAGCTCGTCTTGAGGATCATCCTGGCGCGCGCACGTGCAATTGCAGTTCACAGTAAATAATTACTATCATTAATTATTTACATGCTGTAATTTGGATTTCCCAAGAGAACCGTGGAATTTTCAGAGTGAAGAAATTGTCTTGAGGATCATTCTGGTTGAAATGTAAAGTTTTTTTATTTATAATTATTCTAATAATTATATTAGTTAATAAATTATAGGTTAGTTTTCATGTTTGAATAATACTAGAGTTTGTTTTACATTGTCTTCTGAAATCAAAAGTTGCTAAGTGTAATAAATCTTAAATAGACTTATTAGGTTTCTTTATTGATATTAGTATTTTGAAATTGTACAATTTTATTAGTAATTACATTGATTTTTTTATTTATAATTATTCTAATAATTATATTAGTTAATAAATTATAGGTTAGTTTTTATGTTTCAATAATACTAGAATTTGTTTTATATTGTCTTCTGAAATCAAAAGTTGCTAAGTGTAATAAATATTAAATAGACTTATTAGGTTTCATTATTGATATTAGTATTTTGAAATTGTAGAATTTTATTAGTAATTACATTGATTTTTTTATTTATAATTATTCTAATAATTATATTAGTTAATAAATAGGTTAGTTTTCATGTTTGAATAATACTAGAGTTTGTTTTACATTGTCTCCTGAAATAAAAAAGTTGCTTAAATTATTACTAGAAAAATTACATGAAATATTTCTGAAAAATTTCTGAAATATTCCCAAAATCAAATGGTTTTACTGAATTCTTTTGTGGAATATTTCAGGATTATTTTAGAAATGTTAAGGTGGTTCCCTTGTACAAAATATTACCACTTTTTTATGGAAATTATGTTATTGCAAAACCATGTATCTTCGATTGAAAATCGTAACATGTTCGTGCATTCTAATTTCTTTTATTTTTTATCCGATTTGAACTTTAAACCACTTATTTTGATCGTTAAACAATTTCAAATCAATTGACCGTTGGAAATTAAAAAATTGGCAAAATCAGCAAAGTTAGAGCCTTAATTGTTATGGGTAAATTGTTACTAATTAAATGTGAATAAATTCATGAATTCATAAATTCATTCACATTTACTTTAAACAATTGGCTCTAACTTTGCTGATTTTGTCGATTTTTTAATTTCCAACGGTTAATCGTTTTTAAATTGTTTAACGATTCAAATGAGTGGTTTAAAGTTCAAATCAGATGAAAAATAAAAGAAATTAGAATATTGCCCTAATATCGGTTTGCACTGCAGCTGTGGAACGTTGTATTGCGATGTTTCGACGATATTGCAGAGATACATTGATACGATATGCAACACTCCGGCATTGCAAAATATCGCCATCATATTGCCTTGCTCCAAAGCTGCCGAAAATCGTATCACAATGTTCCCGTGATATCGCAGTGATATATCGTGATATTTAACTTTGCGATATTGCAAAATATTGCTGTGATATGGCATTACGGCAACGTTGTATGTATGTATGTACGTCTGTCTGTATGTATGTATTTATGTGTGAAGTTTTAATGTATTTACATAGAATCAATTTTGTTACGAAGCGAATCTTCGTTATTGTTATTAAGCATCCTACTGGCACCACATTTATTTTTCAGATGTATTCACGACCGGCTAAAAATCGTGGCGGAGTGTCACCCGATGTTGCTGCTAAAAACATTTTCGACCAAATGCAAAAGATGCGATCTGGAGCTTCGACGAATCTTGCGTCTTCCCACCGCTTTCAGCAAGCAGAATCTTGTGGCATGTCGATTTTATCACAAGTGGGTGGACCTCCGATAAGAGCATCGTCCCAATCGCTATCAAGTCTAGCGCATACATCAACAAGAAGCGACTATACTCCAAGTCCAGTGCATAAATCACATTTTGCACAGGAAGGGCTGCCATCTGAGCCTTTTCGCCCGCGCATACTCCAACGAGTGCGCGATATGCAATCACCTATCACTCAACAAAAACCACACACACTTGACAACAAGTCTTCTTCACAACAACAATCACGAACACCAGATCAATCAAAACAATCATCCTACACTCACCAACAACCACCCACACTTCACAAGCCATCTACACAAAAGCAATCACGCGCACCAAATCAATCGAAACAAAAGCCATCATCCACTCAACAGAAACCACCCACACATGGCAAGTCATTTACACAACAGCAATCACGAACACCAGATCAATCAAAACAATCATTCTACACTCAACAACAACCACCCACACTTCACAAGTCATCTACACAAAAGCAATCACGCACACCAAATCAATCGAAACAAAAGCAATCATTCACTCAACAGAAACCACCCACACATGACAAGTCATTTACACAACAGCAATCACGCACACCGGATCAATCGCACTATAAACATCCGCGCGATAAACAATCATCCCACACTCAAGAACAACCATCTACACGTTACAAGTCACCTACACAAAGTCAATCATCCACTCAACAGCAATCACCCATACTCGGCAATTCACGCACACAAAAGGTGAATATGCAGCATTCGCTCGCGCTCAACGGATCGCAGGTAGGATTTCGTCAAGAGGAACCAGCTGGTTTAATGTCTGCTTTTGGGGACGCAGGTTATTCAAATAAATAAAAATGGTATTTTATTCTTCAAGGGAGTGTCAAACCATTCAAATTTCCCGCCGACAGTCCTAACCTCAAATTCTTTAACAATTGATTACAATTAATAAATAAACTAAATTATGAAAAATCAAGGCATCATTACCCTCCATAATACAATTATCTACCACTGTGCGAAGTTTTAAACAAAAACTTCAAAACCTCTACGAATGCCATTGGAACGAAATTTATATTAGTCTAGACTCGAACCTTCAAATTTCGTTCCAAAGCCATTCGTAGAGGTTTCGAAGTTTTTATTTCAAACTTCGCACAGTGGTAGATAATTGTATTACGGAGGGCAAGGACCTCTTAGTTTTTAATTTTTAATTTTAATTTAATTTATTTTAATTTTTAATTACGTAATTAAATTTAAAAAAATGTAAGGAAGCGTTGGAGGGGCAGAGAATGTTGGTTGTGCCTCACAGAGATGGGCGAGGACGGGGCCCTCTCTCACATAAAAACAAAATTCTTTTATTTTTGTTTGAAAAAATAGCAATATTGAGGTAATTTTTACATTACAAGAGAATAATTCTAATAACATTATAATTATTATGATTATTACCCAGACAGCAAAAAATGAATTTTTTCTAAGGATTTTTTTCGAACACTTTAAGAATAATTATGAATGTAAGTTAGAAAAGGATTCTTAAACAGTTTGAAAAGAGTTCATAAAGAATTCTAACATCTGCGACATTCATGAAATTTATTTTTCCGTCTGGGAATTCTTTAGTGTTATTATTACTTCTATTAAAATAAAAATAATAATTGTTTTCAGATGCCGTTGAGAGACGTCAGAAAATAACTCTAGAACCGATCCAGCACGTACTGAGAGACGACGTCAAGGAACAAAGACTGCCGATTCAGCGACTGACCCAAGACTGAGGTAGACAAGCTGAGGCTGGGAGCGACAAAAATGACATCGTTTTCAGACTTGCAAGCTGAGCTGCAAGGAGGGCCTAGCAAAGGTAATTTATTCATCATTCTATTATAACTTTCCAACCCATAATGCAATAAAAAATTTTATTTTTTTCGTTTTTTTCAACAGAGTTCATAACACTTCGAGCGCAGAAACGGTGTGCGCCTGCCTGGATGTGATAGCGATCTGCTGAATGGTTCCCAAGGTCATGCTGTTGTCGTACGAGCGCATGGACATGCCTGCAAAACTCTCGATGACGCAGGGGCAACGAGAATTGAGTAGGAGGCTTCTTGCGAGTTGCTGCTCAGGCGATCCCTGTTAAAAAATTGAAGCTGGATTTCAAGCTTGAAATTCAACGATGAGCTTGAATCTGGTTTGATCGAACTTAAAATCCAGCTCGATTTCAAGCTCGAAATCAAACTCGAAAGATCCACCCTGATCGACCTACATTTCAAGTTTGATCAAGCTGGATTCAAACTCATCGTTGAATTTCAAGTTCGATCGAGCCGGATTCAAACTCATCGCTGGATTTGAAGCTTGAGATTTAGCTTGATATTTTCAATAGGGGAACCTGCACAAGGACCAGCTGGTTCAGCCACTGGTCCGTTTGAGTGACCGTAGCCTCCTGGAGCTGCAGGCTCCCGAAATATACCATTATTTACGTAAATATTTTCAGAGACTATATATATATATATATATATTCCACGTCGACCAGGGAAGAAATTTTTTACATTTCGTTCAAAATGTTTTTACTAGTTCAGAATAGTTAAAAAATGTATGCAAAAAAAATTTAGATCACAATACCCTAACTATGCAGAACTGTGGCCCTATTAAAAATAAAGTTTTTTTCAATTCTTAGAAACATAGAAAACTTTAATGATTTTTAGCTCCAGATAGGTGCAATTTAGGTATTTACACATATACATTTTTATTATTTTTCTGTATATTTTTCTGTAAATTTTCTATAGAATATGCTAACACTTTTTTTAGGCCCTAATTACCACGTTTCTGATTGATTTATAAAAGATATACCGTTATATAGTAATAAGAGCTTCAAAATGAGACCAGGTAGACCATGGACCGAGCTTTTTACTACAAAATTTTGAGATTAAAATAAACTGCCGAAATTTTTTAAATAGCATATAACGGTATATCTTTTATAAACCAATCAGAAACGTGATAATTGGGGTCTGAAAAAAATGTCAGCATATTGTACAGAAAATTTACAGAAAAAAATGCATATATATATGCATATATCTATCTATATAATATATATATATATATATATATATATATATATATATATATATATATATATATGTAAATACCCAAATTGCACCTATCTCGAATTGAATTTTCTACTTTTTTAAAAATTTAAATAAACTTTATTTTTAGGGTCACGGTTCTGCAAGATTTGGGTCTTATGAGCTAAAATTTTATTTACATGCTTTTTTCACTATTCTAAACTAGTAAAAACATTTTCAGCGAAATGTAAAAAATTTCTTCACGGGTTTACGTGAAATATATATTATTATGAAATATTGAAATTCGTTCAGAATGAACTTTTACTACAGTTTTTTTTTATTAGTCTTGACGTTTATTTCGTCTTTACAATACATCAGGAAAGTATAATACATTTTTAGGCCAATTTTTTATTTGAAAATTTTTATATATCAAATTTTGAAATTTTAAATATTACCTGAGATCTTACCAGAGATCTCGTGTGAGATTTTGAGTAAAAATTCATGAGGTTTTCGTATGATATTTCACCTGAGATTTTTTGGTAGGGATATATATATATATATATATATATATATAATCATGCGAAATATCATGCGAAAACCTCATGAAATTTTACTCAAAATCTCACACGAGATCTCTGGTAGGATCTCAGGTGAGATTTAAAATTTCAAAATTTTAAATATAAAAATTTTCAAATAAAAATTGGCCAAAAATGTATTATACTTTCCTGATGTATTGTAAAGACGAAAGAAACTTCAAGAATAATAAAAAGAAACTGTAGTAAAAGTTCATTCTGAACGAATTTCAATATTTCATTAAGTGTACATATAATAACATGAGATTTTCGTATGAGATCTCAGGTGAGAATCTTACTTGAGATTATTCAGTAGGGGTATGTGAATAATCATAATTAAAGTATAAAATTATAATTAAATTTAAATATTTACGTAAATAAATGGTATATATGTGTTATTATTGTATGTATATATCTGCTGCGGATTCCCGGAAAAACAACTCAAGTCCATTTTTTTGAAAATTGAGTTTTAAGCGATTTTAATATCTTTATATAGTATATTTTCAGATAAAAGTGCACAAAATCAAGAAAGTGTAAAAATAAGTAGCCTTATCTACTATTTATGATTTTTTTTACATTAGTTCAAATGGAAAATAAAAATTTTAAGTATTAGTATCTTCAAAACAGAAAAGTGGACTTATGTTGTTATTCTGCAAAACCATATATATATTATGTATTAACTTATTAATTTATTGTACAATTATATTAAATATTTAAAGTGTATAAATAAAAAATTACAAATATAAAATATAGTATTTTTATTATGATAAAATTATACATTTAATATAAATAATATATATATATATATATATATATATATATATATCGCCGTGCTGGCATATTGTCGGCAAATTGCACGGCACAGTGCTGACACGTTGCCGGCACGCGGGCCGCAGCACCAATCGCGCATGCAAATTGCGTCGGCAAAATGACGGCACTATGACGGCCCGCGTGCAGGACCGCGTTCCTGCACCGTGCCGTCTCAGAAGCGGGGCAGGAATCCGTCACAATGCCGGACCGTGGGCGGCCCGCGGGCCGTCAGCGTGCCGACACAGTGCCGACTCAATGCTATCTGGGAAGTGATGTTGCGTGACGGCACGATGACGGCACAGGGCGGTCACGACGTGCCACCGAATCGGACAGCACGCCGCGACTGCACAGTGATGGCACAAATTCGTCACGCCGTGCCAGCACGCCGTGCTCGGCACGGGCTGCTATCTGGGTGGACTGATGGAGCACGAGAGCCTCTGGACAAGAACTTGAAAGAAAACAGTTTGTTAACCTCCATTCACTAACCAATAATAGGTACCTACTATAAATCAAAATTTGTAATAATTTATGTTACACGATTTTTAGATGTAAAGAAAATGATTACCACGAGTAGAAAATCACCTAACATATTAATTACAGGTAATTAAAATTCTTTTTCTCTGAAAAAATATACTTTTTTCATTCTGTGCACAGCAAAATTTATTCTTCTTCATTAAAGATTTAGTTAGAAAGAAAGAAATAATTATCTAGCTAAAGAAATTAAATTTCAATGTATTTTAGGTACCCCAGGTGTTGGTAAAAGTGAAATGTCACGATTGCTCGCAGAACGCACAGGTTTCATTTGGTTGGATGTCAGCAAGTTAGCTATTGAAAATAAATGTTTAGAATCGTACGATCCTGATTATCAATGTCCTATTTTAGATGAAGACCAGGTAATTTACTTAGATAAAACTGAATATACCATTGAATTCTTTAAAACATCAAATATTAAAACACAAAAACTGTTCTTATTAAATTATATTAAGCAGTTAAAAGCTGAAAATATGTAACATACATTAAAATTATCTAGCTATTTAAAAAATAAATATTATTATTTAATTATTTGTTGCACATTTTAGCTGCTAGATTTAATGGAACCAATGATGTCCGACGGAGGAAAAATCGTAGATTACCACGGAGCAGACTTTTTTCCAGAAAGATGGTTCGATATTGTATTTGTATTAAGAACTGATAACACTGTATTATATGACCGTCTTGTTGATAGAGGATATACAGGCAAGAAACTAGAAGATAATATCGACTGTGAAATTTTTCAAACAATTCTGATAGAAGCAAAAGAATCGTACAAAGAAGAAATAGTTCATGAACTTCAAAGTAATACGCCGGTGCAGACTATTGATAATATTAATAGAATATGTCAGTGGTACGAACAGTGGAAAATAGATAATCAATAAATAATATTTTTTTACAAAATATGAAAAACTTGCCATTTTTTATTATTATAAATTACATATTCCATTAACAATGTTCTATTATAATTATACATATTTACAAATTTCCATATACAGAATAACTTTATCTATTCAACAATGCCTAAATCTTGTTTTAACTTTTTCAGTCTGTCATCTATACTAATGTAGTATTTCATTCTTATTAAAAGCTTTTTTGCTTGGTCAATATCTTCATTGTAAAATGCTTCTGATATTTGTCTGAAAGTTATAATTTACATACATAGATTTAAAACAAACCTACATAATCTGGTACACTTACAGATGATGTCCCAATTCTTTATAAAATTAATATTTAATCTGATCATAAGATAATTTTAATATTATTAAAATAAATATTTCTGACATAAAAATATAGTATTACGATTTGGAATACATATGCATATCTAATTGAAGCAAAATTTCATAAATCACTTAAATTTAATCTATATAAAGTATATTTATATTACAAGTAAATAAATCCAACACAATATTTAATTGTTCACAATCAAAAAAATATTGAACTAAAATAAGTCTTCATAAATAATAATATAAGGCATATCATAATTGGTTGAATGTTCAAAATTAATATAAATTAGCTATTGTATAGAAAGAATATATTGAAGATTTAATTTAATAAGTTTGAGACAATCATTTTAAGATATTTTACATAAAGAGTGTAATAAATTTTACTTGTTTAATGATGCTAATGTTGCTCTATTTCTCTTTAAAAGCAATAGGGCTTTGACCTTGTCGTCATAGGCATCTTCAACTTCTTCATTTTGTTCCATAATTTCCATCAAAAATTCAGGCTCTAAACTTGTTGTCTCTTCCGGTATAGAAGCATTGTTTAATTTGAGTAAGTATATACCCCTGTTTAATGGATGAAGTAAAGTATTATAAGCTTTGTTGACTAGAGAAGAAAGATTTTCCGAAATTTCCTTTTCTTTCTAAAAAAATATAATATTTAAGTATTAAATTTAATACTACTATAAAGAAGTAAATAAAAATAGAACAATTGCTAAACAAATAATATTAAAATTGTTATTTAAATTAATATACCATGAAAAAAATAAAACATATATATTAAATTAAAATAATGTAATTTATCAACATTATGATAACAAAGAAATGTTCAATTACATCAGATTTTTGTCCAAATCTATCAGGATGCAAAAGAGTTTGCAATTGTCTGTACTTTTTCTGAATGTCTTCTATGACAACATCAAAACTCTTTTCTACTCCAATAATATCAAAATAATTCAAATCCTTTGGTAACTTTTGTAGCGTTTTACATTTAGAACAAAAAAGTTCAGATTTATGTGGATAATCACACTTCCAGCATTTTGATGGAGGACAATCGCTAAAATGTAAAAAACTCCCATGTTGAGTAATTGGCATTGATTTCTTGAAAATACCATGTGAACTAATTTTTAAAAACCGACTGTTAATTGATAAATACATTAAATCTCTTCTGAGAAAAATTGATAGTATACGCGCACTTTGGAAATTCATGGTTTGTTACCAATATCATAACCAACACTACAAGTTATATCGGATGTATCGTACGAAATGATATTACATATTATGTTATATCTACAATTTAAGTTAAGACTATGAATAATGGTCCGGTTACATCTATGTCATTCAATCATACTGATTTCTATTTCTATACCTATTATAAACATGCTAATAAATATAGAGTGTTGAGAGAAATCGGTCTAGCTGTAGCAAATTTCATTAATGCTGATTCGCTGTCTGCCATATGTGATCTTAATATGGCGGCTAATTGATAATGAATTTTAAATATCTGGTGGGCTTTTTAATTACTTAGGTAGGTATCAATATAATTATACTTATTTATTTTGAATAAATATTTACAAATCTGTATGTTTGATTAAATGTTATTTATTAGGAAGAAAGTATATGTAGATTTAGTAGAGCGCGTGGATTGACGTCCAGCAGTGCCACTGGCAAGTTCCACTTGCCAGCAGACAGCAGACTGCAGAGAAATTGAGAAATGAATACGTGAAAAACAACAATAACCTAACCGCATGCGATATATATATATCGTATCTTCACAGTCCGTTCTGACTGTTGAGGTTAGAAACGCTGCATTCAAGCAGCGAATGAAGTTCTTTAAATTTTTCTTGCAATGTTACCAAAAAGGTTTTTTAAAACCATTTTTCAATCAAATTTGCGTCATTTAAACGTGCACATCAGGCCAAGAAGTGCCAATCCAGTTGAAAATTACTGTAGCTACTCCAGATCTAAATTATTAAGGATAACATTTTCACCAGTTTTATCATGTAGAAACTACAGTGATTCACAAAAATTCGTACAATTACCATGCCTCACAGATGATCCACGGATAGTTTGGCCAAGTTTTTTCAAAACTATAAGTAATTTCATTCAGTGTAATTTGGTCATAAGGCCTTATATGGACAAAGATTTTGATATAACTGAATTTATCGATGGTTCTAAACATGTAAGTTTTTATCACAAATTATAAATCATTATACTTTTTAAAAGTATATTTTTTTAACTAATGGCTGTAATAATTTCAAAATTATTGATGATTACTTACAGGCTTTAAGTGTAGTATCTAATGCTTTGGCAAATGAAGACTACGAAAGTATTGAAAATTTGGTCCACAAAGATACTATTCAAAGTACAAGAAATAAAATCAGTACTTTGAGTTTAGAACAAAAACAATTAATTGCTATAAATAAAGAAGATATTTATTTAACATATCCTTACCAAGTTGGAATTATGTTTGATAACAATAAAGGTAAATCAATTATTATTTTAATGTTTATACTAGTCATGTATCATTGAATTTTTCAGCCCAGCAACGATTTGTAGAAATAACAGTAGTTTATCACACTTTGCGAGGTCTTGCTAAGATGAGAGCAGAAAATAAGGAACCTCCAATAAACCTGGGATTACTACCAGAATTTCAGAAGCTAATCTTTATTTGTAATTATCGATTTGTTCGTGAATTTACAAAAGATGTAGAATCTTCTTGGACTATTAACATGATTAATCACTTTATGCCTGCATCGGTAAGAATAAATTCCTTTTTTCTGTTACACTTAAATTTGCTAAAGCATTATTAATAATCGAAAATCACTTTAATTTCAGATAAATTAAAGATGTTCTTAGATAATTCTTATAAAAAGATATGTCCATCGATTAAGCATTAATTGTTATTTTGTCATTTGAAAAATATTGCGATAGGAATCGCAAAATATATTCAAATATATTTATTGTTAATAAAACATGATTTTTAAGATAAAACATTGCACAATTTATTATTACTCTTCCAAGTATAAAAATAGATATAAATAGAAAGTTTATCATAGAGAAAGGTTTAATTTGTTTAACAAAGCAGGTACGAGTTCATTTATTTCTAACAATGTTGCACCAAGAGGGACTCCATTTTGTAAGAGAGATATTACTAGCGGCCCCTGAAATCATATATAATAAAGATAATTTTATTGTTTCTAAAGAAATCTTAAATATTTTCAGATTGTACTAGTCACCTCATTAATTTGAGGGCCGTGAAGCCAGCACTTATTTTTAATGGTACATTGAAACAAATTATTACGTTTGGTGTGAACAGAATTATAAAAATTAATCTCCCATTTTTCATCTAATTCAAAAAGTGAGACTTGAATAAAATTAAGATATGGTTTTATATATTGAGAAACCATTGCTTTGCACTTGATTCCAGTTTGCTGAAAATTAATATCTACAACTTTATTTGGAAAAATCATTAATTTTTCTAAATTGGCAATTGAGGAAGATAGATCATCTGAAAAATATTTAAGGGATTAAAATAACATAAGAAACGGAAATAGAATATCCATATGATACATTTAAATGCAAAAGATAGTTACTTTGAAAAATACCATCTGTAAGTCGATAAGGTTTTGTGATTGTTGTGGCAAACATAGGAATTTGTTTCCTCTCTGCACCTTTGAAGCAGGTATCGATAGCTATAATTAAAAATTGTGCGCAGATGTAAATTTAATCACTTTAAAACAAAATTATATAAAACTTACATTTTCCAACTTGTTCAAATACTTTAGTTACAGGGATATTTTCATCTAGATATTTACACAAGTGAGTTGCATACAGTCCATAATCTTTACCCAAACGCTCATAGCTCGGCCGATAACAGGATGTAGAGTAAGCTTGCAACAAATTTCTTAAATTTTTCTGTCCTTTGTATGTATTTATAGATGGTACTTCTTCATGGATTTTTGGATTACATTCTCTAAATTATTATCATCACTTTTAATTTATTTAATTCATTATTCCAGTAAAAAATTTACATTTATTGTATCGTATTGTTAAAAATAATTTTACAAAATCAAGCTAAATTTTATTCAAGTCTTACATGAGAATTTATAAATGAAAAAACAGGCATGTAAAAAATATAAATCTTACACTGGTGGTATAGTCTGGCACATGTCCAGTATGACAACAAGTAGAGCAGGATCATTTTTAAGGGCCATAGAAAGTAATTGACTTTCACAAACTGCATTTTTTCTTAAATAATCTGTTGGTGAATCGATAGAGAGCATATAATTTTCCTGCATTTTAAAACCATGGCCGGCAAAGTAAAAGAGACCTAAAATATTAAAAAGATGTTCAATGAACTTTATAAATATTCAAATGTTTATATAAAAAGATAATAACCATATGTTCCTTCAATTAAAGAGTCACAAAATATTTTTATAGCATTTTGCATCTGCAAAAGTGTCAAATCAGCAAGGCAGATTGTATGAAATCCAAGGCTATTTAAAATTTTTGCTACTTTTGCAACATCATTTTTTGGAGTTCTCAGCGTCTCTTGGTTATCATAATTTTCATTGGCAACGAGTAAAGCTATTTTCGCTACAGCTTTTTGACGAGGTAACTCAGTCTATAAAATCACTTAATTAATGTATATTTGTAATTTATTTAAAAAATGAATAAAATTTAATAAGTGCAATACCATGACAGTGCTTTGTTGTGTGTATTTTTCACTAATGCCATTAAAAATATGACAATAATATTTTCCTTCATCTTTGAGAGTAAATTTTTCAATCTAGAATAAATGTATAGTTGAATAAATAAAATATTATAATTTAAAAAAAAAATATGGAAATAAATAATTACTCGCAATGTATTAGAAGTTTGATTATCCAATCTATCATTGTTCCTGTACCATTGAAATTGCGGACTAGGATGGCTACTAGCTTCGCAACATAAAACTAGACAGCCCCCTTCTTTTATTTCTAAAAATCCTTGTGGTTGTTTTTCTATCGTAACTGGAGTTGGCTTTATGTTGACAAATACAGGTCGGGAAAAGACTTGATGTATCCTTTCTCCTTTATGACTAACTTGATAAACTTTACATTTATATAAACCCATTTGGTTTACACTGCAAATGTATGTAATGCGATTAGAAATGTATTTCATACTTAATATCATTGAAATAATTAAAAACTGAATGTAGGTCTTTACGATGTGATGAAAATATTTAATTCATCGGATGTTTGTCGGTCCAATTCCACATCTTGGTGGTACCATTGATACGTAGGTGGTGGCAAGCCATATGCTTGGCATACGAGTTGCAGTTGCTGTCCAAGAGATACATATAAATCTTCGGAAGATTTATTGCCATCGGGATGCGTAATAATTTTTAAGAGTTCTATAAAATCAAATTATTTATAACGAATATAAGTTAAACTCGTTAAATAATTTATTTGAACAAACTTACCTGGTGAATGCAAAATAGATAAGACTCTTGGTAAATTACAATTTTCTAACAGCATACTAAGAATTCCAACTGTACACATTTTTATATTTAATTCGATTAGTAACTTGTTAGCTGGTGTCTCATTTTTCATATCTATTGAATCTTCCAACTCAGCCATCCACGAACTATTGAATTAAATTTAAGTATAATTTAGCAAAGTTAAGTAATACCTATTTGGTTTAATATTTATTTATTTAACATACCTAGAGTATTCAAGCTTCTCAGAAACATATTGTGCTAAAGTTTTCCAGGAATTGTCTCTGTTGAGCTCCACAACTAAATCTTTATACACATCCAAGGGTAGGTGTTGAATACTCAAATCTTCATCAAACTTGAGCATAATTATAGCTTTAATATTCAAGTAGCTATATTTTGAAAACGTACATGATTAAAAAACGACTTTTCAAATAAAGGTAATAAAAGTGTCTCGGAAGACAAAGTTTGCTGGAGTTTTCTCAGCAAAAGTCAATTGATTTCGTCATATATATCATATTCTTCTGTTTATTCGGTTGAATTTTCCTTAAAGTCTTACTTCCAAGAAAGCATATAGGCAATAGGTAAATAAAAAAAAAGTAAAATAAGCAAAGGAGCGGTGTGACTGGTGTGAGAAGTGATTTGAAATAATTGACTCATTTTGAGTCCGTCTTTTGTACTTGAAATGTTCAAGGGGCTTTATTTAAAAGTCATTTTGATAGATATAGGTACGAAGCAAGGGGGGCGGTCGGTAGTTTAGTAGATATAGGCACATCAGTCGCTTAACAATGGATCGTGCTTTTTTGTTGCGCGTAACAAGGTGGAAGCTTCGCGGAAAGAGAGAGAGAGCGTGGTCCTATTATGCGATTTGGTGAAATTGATGAAAAAAGAGAGTCGCGCAGATATAAGTTAGCAGCGGCCAGTCGTCCAGTACTTACTGTAACTGTACAGTGTACCGACTAGCGAGTCCGAGACTCGGAGTGCACTGTGCAGCGAGCATAAAGCAATTGGAGGAGCGCGAGCGAGTATATCGCGAGTCGCGAGCTAGCAGCACCGTCGCGCGCTGCTCTCCTCAGTTTCTCTTCTGCCTTCTGCGGAGTGCGAGAGTGCGAGAGTGCGACCGTGCGACACTGGCCTCTGCCATCGGTGCGATCAGCCATCGTGCGTGCTCTGCTCCGTGCCAGTCCGTGCCCGTGCAGTTGTGCGCTCGTATATATGCAATTTGCAGTGTGCGCGCGCGAGAGGTTGTGACTTTGTGAAAGCAGTAGTGCAGGCCGTGCGCGTGTCTCCCTGGCGTCGTACTCGCTCGGTTGCGCCTCGAGCGCGCACCGACATATATGCAGATCCAAACAACAAGCTGTCCGAATATTTCCTCCCGTTACTTCGTCGCGAGGAAGCAGAGCAGCGAGAAGAGAGGACAAGAGGAGAGAACGGAGCGATATGCGTCCCTGTGGCCGCGCGCCTCGCAGACCTCGCAGTCCGCAGGAAAAACAGCTCGTCTGAGTCGTCGGCTCGCGCTAGCTCTCTCTCCTTTTCGTGTGGGCGCGCGTCACTCGCTGCCCGTACACCCTGCTCCTCGTACTTGCCCTGGTGCGTAGCTCGGGAAAAATCGCACCTACCCTGCACTCGGAAGAAGAAAAGAGCAGAATCGCCGAGGCGGATCGCGCAATCAATAAGGACGCCGAGATTGGAGATTTTGAGCTGCGAGCAGCGAGCAGCGAGCAGCCAGCAGCGAGCAGTAGCAGCAGCCAGTAGATCGGTTTAAAGCTATGGCCGCGGCGGCGATGCCGATGCCGCCGCCAGCAGCAGCATCTCCTCGCTCTTGAAGCAGACAGGGCGACAGGGCGACAGGGCACGGCCAGGCTCGCTCGAGCCTCGCGGCTAGCGGCAAGGAAGTCAAGAGAGAAGAGGGGAAGAGGGGAAGAGGGGAAGAGGGCTTCGAAGGAGCTCGGGCTCAGAATGGTTTCCAAAGTCCACGGGGGCAACAACAGATATCAGAGCGGCTGCTCGGAGCGGCCCTTCATCGACAGTCTCGGGGCCAGCAGGCGGGCCACGGAAAACTCCGCGATGGGACAGCGCGAGGACTTTGAGTTCCGCGTGCCGCCGGAGGCGCCCGTCTTCGAGCCGACGAGCGACGAGTTCCTCGACCCCCTCGGCTACATCGCCAAGATTCGCCCCATCGCCGAGAAGTCGGGCATCTGCAAAATCAAGCCTCCACCCGTAAGTACACGACAACACACGCGAGTCGCGACAACTGCCTCTCTTCTCGAGTACCTTGCGTTCTTACCAAGGCAGCCACGCGGCCGAGGCCAGCCCTTTAAACACGCCCGCCACCTGCCTTGCCTCGCCGACCTCGCGCGTCTTCGGCTACTTTTTTTTTTTCATTTTTATCGAGCCCCTCGTGCCGAGCAGCGAACCCGCTTCTCTCGCTTCTAAATAAACAGCTTGGACGCGCGGCGGCTGTCCATTTTACGTCGCCGCCGCCCGCCCGCCCGCCCACCCGCGACTTCGCTCCGCGGCCTACGACCTTCGACGTTCGACGGCACTTCCTAGTAAAACCGGCTGCCGGCTATGCGCTATGCGCTCTACACCCTTTTCCCTCCTTATCGCCCGGAGCGACGATTATCCAAGGGAAAATGGATGGATCGAAGGGATGCCCGCCTTCCGCCCTATCTACGAGGCTTTTTACTTTTTGCCCGACACAGCAGCTACATCATACATATCGTAATATATAGCTCCGCATCTCCTTGTTTCACGTCCGTGCGTCGTTTCTCCTTCCTTCCTTCTTTCTCGCTCGCTCCGGCTCTCTCCCCCTGTGGCCTGCACTCGCACTCTTTGTTCTCTATAGGTATAGCGTATAGCAGTAATGGGCCATTTCGCTTCCAGTACCCTCACTTCACTACCGTCTTTCCTACCTTTTCGCATCAACTCCGTGACAGACTTGCCATTTCCATCTCAAAAACGCGCACGTATCCATAATTACATAACGATGGCATACTTTTCAGCGCAAAAAGGAGATCTTCACTTTTTCGGCCCTATGTCGAGCCGAAGCCCGTGCTCTTTCAACATTCTATGGAACTGTATAAAATGCAGATGCACTACGATGACGAAATGCCCCTCGCTAATTTACTAATTATTTCAATTTCATTGCTCAGTGGACGCATCGCGACATTTTCGTGCCGCGATCACTTACGCTTTTACTTCTACAACATTTACAAATTAATTACCCTCAATCGGAGTGAAAACCTTTCAGACCATCGCCATCATTATTATCTTCGACTCTTAACCATATTCTACTGTACTTAAACATGTAAGGTGGATTTCAACTAAACATAAAGTCAATTTGTAGAAAGTTGTCAGGTTTAAATACGTTGGTAAAAGATAAGCAAATGTAGCCATTTTCTATAATTTTTTAATTGCATTATCTTTTCTATTTAATTTGCTCGATTGGCATTTCATTTAACATTATAACAAAATATTTTACATTTCTTCAAAAGTTTATTTCTAAAAATCTTTATAAGTAATTTTATACTTTTAAGATTGTAGGTTCCCATAGATGTTTTGGCTGGAACTTTTCATTGCGTAGATAAAACTCAAAATAAAAAAGATGGAATTTTTAGTTTTTAAAAAAGTATTCAACAACAGCTGTCCATCAAATATCCTTTGTAAATCAAACACTTCTTTGGAATTGTATACGTAAATTGTTATACAAGGATTTGTGTAGTTGCTAGTCGCGAATCCGTTGTGTAAATTACGACATTGAAAATGGCGGACCCACTGTGTTCAGCTTTAAAATATATTTACAAAAGTACAATCATACGTTTTTATTTAGATTTAAAGTTCTACAATGAAAATTCACACTGTCTAGATGCACCCAACCGTATAGATCTATTCGATACACGGGGCACGGTACACGGTAAGTGTTAAGTGAAAGAAATTCACCCGTGGACGGAATACATGCACGATGCACGGTGCAGAGATATACCGAGTACCGTGCACGCGTTGCGAGATGGGTATGTACGGTATACGGTACTCCAGTGGATGGACGATGCACGGTACACGGTACACAAGTGTTTTTGAGTGCTAGGTACACAGATAGCGCGGTGCACGGGGGCTGACTCGAAAAACTGCAGGTCTTTTTTTAGTGCACGGTACACGCTCCACGCGCACGGTGCGTCAGGGTCTGTCTCGAAAAACCACGCTATCTTTTCTGGAGTGCACGATGAGTGACTCAACGTGATGCGGCGGCGGCCATTGGGTTATTTTTTAAGAGAAGGTCGAAGCCGATTACAGATTTCTGCATTGAATTTTACATTATTCTAATTTAATTGTATATAAAAGTTAAAAATTTTAGTTGTCCGGTGTTCTCCATCGACTAAGGAACACCGGACAACTGAGATAATTGAAAAAAATTAAAAATTGAATGAGAATACTGAAGAATACGAAATTGTCGGTAACTACGTAACTGCATGTAAGCTTCGACCTTCCCTTAAGAGGAGGCCATATCTACTGTCCTTGTCTAATTACATTTTTGCTATTTATTCAAATAGTAGTTTGTTAATTGAAAAATTAAGAGTCGTACCCAATTCTACGTAAAATAAGGAATATTTTGAGACCTAAAAGAATATTTAACATTATTTCCTTTTCGAGAATACTTCGAAACTCGAAAATTGAGGTTAGGATTACCGTTTCGAACTATTCTCCGAAAGTAAATAGTGTTAGGTACTCTTTTAGGTCTCAAAATATTCCTTATTTTAAGAAGTATTGGGGACGACTCTCAGATTTTCAATTAACAGACTACTATTTGAGTAATTAGCAAAAATGTGATTAGACAAGGACAGTAGATACGGCTTCCTCTTAAGGGGTTAAACCCAACACGGGTGAAAATGATTCAACATGCTACGGAGCTGACCATTGGGTTATTGGATTATTTCTTTAATGGGTTATACTTTCAACACTTAAAAGAGCATTTTTTAATGCTCTGTCTTTATTCATATTGTCCAAATAATAGGCATTTATATTTACAAGAGAACTCGCCAAGAATACGGCAGTAAGATAATTAAGTAGGGGGAGTACAGGTAATGTGGCAACTTTAAGGAACTTTCGATTCTCAGTATATATATATCGGGTTTTGGGGCTTCGGAAACTATTGAAATGTTATTTAAACATTTAACTCTAATAGCTCATGAGTTATTTTGCACAAAAATTTACTCTCTGACCTTTAATTAAAGCAGTTCTAAGTAGTTAAAAATTGGCCATTTTACCAACAGTGTTGGTAAAGTGGCCACCTATCAGTTCTTATGGTAAAGTCGTGTAGTAAGTGCTTCAAAAAGTCAAGATAAGCCTAGCAGAGACTTCTTTTATGTGTTATTTAACTACATTGTGCCGTAGCGTATGCCGTGGTGACGATATTTTGGGATTAGTAGGCCTAGGAATTTAGAAGAACCAACCGCCGTTTCTATCGGCGTCGATTACCTTTTGCCTTGCAATGCATTCCATTCCGTATGTCCACTTTACCAACCGATAAACATCAATGAAAGTTGTAATTTTCGAATTGAAAATAAACTCTACTGCAAAAGCTGGCACATGCATCTTAAAGTACGTAGAAAAACTACAATTTTAAATACCGTATAATCTTTTTTCGCGCATATCACAGTGACAAAATCGATTTCTTTACATGTATGAACTGCTAAGAAATCAGAGTTTTGATGCTTTCGCGCGTAAACCCGACCCTATCTTATAATTAGAGGGCGCTAGCAGCGGGGTCATCGCGCCTCTCAACATCTATTGTCACAATAGATACTCTGTATGAGTTACAGCGCCCCAGAATAACGTATACAGCGAGATCTAGTGTGAGTGGTCACATTACCTGTATGGCCACATTACCTGCATGGTCACATTACATGCACCCACCTTAATTCTTTTATAAAAATTACTTACGATTTAGCAGTTTTTCGAGTTAGCTCACCGTGTACCGTGCACCATGCCTATATTCCGTCCTCGGGCTGAACTTCTTTCACCTCACACTTACCGTGTACCGTGCTCCGTGTATCTAATAGATTCACGGTTGGGTGCACCTAGACAATGCCCTTGACGACAACTTGCTCTATAAAAGTGAAAACAGGCACAACATTTGTTTAATATGTACGTTCGTGTGCAACAGTATTGCTACGGAGTTGTTGTAGTAAAAATTCAGAAAAGAGACTCATATAGGTATGCAATGGAATTGTGGTAGGCTTGTGCGCTTTTGTGATTTTAAATTGTTACTGCAAGTTTCTGCCGCAATTTTGCTACAGAACTGCTACACTGCACACGCTTTTGGTGGCAGAAATATAGTCGAAGTTGGTAGCAGACCACGCATGATCTATGCATGGGAGTATTTCCATGATGCACAGATCAGAAATGTTAAAGTGATGAACAGCTGTTTCCTCAAAGATACTAGATTTGGAAATTTTCTACTGCAAACTCTCATGAGTAGTACGGCATTTTCTTATTTCTGCTCACTTTTCATCAGTTTCTTTTAGAGAGTCAATTTTGTTAAGAATACAAGCGGGTACCGACATTTTTTCCAAAACGAAAAGAATTGTATTAATTATCAAGTTCTATACGTCATGTATGGATATCTATGAAAAAAATCTAGCTGACTTATTTTTAAATAACGAAGGAAAAGAAAGTTTGTGGCAAAGCTCCAATATAAATTGCATTAGTTAGCTAAACTTTACCCATTCAGACCTAAATTAAATCTGGCCATGATATTCCACTTTTTCAAATGTATATTGACGTTTTATGGTAAAAATAAGAAATTTGATGAGTTTCAAAAAAATTTTTTTTTTAATATATTCATGTATCTCACTTTACGCGCCGTGTCCGGACCATGCTAGCGCCTTACTAATAAAATTGGTCCTTGCAAATTCCTGATAAGTTGTGTAACGTCGTGCCTTGTATATACCTATTTAATCGGGTACATTATATATGTGTTAAAAATTCATTTTTGTAACACAAGCACGATTTTCGCGTTTTTCTGTGCCTAGTAAGCGAGCGCAAAAGTTACTTTTCAACAAATTTTCAGAAAATTGTTATTAAATAATATATTTAAGTTGCATTGTGACAAAAATTGATCATATATGATAACGTGTAGTATTTTTATTTTCATAATAAATTCTAAGACCAAATAAATATCTACACACTCTTTTTTCTATCTTGTTACAAACCCATTTTGCTGTAGATCATTTTTTTCAAAGTTTGCCCGAATAGCTTTGAATCTTTTTTACTAGTTTGACATACAATACCAACAATTCCAAGCCGCATTATTGCAAATAAAGGCTGCTTCGCATTTCTAGAGCACGTTATATGGTAAAGATATTGAAAAAATGATTGAATTCATAACATAAGATCGTCTAGAAAAACTTTGAAAAATAAGTTCTATACGTAACTTTTATAAATTATTCCTCGCATGTACAAAAAAACTTAATCAAATATATAAATAGTGCTTTGATTTTTTGAAAAAATGTCGGTACCTGCTACCCTTTAATTATTTTCTTTTTGCGATAGGTATTTCGGCAATTCTTTTTCTATAATAAAGTATTTTTACGTCTGGCATCATATTTGTTGTACTCCCAGCTTTCTCGATGTTTCATTGGCTAATGAGAGGTGGTAACCTGGCAACGCGTTGTTGTACCCCCAGGTTTCTCGCCATCTGATTAGTATCACGTAAGACGTGAAAAAGCCTATTTCAAGACTTAGGTATGGAGAACAATGTTTCTTTCAACAAAATAGTAGGGGAGACTGAGGTATAACGGGCCACTGAAATATAATGGGCTATAGAAATTATAAAAGGCATAATTTTAAATAAACTAAAATGGCATTAAGTTTATTATCCAATTAAAGAATGTAAACCTATTTATGTGTAAATATTTAAGGTTTTATTCCAATAGTAAAATGCACTTATAAAATTACTTCGAAAATCCAAATTTCAAACGTATTGGGATATAACGGGCTATTTAGTTATAAAAGAAGAATATATAATTTATTGGTCTTTGTTCAATTATGGACACAGAAATACCTTCAAAGAGCAGAACAATGCTTTCTTATGCTTATTCAATTTTTATATTAGATCTAAGGTACTTTACAACCACTGAAAATGCATACAAATATTGTCATTTTTACGGCTGTAAAAACTTTTAGTGCTGTCAAAATTTTTCTAATTTGAGTAGAATTGCCCATACAAAGAACATTAACGTACTCTATCACAGCAAGTATACTGCTATGCGGAACAGGAATTTTACAGCTCAGTATAGGAATTATTGCTAGTGGCCCATTATCACCGTTGCCTGTCGTACCCCAGTCTCCCCTACTAGTAAAACCGTGGGTCTTTGTTCACAGCTTCACAATATTCACAATAAGTGTTGCAGGGATCTCCGAAACGATTTGACCTGGAACAAACAGCACAAAATTGTTAGCAATATAAAAACAAAGTAAATACGGAGTTTTCAAATATTGATTTTTTACGGAAATTGTTAAATTTAAAAAAAAAGTATGATCTCACAACAAAGAGTAAAAAAGTTGCAGATGTAAGAGATACATTAGTTTCTTTGTTTTAAGATGACAATTTTTGGTTTTATCTGATAGCGGATCTGCTGGAAAAGGGTTCACTGACCAGCACCGCCATTTTGTGCTTAATAAAAATAAAATTCTTTTATTTTCTCTTTAATATTTATATAGTCTTACTCATGTGAACAGATGTTCTGCAAAGTTATACAGCAAAATGGATTCCTTATTTTAAGAACAGTTTTTTTCTTAAAATATCAAGTTAGATTTTTATCTTAATTGATAATTCAATCTATAAAACTTGAAGTGCAAATGCCTATACAAGATTGATTTACTACATTTTAAATACTATTTATCGTCTTCTTTCATTTTTTATACATCAGCAAACCTCGCCAAAGCCGAGAGTGTTGAACATTCTGTGGCGACCACGAGATTGCGTGAAATACGTACATTTTATATTACTAGTAACAATACCTCGGTAGCTCATGCTCCCTCGGTTAATTTTAAATATCCATCCATCCATCCATCCATCCATCCATCCATCCATCCATCCATCCATCCATCCATCCATCCATCCATCCATCCATCCATCCATCCATCCATCCATCCATCCATCCATCCATCCATCCATCAATCCATCCATCCGTCCATCCATCCATCCATCCATCCATCCATCCATCCACCCATCCGTCCATCCATCCATCCATCCACCCAACTCACAGCGAGACTATCAAGGGGTACGACGATTCTGAAATTGTTGGATGGTTTGAGTTTAGTATAATAAATTTCAGCAGTTAAGAAAAATGTATTTATTATATTAAGTAACTGCGGTTCACATTTCGTTATTTTAAAAAAGTTTCTTCTCTAAGTAATTTTCTGTCTTAATCGTACATTACGATTCGTGTGTCCTAAGTAGTCCTTTACAGCACGGCGTGTATTAGCCGTGCTAAATGCCGTGCTATGAAGGACGACTTTTGACACGAGTATCGTATACTATTTTATAGCACTGCTTGCCTAAATCCGCTGTCACTCTTAGCCATGCCTTAAGCAGTCCAGTATTGCACGGTGAGGTTAGTGCCCGTGCGCAGCGAGGGCGATAAGGACGACGCAATAATGGACTACTTAAGGCACGGATAGGTGGGACTTAAGTGCGGATTTAGGCCACACAGTGCTTCAATATAAGTTATGCTTTCTTATAAGTACTGGATTCTTAAAATAAGTAAAATTCACGACTTCGCTACTTGGTTCAAAATGAAAAAAATTTAAGAAGCACAAAAATAAGTAATCCTTTTTGTTGTGTAACCAGTTTAAAAACATAATATCAAATTTTGTGTAGAAAGTGGTGCCCACGGTCCCCCCTAACCCATTGCATCGTTCTTTGGACGACGGATTTGTGGTCAGCTATTCCAAAAACTTTAGTATCCCGATTTCCATGTAAAACTGTAAAGAATTGTTTGATTTGTAAAGATTTTATCTATTGGGGACCCTCAGTGACCCTGCTTGATTATTAGAATAATTAATCTGTTGCACGCGCAGTTATGCAGAGCATTCTTGGTCTGCTTTCGACATCGACTGTTTGTCTCAAAACTACGAAAATTCTTCACATCTGCGTGCAGCAAAATAGAGCAGAATTGCGGCAGTTAAAGCGCAAAAAAATGTACACCTACTGTAAAGTATCGCATGTTTCATCCGTTATTCTGCCGCAATTCTGTCGTTGCATTTACGCATCAGCACTTTACCTGCTACTGCAAAGTAGCTGCAGTAAGTTACTTACTACAATTTTGCTGTTATTCTGGTGCACGTACACATGCCCCATGACAACCATATGATTGCCCTTTAGCTACTGCAACTTTAGCATAATTCTGACGCAAATTGGCTGTCCTAACTTTCTTATGCAATTCCACAAAACACCATGCGTAATCGACTGGCGGTAGAAACATAGTCAAAGTCTGAAACAGACATACATGGCAAGCTCCAATTTCTTTTAGTTTCACAATAATTGCAATGAGTTTTTTTACCGAGGTATTTATATTACAGCCTAAAATTTATTATGTATTCTTGATATGATTCGAAGAGAATTTCTTGAAATTTTCATGAATAATTAGGGACACGATTTTTCGTAAAATCACTTGCACAGCAATTTTGATCCAATCAAACTACCACGAATACAGTGATCAATGTTATTGGAAGTTTGAATTTACGATGCGACCTCAGGCGGCCTGTCCCTTCGTCGGCCATTTTTCATATACATAGTTATAGTATCTCATGTTATACAAGAGAAACACATGGAGGTCGAGGGGGCATTTTTACTAGCGCCACCGCTGCCGCGGTGGATGTTTTCTTCCCCAATACTGAAAAACACCAAACCCTAGCATCGAAAGTTTGTGTAAGAAAACTCATTGCATTCTAGAAAACAAATAAACGTGTTTTTATTAACCACTATTAATAAAAATGTCAGTTCACTCTCAATCTTGAATATTTTGTGATATACCTATTTATATTTAATTAATTAATTTATAAAAAAACATTCTACTTTATTGTAATAATTTGTAGCATCTCGATATTGTATTTTATTATTTAATAAAATAATAATACAATAATACATTATTTTAGTATTTTAACTATATGATGTATGTACTCCGAATTTTACTTTAGACCATTTTTATGAATAATCCATATGATTAAACTGGATTACACATTTTAATAAGCATTGTATACGTTTTTTTCTATAAGTATTAACCCTACATGAGGGTAATACCGTAAAATATAAAATATATCAATGTCTTTTTTTTATTATACACGGATAATTAACAAAGAAAAAATATATTTTTAGAACTGGCAACCACCATTTGCTGTGGACGTAGACAAATTTAAATTTGTTCCAAGAATACAAAGGCTAAATGAATTGGAAGCAAAAACTAGGATTAAGCTTAATTTCTTGGATCAAATAGCAAAGTTTTGGGAGCTTCAGGGATCTTCTTTAAAAATCCCATTAGTTGAGCGAAAAGCATTAGACTTGTACTCGCTACACAGAATTGTTACTGATGAAGGTGCGTACTTTTCAAATTTATATGTTAATTTTTTTATTTTTAATTTAAAAATATGATTTTCATCGTTTTATATTATTTATAAATAAACAATTTATATTGCACTCATCAATCAAATTTTTTAGTTTGATAATTTTTTTTTTCATTATCAATTTGAAAATACATAATGCATGCAATTTTCAACTGTACACTGAAAAAACATACCGTAATGCAATACGATTTCGATATCGCAAAAATTTTCAAGTAAACACTTTTTTACAATTTAACATCAATTTACATAACGTATTGAATTTTGCGTGTCTTTTGATGAAGTTTTATTTTACGATATTTTATATCGTAAATTTCACGATATACATTGTATATCGTAACCCTTACGATGTATATTACGATGTATCAGTTACGATATTGTTTTCTCGGTGTAATTCTTACTGAATGAATTGGTTTCACAATACAATAATTTCTAAAAATCAAAAGTTTAAAAAAATTTAAAATTAATAAGTAAGTAATAATTGTTTATTTGTGAATATTTACAAAATGAGATTAAAAGTCAATAAAGCTACGAAATTTCCCAAATTTAATTTTTAAAATTGTAAATCTTATTAATTTTTAATCATAATTCTCAATGTATTAAATGCAGGTGGAATTGAAACTGTGACAAAAGAAAGAAGATGGGCAAAGATAGCAAATAAATTAGGCTATCCTTCTGGACGCAGCGTCGGCAGTATTCTTAAGTGTCATTACGAAAGAATTTTATATCCTTTTGACGTCTTTAAACAAGGAAAAACCTTAGCTGATATTGTAATATCAAAATTTATTGTTATTATTAATTTTATATTGAATTTGAGTTATAATTTCTATTTTGGTTTTAGAAAATTGAACCTGACAGTGATGCAAATGAAAAGAAGGATAGGGATTATAAACCACATGGAATTATATCACGACAACAAATTAAACCACCGCAAGAAAAGTTTTCTCGGCGATCTAAGCGTTTTTCAGGACAAGATGAGAAACAAAATGGATGCCAATCAACCATTAAGCAAGAAGATTGTAAAGAAGAGTATGAAACTGATTGCAAAGACAATATTAAAGGTAAAAGTTTTATTGATACAAAGGATAACATAAAAGGCAAAAGTTTTATTGATACAAAGGATAACATAAAAGGCAAAAGTTTTATCGATACAAAGGATAACATAAAAGGCAAAAGTTTTATCGATACGAAGGATAATATTAAAGGCAAAAGTTTTGTTGATTCCAAGGACAATGTTAAAGGTAAATTTTACAAAATTAACGTTATAAGTTCTTATATGTAAAATATTATTGTAATTTACTACATTTAATTAAAAAGGTAAAGGTGCAGTAGATACTAAGGATAACATCAAAACCAGAGGTGCAGGAGCAGAAAAAGATAAGGAAAATAGTAAAGAGCTTAAAAAGTTACAATTCTATGGAGCTGGACCTAAAATGGCTGGCTTCAATACCAAAGAAACCAAGAAATCTAATAAAACTAGGGGAGTCAAGCTAGTCTATGAATTTGATCCAGTACGTACTGCTTTAAATTTTAATATGTTTTTAAATAGTTAAATACATAATAGTTATATTTTTCTTTTCAGCTTGCTAAATATATTTGTCACAATTGTGGGAAAGGAGATAATGAAGAAAATATGTTACTTTGTGATGGGTGCGATGATAGTTATCACACATTTTGTTTGTTACCTCCCTTAACGGAAATTCCAAAAGGTGACTGGCGATGTCCAAAATGTGTTGCTGAAGAAGTATCCAAACCAATGGAAGCTTTTGGATTTGAACAGGCACAACGAGAGTACACATTACAGCAGTTTGGTGAAATGGCAGATCAGTTTAAGAGCGACTATTTCAACATGCCCGTCCATGTAATTAAAATATACTTGTTTTTTACAAATATGTTACATATATATACTAATTGATTGTACATCACTACTAAATTTTGATAGATGGTACCAACTGAACTTGTGGAAAAGGAGTTTTGGAGAATCGTATCATCTATTGATGAAGATGTTACCGTTGAATATGGAGCTGACTTACATACCATGGATCATGGGTCTGGCTTTCCAACAAAGACAAGCGTTAATCTATTTACTTGTGATCAAGAGTACGCAGAATCTTCATGGAATTTAAACAATTTGCCAGTATTGCAAAGTAGTGTTCTTGGTCACATCAATGCAGACATCAGTGGAATGAAAGTTCCATGGATGTACGTAGGAATGTGCTTTGCAACTTTCTGTTGGCATAATGAAGATCATTGGAGTTATTCTATAAACTATTTACATTGGGGTGAGCCAAAAACATGGTATGGTGTACCAGGTTCTGAGGCTGAAAAATTTGAGCGATCTATGAAATCTGCTGCACCAGAACTCTTTCAAAGTCAGCCAGATTTACTTCATCAATTAGTCACCATCATGAATCCAAATATTCTTACGAGTGAAGGTATGGCCTCACAAAAATAATTTATTCTAATTAAACATTCTATTTGTAATTTCTATAGTGGTATGATACATACTTATATATTTCTTGTATAAGAAAGATTTAATATGCCTAAAACTAAAAAATGTCAAATAACTTTCTTCTGTGTAATAAAACAAAATCGCCTTGTTCTCTAATAAATGAACTACAAAAAATGTTCTTAATAGGTGTACCAGTATTCAGAACAGATCAACATGCTGGCGAATTTGTTGTTACTTTTCCTAGAGCCTATCATGCAGGTTTCAACCAAGGTTATAATTTTGCTGAAGCTGTAAACTTTGCTCCGGCTGATTGGGTAAGTTCACTACTTAAAAACCTAGTTTGAAATGTATTTGAGAAAATCAAAATAAATGTTCCTTCTCGTTTCTTAAACAGTTACAGGTTGGCAGAGAATGCATTGCCCATTATTCAAATCTTAGGCGGTTCTGTGTTTTTTCTCATGATGAATTGGTCTGTAAAATGTCTTTGGAGCCAGACAGTTTGGACATCGGGATCGCCACTGCGACATATTATGATATGCTAACCATGGTTGAAGATGAGAAAAAGCTAAGAAAAAATCTACTAGAATGGGTAATTTTAATCACATACTAAAACTAAAGTTAATAATTTTTTTATACAATTTACTATTATTTTACCCGCACCATTGGAGAGATTCTTAAACCTTTACTACCGACCTAAATTTTGTGATAATATTTAGGAAAAAGGCTAAGAGTCTAGGTAGGGGTGGTGGGGTTGAGGGCTATACTTGCAAATAATCCACTATAGCATAGCATTGCAATCTATTCAACGCTTCTATTGGCTATTCCTGGAAATTTAGCCTTAATAATAAAGAACTAAAATATTATTTTACTGGTAAACCGGCACTATTGGTGGGGTCAGTGGTTGCGTAGCGGATCGCTCACGAAAGTTCAGCAGCGTTTAGACGCGGTTGTACTTGGATGGGTGACCGCACGCACAACCAAGGGCATCAATAATTGTTTTTTTTCCGGTAGGTAAGGAATGATATTTGGCTAGCAAGTTGGATTTCCTTACCGCACCGAGTCCTGGCGGAGGTTTTTCCTACGGGTTTTCCTCCGTCACAGGTTGCCGACATAGATGGAATTAGGATGGGTTTGTTTAGGATCAAATACCTCCACACACAATTGGTGGGGGTATCCTGTAAAAGTTCTCGAAAAGAGTATACAGGTAAGAAAAAACAAAAAATAAAAACATAATAATACTTTCTTACTGGTATACACTTGAGAAATATTGCCTTTATAGTGTAATATATGCCGTTGAGATAATTATCCTGAAATAAAAAACGTTTGATTTACATACGTGTTTATTTAATGCTGTATCGTTTCGCGCTTGATCCGGTAGCAACGCTTATCTCCTATGGAACACCTCCGCGCAGTACAGTTAACCTCATGTTTAACCCTTAGCTACCGTGGTGGCGTTTGTGAGACCCTACCCGAAATTCAATTACCTAACTTTGTAATTATTATATTCTTTACCTTTATGTATATTCGTTAAATATCATTACAATTACTGTAAAAAAAGGTTGGTGTAAAGTTACTTAATTAAATTGGAAAATTATATGTAGCTATAATGAAAATTAAAAAATCTTTGTATGAAAATTTTATACACGTTTTCGATTTTATTAATTTTATATGTCACTTATTATTTGACGCGCTAAAACTCAAGAACTTCCTTCAACAAATAATTTGATGTCATGCATTAAATTTTTTTTTACAAAATTTTATTTTTATCTGTTTATTAGTGTTGTCTCTTACTAATATTTCTTTTTATACAGCAATTATGTATACACATTAATATTAGCGAAATATCGGAATGAGGTCCTACCTAGACGCCACCAGCATGAATGCCTATGCTGATTTCAGGTAAAACCTTAACCCGTTAAGGACGTATGGTTTATTTTTGTAACATAAGATTTTAGCGTTTTGTCTTTAGATTTCTACGTGATACATTCGAAATTTTGCAAATCTAATCGCTGGATCAGATCAAAGTGGACTATTTCCGATCGAGTATGTTGGGCCTAAGTTACTTTTGGTCGCATAGAAACCGAGAAAACTAAAGAAATTAGGGCCTCGTCCTTAACGGGTTAATAGGGAACCTATAAAGAAGTGAATTTCAAAAATGCATGATTCCATCGGTAGTTGTGGAATCGACTTTCAGAACTGTAAGCAACCCACTTACTCAGCCAAAGTACGGTCACTTTTGAAAATAATCATAAATGTTTAAGAAGGTCCGATACATTCCGATACATCTCATGCATGAGGCAAGAAAAGGGCAACGCTCACCGCGTACCTAGAATCGATGTTTTCATTTGTTCTAAAATATTGCATGCGTATTTTTAAATACTTTTTCAGTAATTTGTATTTTTTTTTTTGTATTTCGTTATTAACATTTTTATGAGCATGCTTTTAAACGGTATGAATTAATTTCATATAAATCGTAAACCGATTAATAATATTTACATTTTGAATTTTTAAAATAAAAATATATTTGATAAAGTTATAGCACTTTGAAATTCCTTTATGATGACATCAGAATCTTTGGATTGTAATATCTATTTCAATTTTTAACATATTGATAAAATTCCAAAAGATTAGAAAGAAAGTATGCCACGATTTAATGAACTATGTGAGCTATTATACAAAATGCTTTTTAACTCAATTCATAAAACAATAATACATGAAAAATATAACATTTCAAGCGTATTTTAAAAATATTAAGGTTAATTATCTATTAAAATCTAAGTTTCAGCATTAACGTTCATGACATAGAACACTTTTGTGGAACCAATTTTTACCAAATCGATATAAAACGTTTAAAGAATGTGAATATTACTCTTAGTACCTTAGAATAAGCGAGTAGAATCTAAAAATATTAAACGTCGTCGCATAACTAGTTAGCTTGGAAGAACATTAATGGCAAAAAAGTTATTAAAATAACTTGTTTATAAGGAATATCTTTAAATAATTGTTTTAAAATTCATTTTTAGGAAAAACTAATACCGCTATTCGAATTTACGGAAAAAATTGCTACAAATATATGCGTTACATGTGCATCAATATTAATTATTTTGTTATAAAATTATTATAAACAATTATATTCAGCCTAAAGTCGCTACAGCCAAGGGCTAAACAAGTAGCACTAAACCAATTTTTTAAACCATTTCTTTACATTACTCTTGCTAAATGTGCATCATTTCGTGTTAGTTTTTCGACAGCTTTGCTACCATGGTAGCAGCAAACCCGTCGAAATTCTATTGAAATTCTACTGCAAATTCTATAACGAGTACGGAATATCTAACTTTATTAATAGTTATTTTATAACAAAATTATTTCTCGTACTATCGAATGATGCTATTATTTTTTGAAGCACTTGTTTAAACAAATTTCTTTTAAACAAATTATTTCAACACTTTTCTGCCATTAGGTTCATTTATGCTAATTTTCAACATACTGTAGATAGTTTTGCGATAGCACAGCTAATGTAGCCGTAGGTTTTAATGGGTTAAATTGAAATATTAGTCGATTATTAGTTATTCGCTATTTTTAGTTATTCTTGCTTCCTCGTAATAGAGGAAGCTTTGTGATGGTAAAAAAAAAAGTTTGCTAAAAACATGTTTGAAACATGTTTTGAGATACTGGGAATGAAAATACACTATTTTTCGAAAATGTCTGTATGGATATGTGTGTTTGTGCGTGTGCGTATGAGTGTGTGTGTGCGTGCGTGCGTGCGTGCGTGCGTGCGTGCGTGCGTGCGTGCGTGTGTGTGTGTGTGTGTGTGTGTATGTGTGTGTCTCTCTGTCTGTGTGTCTGTGTGTCTGTGTGTGTGTGCGTGTGTATGTCTGTGTGCGGATGTGAATCTCCTTTAGTCTGAATATAAACAGTAAAAATTAATATTTGGGGACTCATTTTTCCTGTTTTTCTTTAAAGTTGGTGGCTAAAAAAATTTTTTTTTTCGATACGTTTCGAGCCGTTTTGCCTAACGAGTCCCTGTTATCGAAATATAGCCAATTATGCCCCAAATACACGTCTTTTAGTGAAAAAATGGTACCTCTACTTCAGATCATAACTCGGCAAATCTTTAATCAGAAAAAATAACCCAAAAGTAGGTAAAAGTAGAAAGAAATAACTTTAATTTTTGCTTTAATTCATATACAAATATCAAACTCTTGCAAAGTTCTTAATTTTCTAAGAAAGTGATAAAAAAATACATGAAAAATTGAAGATTTTAATTTTATTTTATATCGCTGATTTTTCATGCATTTCTTATTACTCTTTTTGATAGTTAATAATTTTGCAAGATTAATATTTTTATACGAAACAAAGCGGAAATTAAAGCTCTTTCGTTCTACTTTTACCTACTTTTGGATTATTTTTTCTGAGTAAAAACTTGCAGAGTTATGATCTGAAGTAGAGGTACAATTTTTTCACTGAAAAACGAGTAATTGGGGCATTATTGTCTATATTTCGATAACAGGGGCTCATTAGGCAAAACGACAGGTGCTGGGGTTCATTTTTAGGCACAAGAAAAAAGCTTTCGAAGTCTGATCAAAATTCGCAACGTGCACTTCGTACACTCTCCTTGTTAGTTTTTTTTTTATATCGTAGAAATAATATCATCGATTCAGTGATAATGCATTTGAAAGAGCATAAAATTACCTATCTTTTCCCACTCGAAATTTTGAATAAGCTATTTCCCTTGTTTTGTTATTTATGAATTCGTCATTTTCTTTCAAACGGTTATATCTGTGAAATGTAACAAGGTGAATTATTGAAAAAAATTGAGATGATTAGGAATATGGAAAAGAATATTCTGTAAAATATTTGAGGCTTCATCTTTTTCTTTTGAAGATAGAAAAATCTTTTTGTAAAAAAAATCTATTTTTATATTCAGTGGTGAATTCTGGAGTAAATCGGCAGCATTTGATCTAAAACTTTCGAAAACGGTAGCTCTTTAGTATCTCTTGAATGAGTTATAAGCCCGGATAACAATGACCTTTATGTTTCGAGATATTTGAGATTATGTGTTTTTTAAGATGTTTCTTTTTTTGAGTATATCTCGAGATTGGCACGGTCACTTTTTACCAAACAGGACTCATTTTGTTCGTTATTTAATGAAGATTCTAAATTGTAAAGAAATTTAAAGATTTATCAACTCGTTTTTTTATTATAATGATTTTTTTAATTATTCGGTTTTTGAGTTTTAAGTTTTCGAATTTTTTGATATGTTAGAAATATTATGATAAATTTAGTGTAAATGCATTAGACATAGCAAAAAATTACCTATCTTTGAGATCCGCAAATTTTAGAAAGGCCCTTTTCCTATTTTTGTTTTACACGAAAAAAATCATATTTAGTTTAAACGATTATATCTCGGAAATCTATGATGGCAAATCGTTCACAAAATTTTAGATGATTAATAATTCAGTGAATGTACGTACTAACGTCTGATTACAGTTAATTTAAATATTTAAATATTTAAATAATTTTAATAAATTAAGTACAGAGAAAAAGTTGCTGTGATAAGGAGTATTACCTATAGTTCTGTAATTTTAGTTTAAAATTTTCTTTTGTCAAACCATCAATGATAAAAAAACACCCTTTTTGACGTATTATTTAGAAAGAGATATAGCAATTTAAAATCAATTTATTAGAACAAAGAATTTTATATTGGAACAATTGATTTAGTTTGAGAAAGCTAAGTGCCAGTGAATTGGCAGCGGCTTTTCATGTGTTATTAAAAGAGGTACATTAAGGTAATAATTATTTAAAATTTTGCGCGTTTATTTCAAAGTAAAAGATGCAATAAACATATTCTCTGAAAGTATCAAATTGATTGGTTAAAAATTTAAGTGAAATAAAATGAGATTGTACATTATTTGTTGGCAAAAGAAACTTGTAAATAATAATAATAATAATAATAATAATAACAATTAATAATAATACTTTTTTTGGGTGCGGCGAGGAAAGGGGGTCTCCAGCTTCGCTCTCCTCTCTTTCCTCGCTCCGTTCCGCGCATTCTATTGCAGCTTGAGTTTTGGCCTATTTTTTCGTTGATTTATCAGAATTTCATGCGGTAACACTGATTAAAATTTCGCATCCAACTTTTGTCTGTGCATTGTTACATACTTAGAAAGTCTAAGTTATTCTGTTATGACTCAAGTCTCATAAGAGCCCGTGAATAACGACCAAACTTCTAATTCAACTATCTTCAAAATCTCTTCGGTATAAAAGATTGAACAAATTCTGGCAACTTCATGATACTCTAAACAATTATAATTCTTAATTTTATAACGTACTCTGCATTTTCTTTCTAACTCCTGAACCTTCTTGAATACTGAAAATATGAAAAAACTATCGTAAACATCGATTAATTCAATCATTAAATATTTGAACATCATAATTGATAAGTAAATAAAATATTTAACATTTGTGTACGTTAAAATAAAATTCAAAGTTCTTTTCTACTACCTGGGAGATTAGTTGCCTTCCTGCACTATGAATGGTGCGCCAGCTAATCAGCGCTGACTTTGATTTAGACAACCTACAAACACAAACTGATAGCAACACAATTTGAAAATATGTTTAAACTGTGAGCGCGCTGCGAATTAGCGGATATTCATTGAATTATTCTAATAAAATTGGTAATGGTAATCATGTTCCATAAATATTAAATGAGAAATCAGCAATGTAAAATAGGTTTCTACAGCAAAAAAAAATTTTCGTAAAGTCGAGGCGTGTGACGCTGCAAATACATAACTAGAGCCAGCACTAGATAACACACAGTACCGGGATATTCCGCAGTCACAGTGCAAGAGGTTGACAGTGCTATGAGCCACAGTACCTAGAAGTTCTAATGTATTTTTTTTAACGTTTCAAAAGGATTCATTTAGATGGACTAAGTAAGGAACTTTTTAAATTGAAAAAAAATATGTTTTCAATGTCATTTTCTTTGTTACTTATTCTGCTATCTCATCAAACGCCGAATTCTGATATCTAGCAGGTAACGAAATGTTTTTAAAAATATAAATATTACAAAATTGTCGTAAAAAACTTGAGATTTTCTTCTTTTGTAATGGGAAAAATATAAATGAAAATCTGAAAAAATAATTTGTTTTCAAAGATTAATATGACTAATAAATATTTGAAAAGTTTCCAATAAAATTCTTAAACACGCTTTCATGCATTTTATTGATTTTATTACCGAGTCAACCAATGGCTACTTTATTGACCTCAAAAGCGGGACAAAAATAGCATATTATTCCCGCAAATCTAGTTTTTCTCGCAAATTTACTTTTCTCCCGAAAATACATTTGCGGAAAAAAGTAGCACTTTTTTCTCGCAAATTCTTTTTGAATTATTTTTCTCTATTTTAATATATATTTTCAATAAATTCTACTTCTTACCGAATAAAAATAATGTCAATAAAAATGTTTTCATTTATTACAAATACTTAATATTTTGTACATAATGTTTCATATCTAACTTTTACATAGAATAATTATAATTAGATTTGTACTTAAAGTATTTGTACTTAAATATTGACCAATTAAATTCTTATAAATAAACCTTTAAATGTACTTAACAAGTTCATAACATTTTAATAAATGATATCAAACTTCCGCGCGGGTTCCGGTTTGTAAGTAAATAAAGTGGCCACATTTAAGTCGGGAATAAAGTTCTATATGTAACACGGGAACAAAGTCTCAGATTATTCCCGCGGGTGGGTTTATTGCCCGAGCGAAGCTTGTTGCATAATGTACTATTATATGTCCCATTTTTTGACGCGCTTAAAAATAAAGGTCAATAACCTCTTTAAACAAATAATTTTATTTCATACATCAAATTATTTTTTTAATTATTTTGATCCTTAATTAGTGTTATTTCTTAATAATACAATTTTTTTATAAAACAAATTTGTCGTACACATATTGATATCGGTGATATATTAGTATATTATGGGTTCTGACAGACGCCACGTCGCTAGTTATGTGACTAAATTTCAGGTTGGTAGTAAAGGGTTAAAGTACGTATAGGTATAGTATGTAATGTAAGTGTTAACATAACTAAATACCTGAAGAAAACTAGAAACTTTCACTCAATTTCGCCCAAAAGTATGAAAATTCTTCTATAAATTCTAAGTAGTTTAATTTGGCTCTATGATAAGTAATCGGAGTCTTAAATCGTTCGTAATAAATTCTATCCAAATCATAATTTATTAGCTTGAATGAAATATTAAAATTCCTAAGATTATTGAGTCGCTGGAGAAAAAACAACAGTCTAATCCTTCATAACTTTTGTTAAAGCCACAGCTTCTAGTTACGCGTTAGCTTAAAAATATTGACGTTCGCCCCGGTGTCTCTTCTAGTCATACTCCGAAATATAGTGATACTGACATTGTTATGTTGGCAGCATGTATGCAATGGTCGCGCTTGATAATTATAATATAAAGTATCACAGGGGGTTCATAAAATATTTTCTTTCGATAAACGTAATAAAGTAGTGAGAAAATGCAATTACTTGGCGTTTGATTTAAAAAAAGAAGAGAGAGGGAAGGAAAATAAGTAAAGTACATATAGCGAGGCGGTTAATGGAGGAGAATTTGGTATTGGGCTTGTATATAGGTAGAGGAAGGAGGGGGCAAGGGGGGCAAGGCGATAGGCATGTTTATGCCCGTTGCCGCGTGCGTGCGCATGTGTGATGTGACTGGTAGCTATAGGTTGCATTGGAGTTTCGCAGTGCAATCGAGGAGCGAAAAGGAAGGCATAAGTATAAGCTAGTGGCGAGTCTCGCGCGAGTCGCGAACTCGCGACGGCCGTGGCGGCGCGACTTGCGACTTGCGTGCACAGTCTGTGCGTGTGCGCGCGCTCCGTAGATTAGTATTTAGCAGTCGGTAGATCGGTGTGTGGACTCTCGTGCAGTCTATATATACCTACATAGGTGTAAGCTGCTGAGACTCCTCGGGAGTCGGGAGAGTCGGGAGAGTCGGGAGAGTCGGGAGAGTCGGGAGAGTCGGGAGAGTTTGAGACTTGAGACGCACACATGTGCAGCCAAAGAAAGAAAGAAAGAGAGAAAAAGAGAGAGGGAGGGAGGGAGGGAGGGAGAGAGAGAGAGTCTGTCCACGTGTATGGCGTGCATGTGGGCGTACAGTCATATCGTCTCTCTTCAACACTCGAGTCAGTCAAGGAACGAGCAGTCAGCAGCTTAGCTGCGTTACTTATCCGCGAGCGCCGCGCGCTTTTCGACTAAGATCCGCGAGTTCTCCAGCTTGCCGTGCGGAACGCATTCGGCATTGACGGGAGACGCAACAGTCGACTTTTTTCTCTGGCCGATTTCTTTGTTTTTCGCTTGGCAGCGCGAGCCGCTGCCCGCTAGCCGCTAGTTTGGCGACTGACCGCGAGTGCAGATACGGGAGACACCGCGAGAGAGAGAGAGAGAAAGCTCGAGAGTCCGTTGCTCAATCAAAGTCGAGCGACGTTTTTCCTACTTCTGCGCTTGTGCTTTTACAAAAATATACTGCTCAACGCGATACAGTAACTCAACCTTCTTTCTACTTTCGATATTTCGTGTCGGGTCATCCGGGATTATGTAACTCTTTTTGGTTTTTTGAGGTTATGTTTCTCACCTAATACGCTAGACGCATTTTGTGCTACGAATGTGACCGGCCAGCTGCTCAACTTACGATAAATAGTAAGGATTTTCCTGCGCGTTATTATTAATACAATACTTTTTCTACTTCTTTTTATCAGCGATTTTTTTACATTTACCACAACTCGATACATCGACAATTCAAATGATTTCAAACTATATGTATCTGCTACAAAATAACATTACCAATTTGCCATTGTATATTGCAAAACATTTTCTATTAACTTTCATTACAATAATAATTTAAAGCCTATATATTATAATGCATTACGTATAAACTCTTAATATAATGCAGACTTTAAGTATTAAAAGTCTTTTGGCACAGTACAATTCCAGTATTTTTCTATTGCGAAGCCTATGCTGAATTCAATATTTTTTCGTGTGATTCAAAAATAAACAAAATATGTAAATGAGTATAAAGTGATAAACTATTAAAGTCAAATTGTTCAACTATATTCAATCAACATTTTGCCACGGTAGTGGAATAACATAAGTTATTATTTAGTATTATTAGAGAAGAATAACTCATATTGTCTTAATTTTCATCAGGGTGTAACCGAAGCTGAGCGTGAGGCTTTTGAACTTTTACCCGACGACGAAAGGCAATGCGAGGCATGTAAGACAACGTGTTTCTTGAGTGCAGTGACGTGCTCGTGTCACAAATCGCAGTTAGTCTGCTTAAGGCATTTCACTGATCTTTGCGAATGCCCTCCTGAAAAGCACACTTTAAGATATAGATACACCTTAGACGAACTTCCAATCATGTTGCAAAAGCTCAAACTGAAAGCAGAGTCGTTTGACTCATGGGCAAGTAAGGTTAAGGAAGCTATGGACCCAAAGGGGGAAAAAATTGAGTTAAATGAATTGAAAGAATTACTAGACGAAGCAGAAGTCAAAAAGTTTCCAGAAAGTGAATTACTTACTGCCCTAACAACTGCTGTTCAAGATGCCGAAAAATGTGCCAGTGTTGCAAGACAATTATTGAGCAACAAACAACGAACAAGGTTATTTTATTATACATTTTATTATACAATATCAATTTATAAACAAAATATATAGTGAATTAATGAGATTTATTTTTTTATTTTTTGCAGAACAAGGCAATCTGTCGATGCTAAATTTAAGCTAACAGTTGAAGAACTTACGTTATTTCATCAAGAAATTACGAATCTTTGTTGTGAACTGAAGGAAGCAGATGGTGTTAAATATATACTAGATCAAGTGCTTCAATTTCAAAAGGATGCAGAAGAATTAGAGGCACAGGAGGTTGATTGTGATATCGAAAAACTTGAAAAATGCATTGAATATGGTGACTCAATTTGTATTGAGCTACCGCAACTTTCAAGATTAAAACAGGTACAAGGCAGACTGTGCAATTTGATTAATTTTTATACCATTTGTACAATATTTTTAATAGAAATGTATATTCTTTTTGTATAGAAATTGCAGCAGTTACATTGGTTAGAAGAGGTTAAGTCTATTCAAGAGGAGCCAAAATCTGTAACGCGGCAAGATTTGGGAAGACTTATAGAAGAAGGAATGAATATTCCTCCGCATTCAACTATTGAAAATGCACTTGCTCAACTGCAGGCTTTAATGATTAGTATCGATAACTGGGAAGATAAAGCCAAACTATACCTTCAAGCATCTAAAAACAGACAAACAATCGCATCTGTTGAAGAACTTATTACAGAAGCAGACAAAATCGATGCGTACTTACCAGGATTAAGTAATCTTAAGGATGTATTAAATAAAGCTAAGAATTGGACCAAAATTGTTGAGGAAATACAAGCTAGAGATAATTTTCCATATTACGATACTTTAGATGAACTTGTTCGGAAGGGTAGAACAATTCCATTGCATCTTGCTGCTTTGCCTGTCCTGGAATCAACTTTGGCTCAAGCAAAAATTTGGAAAGAAAGAACAGCTAGAACATTCCTCAGAAAAAATTCACATTACACATTAATGGAAGCACTTTCGCCCAGAATCGGCGTTGGACTACATGCGATGAAAACTCGTAAAAATAACAAAGGAGAAGATACTATTGGAGCTGTATATGTTTGTGATACAAAATTAGATGACTCCAACGATTCAGCAACTGTTGTGGCTGCCTTTAAATTGGCAGAGCAACGGGAGATGGAAGCCATGAAGAATTTAAGAGAGAGAAATATTAATAAAATGCAAACTGATGATTCGAGGTTTTGCGTTTGCCGTCGATCAAAATTCGGACAGATGTTACGTTGTGAACTCTGTAAAGATTGGTTCCACAGTAAGTTGTTTATACATAAAAAATTAGCGTTTTGCAAAAAGCATCTTTTTGCTTTAAATGTAGTATTTATTTAAAAATCTGTTATTTATTTTTAGCTAATTGTGTTCCTGTTCCGAGAACTCCTTATAAAGGCAAACAACAAAGCTCCCGGGTCACTAAATTCTTATGTCCATGTTGCTTACGTTCACGTAGGCCGCGGCTAGAAACAATCTTATCACTTTTAGTAAGTCTTCAGAAAATCCCTGTACGTCTACCAGAAGGTGAAGCTTTACAATGTCTTACAGAACGTGCAATGAATTGGCAGGTAAGTCATATTTCCTATTTTCATACGGTTTAAAAAATCTTTCATATTAATTTAATAAGTATTTAATTTACATTTTATTACTTAGGATCGCGCAAGACAAGCTTTATCTGCTGAAGAGGTGTCTTCAGTATTAGCAAAACTAAGCATCTTATCTCAAAAATTGACGGAAGCTGCAGCTAGAGAAAAAACTGAGAAAATAATAAGCACGGAACTTAAAAAAGCGGCAAATAATCCAGAACTTCATCAAAGGGTTCAAGCTATTGCATCTATGAGTGGCGTACATTCTGACGACAGTGTTATAAGTATTCCTGTAAGAATTTAACATATTTTTCATGCGTTATTATTTAAATCGTGTAAATATTTCATTTTTACTTACCAAATTTTGTTCTACTTTTAATTATAGGATGAGGATGACAGAGTAGATGACGATGAGGACGAATATGATGACGATGACAGCGATAATGATGTACTAACTATTGATGAAGATGAACCAAGTAATACTGCGTTTAATAGTAATGAGCATGCATATTCATCAGGTATATTATGCTAAAACATTTATTAAAATCGAATTGCTACCCAAGTGGAAATTGAATTTGGTTAACATATTTACAAAGAGGGATATCTACAAAGGAGTGTAACTTTGCTTTATTTAAGAGAATTCAAGTGGAAGTCAAATGTGAAATGAAGTACTTCCTTTGTTTTCTAAGATAAAAGAAAGTAAAACTTTTTTATTACATACAAAATATTAAAAATATCTTGCTTGGTTTTTATATCGTTAAATAGGCCTTTTTATATAAAAATAGCAAAAGTTTCTAAAACATCATTTTGTGGTCGAAAATTGGTACAGTGAAATACAATTTAAGTTTACTTGATTAAAATCTAGGTCCGGAAAAAACAACTTAAATCGCTTTTAAAGTAGCATATAAAAAATTCTTCTATTCCAGAAGATTTTATTTCAATAATTTTTAACAAAGCATTATTTTAGAAAAAGATTATAGAACTATAACTATTTTTTAATGAATAATTATGACTATATAAATGATTCTACTTTTTATTTTTTGTTTATTCATGAGGTATACTTGATTAAAAAGGTTGCATAGATAAACTTATACCAAATAATAATTATACATTTGAATTAAATAATTCTTTTCAACCTAATTATCAATCAAAAGTTCCATTAAGATGCTGATTTGACTCATTTTTTGAGGTTAAATGTACGTTTTTTGTTTTAAATGAATTTTTTCTTATAAGTTAGAGGTGCCCAATGATATTTTTGATATTTTTCAAGTGCAATAATTCTTCATCACACATGTGTCTTATACTACAATTATTTTTAACTACATCTTAGCGTCACATGCTTTATAATATGTAAATAAGTACGAAGAATTTGCCATTTTCCATAAGAGCCCATGTTAAACAGCAAAAGACACCCTAGCGTTCTGAAAATTTGTATGGGTATTTTTGAGGCATTGTGACAACTTGTTTACAAGCAGCGTTATTTCTATTTGGTATAGAACTCCCTTAATAATTTTTAGCTTGCCTAAGCTTGATGATAGTTAGTTTTTTCTTAAATTTATTTTCTTTATGATAAATTGTTTTCAAATGGACTAATGCCCTAAAATACTCGTCTATCCGAATGGTGGCATGAATATATCTTTTTCTAGAATAACCACTTATGTCCAACTTTTATATGTTCATGTGCGGTTTTTTAGTGAGAAACAAGCATTTTCCAAATTTGATACTGCAATTAACATGGTACTTAATGAATTATTAAAAACAAAAAAAAATATTACTGTACTAACTCTTAGATTTCGATTTAGGACATTAGTCTAAACATATGAAGGCGAGCCAGTGTTAAGGTGATGCTAAAGCCATCTGTCACCGACAAATACGAGGATCCACTTTTCTCATTTTCAATCTTGAGTAAATATTTCTATGGAAAGTTGTTGTTCCAATCAAAAAGAACAACTTTCCATAGAGATATTTTCTTAAAATTGAAAAATTAATGAAAAAAGTGGTTCCCCGTATTTACCAGTAATACGGGGTTTAACATCACCTTAAATCGAAAAGAAAAGTTAAAATCACTAAATACTGTACAATTTTTATATTGTAATTGCAATAGCAAAAAATAAACTGAACTTGGTGAGAAGTGTTAAAAAATGCAATCATATACGTGGTTGTAAAGGAAAATCCGCCCAGTGACAAAGTACATACTCACAAGGATAGGTGAGTTCTGGTAGGTAGCTAAACATTAAACCTAGCAGCCATAATGTGTACCAATGAGCCCTTGTTCTCGAGATATGAGGTACTTTACTCCAAATATGGATTATTTTAATGAGGAAAGTACCTCTTGTGACCGTAAATTCGCAAGATGTTATTAGGGAAAAATAATTTAAGCTTTGTTTGGTATAAAAATATTTTTCAGATGGCAACTGATAATGCCTGAATATTCGAAGATATTTAAGTCTTTTAAAAACTTTTGATCAGATAATAGTACATTGTTCACTTAGGGCGGAAAGTTGGCGAGTACCGTGAGCCGGAGTCTCGGAGTCCCGGAGGCGCTAGCCGAGGAATGTCGAGGGTTACCGAGGCAAGGACTGCAACTGGCATAAGCGTTAATCGTCTTCCGCCTGTGGCGCACAGCATATTTTTTATCCTATCTGTATTGAAAGTATGCTTTTCGTGTAAAGAAAGCGGACGGTACAGGGCCACTTTTTGCCCACTTGACGTATGACCAAAACAATAGTACATTGTGTATCAAGAACGGAAAGTAGGCGATTACCGCAAGTGGGCGCAAAGTGCATTACTTTACCATCCACTTTATATGCATGAAAAAGCATGCTTTCGCTGCATCTTTTGGGTCAATTTTTCTATAATAAAAACTTGCAGATTCATATTCAGAAGAAGAAGAAGACGTATATTTTTCCATTAAAGTAACGCATATTTGAGGAGTAAAATATCTCATATCTCGAGAACAAGGGTCGATTGTTACAAATTACTGGTGCTAGGCTTAATTTTTGGCCGCTAGATACCACGTTTTAACTCTACGCTGCCCCGTCCAGTTCCTTTTGCTCACCAAAAATTATAACACGAACAAAAAAAATATCTCAAGGGGTGTTATCTGGTGACTGGTGCAGATACATCGTTAAAAAGGAATCTTCCCTCCTCCTCCAGTTTTACTTCATACGCGAGACCAGCACATACAGGAATCTTCGATAAAGAAATATTGTAGCGGCGAGGTACTCTCATTTATGAAAAGTATTTTGTAGTTACAAGTATTCATTATGTCCTCATTCAAATACTATCAAGTAATAATATGTTTTATAGCTACATTTTTTACACTTATAACATTTGTAAGTCTATTTGCTAAGTATTGACTTCCTTTTTTAAACGATAACAGGGAATATAGAACCTTATTTTATGCAATATGCTTTTTTACACTTATTTATTTGAATCTAAATGCATTTTTCGAAAACGATATACGTCTATTTTTTTTATTTTCTTCTATTACAGGGTGTTGTACTTGAAGAAAAATAAAAGGAATACATGCTTTTATTTTACTTTAAAACATTATAGCACATTTTAGCACCTGCTACAATGTGCTACAATATCCTAAAGTCAAATAAAAGCACGTTTTCCTTTATTATTCTTCAAATAACCCCCTAAAAAAGTATAAAATAAAAAAATAAACATAATTCGTTTTCGAAAAATGTATTTTGAGATCATTTAGAGGTGGCTACATCGATCTGAAAAAGAAAACGAGTTTTAGCCACTTTAGATCTAAATAAATAGCTGCTAAAATTTTATAATAAAAAAGCGACAACAGTATTATGTTGTTTTCAATATTTCTTACTAATTTTAATTATTACACTCAGAAAATTAAAAAATTTAGGAATTTTGGACCACCCTAATCTACCCGATTCCATTAAACGAAATTCCGAAAACAATTTTTTAACGTGCTACACAATTTCGCCCTTTAAAGTGTAAATTCAAGAATTATTACAAAAGGGTTAAATAAGATTAAATGTGTTCTTTAAAAAATACTTACCCATGTTTTTTGAGCTGGATAACAAAAGAAAAAATTAAACTTTCATTTTGAATACAAGAAAAAAAAGAAGTAAATTATTTTGGCCATGAAATAAACAAAGTTGCACTACTTTGAATATCTCTTTATTAACATTAAATAAGTTCGCCAATTTTATTCCTACTCAGAGGTATCCTTAAAGGAGGTATTCTACCGTGTTGCGCAGAAATTGTAAGAATTAAAATTTTTTTTTCAATAGAATGAAGTGAACGATTTAATTGAAATTTTTATTCAATAAGTCTTAAGCTATATCATAATACTTTTTATTTGTAGTTTAACAATAATTTATGTATCAAACAGGCTGTCGAACTTACTTTCTTAAAAGAAAGCTAGCTCAGGTGATTCCGGGAGACACAGCGATCCAAAACGAAAAAACAAAACGTTTTCTTGATTATTATGAGTGTAATTTTTGTCCGAACCAAAATTATCCTGATAAATAAATAATTGAGAAGATGCTCGGAAAAATGAAGAATAAAGAATAAAAGAGTATTTTTTCGATACTTAACGTTTTAACGAGCGCCATCTTTTCATTTTTTATTTATCAGGGTGATTTTGGTTTGGGCGAGAAATACACTCATAATAATTAGGAAAACTTTTGGGTTCGGATCATTGTGTTATTACCCGGAGTCACCTGCACTATTATTTTGTTATGTAAATAATTGTCAAAATCAATATAAAAAATATTATTTGATAGCTTAAAACTTAATTAACACTCTGTAAACATTAGAATTAAATTGTCCAATTCGTTCTATAAAGAAAAAATTCTTAAAATTCACCTATTTTCGGTACGTCTCAGTAAAATACCCCCTTAAAATATATTTTACATAGTTAAATAAAGAGTTTAAGCATTGATATAATTAACACTATTTACGTAATATAAAAAAGTCAATAAAACTGGTTTAATTTTAGCGTCGAAATTTCCGTCAAAATCAGCTGCTGGGGATGATAAAGACAAAGTAGTGACATTATCTAGCAGTACAACAACACGATTAGAAGAACTTATGATGGAAGGAGACCTTCTGGAGGTCGCTTTGGACGAAACTGAGCACATCTGGCGGATTCTTAGCCAAACGTGTACTTCGTCGAAAAGTGTACGTAAATATGCACCATTAGACCAATCACTTCCTGCTACTGAGACAAAAGAGCTTAAAAAGCAACCTCAGCAGAGAGGCCGTAAACGAAAGTCTGATGAGTTCGAAATGATGAAAAAATTCGGACGTCAGAGGATAGATGATAAGCCTATAATTAAGCGTAAAGGATTAAATAAAGATACGAAATCAACTGTAACTGCTGGTCCAATGAAGCGTGGTCCACGCAAGGTATGATTTATTACTGAAATTTAACAATAAAACTAGTGTCTTGAATAAAATATCAGTTGTTCCTTTTGAGACTGCACTTTTGCAGCTGGGTCGGTCAGTATTTTAAATGCACATCTTTCAATTCATCAATTAAATACGTTGCAAATATTTTAAGATACATTATACAATTTGATATTTACTTAAGGTTTTATTCGAGACATGTTTTTCTAAAAATCTATAACACCTGCAAAAGAACTGCTATTAGCCCGATTTCAGTTGCATTTATGTTTTTCATTATAGATAAAACGGAAAGATAGCGATGAGGTCCCCAAAAGAAGAACTGGAAACAGGAAAAAGACTAAACAAGATACATCTGACGAGGAAGAAGATTGTGCTGCTGTTAATTGTTTAAGACCAAATGGTAAATATAGTAAACTTGAAATAAAGCTTTTATAAATGTTATTATATTAAGTACCGATAATAGTTATTTATCTCGGTTTTATTTAACTAGGACGAGAAGTAGACTGGGTTCAATGTGATGGAGGATGCAATGGGTGGTTTCACATGCACTGCGTTGGTTTGGATCGTACAGAGCTTGCTGAGGAAGATGATTATATTTGCAGTAATTGTAGCGATGCTGATGTGAACTCATCGGTAGGAAACGATAAGTGACAATACTTAGATTTAAAACTGCATTTTTTGTTGTCTGAGTAAAGTTGCTTTTGGTCTGTCAATCAAGTGCGTGCCAAGCACGTTGTAAATTGCACGTGGCCCAAGCATGCTACATTGTCAAAATTACCAAAAAAAAACGGAATGAGCAAATACGGTTGCCAACCTCATTATTATTTAATTTTGGATTGGACGTTTATGATTTTTTTTCGTAAAGAAAATAATCAAAATTTTTATGGCTTTCCACATTCTAATCCCATAAAAATAAAGGAGTCTCTGTATGTCATAAGACTGTGCAAGCCAGGAAATTGGAAGCAAAAAGTTGGAATGTTCGGTTTGGAGTTTCAGTTTTAAAAGAGGTGCAATCGGTTAACAGCTAATGAATGATAGAGCTGTTGCAGTTTCTATGGGATTGGAAGTAAATATGCACATAGATGTACATAGTTGACATAGAGTTTATTTAGAGCAGGATGTGTAAGTAAGTGTTGGATGCACATGTTTACCCTTTCTCAGAATCAACAGGATTACTACTCAATGCACTCGCCGCATGCCGAGCTCACCGACGACGAAGACGAGTTGGAAGAGAGTGTACAAGAGACAGTTAGCCTCATAAGAATCTATTAATCGGCTGCAACCGCCTGACAAGGAAAAGGCAACAAATACGACCTGGCAAGCAATTGCTACAAATATCTTTACACATGCTGATATACCTGAAATATTGTGTACACATTCATATACACAAATGTAATTATTCAAATTTGTACACATGATAAAGTATATTGAGTAAAATATAAGATGTTGCTGGTTGATCTACGCGAGTTCCGATAACAAACTGTTTTTAAGCTAAGTGAGCGACGTCAGCACCGACAATGAACGTCGTAAGTCGTGACATAAATTAGCAACGTTACAGTAATGTTTTAAATACAAATAACACTACATTTGAACATCAAGTTTCTTAAACGATCATGTCAAAAGAATAGGATCATTTTGAGATCTTACAATCAAGGCGTATTGTCAATTGCATTTCCAACAGATTTTGGAACCTCAACTTTATACTTATTACCTTTGAAATCTTCGGGAATGTAATTTATCGTGCGGTTTTATTGTATCGCAGCATATGATTCAAATAACTATATTTTTGTAAAAAAAAGAATAGAAAGAAAAGTGAAAGAGGATCAGCAAGAAAAAAAAACTTAGAGAATTATTGCTACCATAGAACAGAATTTATTCTGGCAAATTTTTAAATGATCAGAACATGTGAATTTTCAAAGGTGATTAGCTCTTCCCTTAAAAATTGATTTATAAAAAAAATGTTTAGTATTTCGATAAAGTTACGCTTATTTTGTTTATGTAAAAATAATGCTAAATTTTTTTTATTGCGCACGATTCAAAAGTATTTTCTAATATATAATAGATATTATTCGTTTCTATTTCTTCATGCGTTTAAAGTTACATATCGAAGAATTACTATTTCGGGTATGTGTTCATTTATTTGAAATTGTTTTGTATTCTCTGACACCGAAGGAGGTTCTATCTCCATCATTTTTTCTCTGTATTAACAATGTCTTAAAATTATTAGTTTATTAAAAAAAAATTTTATTGTTCATTAAAAGTCGACAAACCTTGTACTTTTTACGTCTGTAAATTGTCTAAATCAACTTTTTGTAAGTTGAAAACAAAAATTTCTTTCCATTCTGTCGGATGAAGTCGAGCTTTGATTTTACACATGCATACGTAGCGTTCCGATCAAAGAATGTAAGATTGCTACTAATGATTTATCGATATCACGCAATTGTAATTATAGCAAGCAAAGAGTGCATTTTCTTTCCTTGACAATTTAATGGTGTGTATTATTTTCGAGCGTCTAATCTCGTGAGTGATACACATGAAAACACGGTAACGTAAATTCATACAAGCAGTAACAACTGCTAAACACTGATTGTACGCATAAAAAACAATTAATATATGTTCATACATACACGTGCACTTACAGGTACGTTCGTATATATGAAACCATCATTGGTGATATATACGTAATGACTATTTTACAATGCGACTTAGAGATGAGACTTATTTGACGCATATATAAAATATTTTATGTATTTTTTTATAATATATATATATATAATATTTTGTATGTATTTCAAATAAGTCTTGTATATATACATATATATAAGCGAGATATCGATATTTATATTTGGATATAAATAATAAGAACGAAGAAAAAGTGAAGATGATAGATATTATTATTATTATTATTATTAATTATTAATATTATTTTTTATTATTATTATACTGTACGTATAGCTGTATAGAGAAGCAACACTATGAACAGATTATTACATTATCGTAGAAATTTGTGATTTCAGAAAGAATTGTAATAATAAATATTACCTGTCGAAAATTGCGTTTTTCTGTATTTTCAACGACATTTCCTTTAATGCCATACTTTAAAATTTTTTGTGATAGCATTCTAATAGAATGTAATAGTATATTGTGTACCACGGGGGAAAAGTAGACTTTTTTAGCCGAGTCGAAAGCGAGCAATCGCGAGCTGAAGGCGAGTGCGTATTAGCAATATGACTCCGGCAATCAACATGGCGGCTCGTTGTACGAAAATAGTACACAAAGTATAGGCTTATTATCGTTTTTATAGTAATATTTTAAAAATGAACAAAAGTTTCATACATATTTTAATTTTTACATACTTAGTGTGAATTTACATAGTTTTTGAACATAAATTTGAAAAACTGATTTTTTCTTTTATAAGCAATTTTTTTAATTAAAAATTAGATTTTATGAGTATAATGAAATATAATTTATCAAAATATTAAAAAAAAACATGGTCAATGTTTTGAAATAAAGACATTTTATGCATTTTTCTACAATTTTTCCTACACTGAACCGCCATTGTCATATTACCAATTGCGAGCTCAAGAAGAGTATTGCAAACACACAAGGGCGAAAAAGGCTTTTCCCCATGGTACACACCGTATCTTTTGTTAAACATGTATTGATAACGTGTTTTTTTATGCCCATGAAGCGAAACTAAATCTGGCCGTTCTTCGACACGGTGCAAATGCACGCTTGTTAGACCGTAAAATCAGTCTATTAAAGTGTTTAGGCCCATCTAAACATGTGTTACCATCCGGATGGTACCCTATGTTTAGGGCTCTAAACTTAGGGCTTATTTTCGAAAATCAGTCTATTAGAATGTTTCGGTCCACCTAAACATGTGGTATCATCCGGATGATACTTGATGTTTAGGGGTGCCTAAACACTCTATTAGGTAGATTTTCAAAAATGTACTTTTACGCCCGTCGGTCGAAAAACGGCCACTTTATTCCTGCTATATGGGTATGAAAAAACGCGTTTTCGAGTAAATGTGACAAGAACTATATAATGTTTATTAAGGAGACTAGCCACTGTTGAAACTCTAGGAACATTATAAATGTTTAAAGCTTGACCAATTTCTTAACTATTCTTTGTTTATTTATTTATTTATTTATTTATTTAGTAATTAACATAATAAAAAGTGCTTACGTAGTAAGTAGGGCGTTGAGTGTATATAATACAGATAAGAATAGAATTGTGAAAGTTAGTTATAAGTTTTTGCTAGACACATATTTTTCAAAAATTTTCCCCTAAATACATGTTTTTTCTTAAGGTATCTTAACTTATGTGGACACCTCAGTGCTACCTCCATTTACCCCTTTTTGCTGAAAGTTTCAGCTCCAACGATTATGGGGTGCATGCGAGAACAACTTTTAACGGAAATTCTCAGGAAAACGTCTTATTTGGAAAATTAAATAATAAGTGCATTTTAATTAAAAGATTAGTGACATTTTTTAACCATCTAAAGCAAAATCTCATTTTTTCATCGAAAAAAAAGTAGGAAACATTTTATTAACTTTAAAATATTTCTCGAATAGCTGATCAGTATAAACAAGCTCTATAATAAATATAATATTTAGCGGTAGAGCTTAAAATCGACTTTCAGTAAACGATTTTGAATACATCTGCTCTTAATTCAATTAAGGTTTAATAACTAACATGGTAATTTGTTGCTTTATGTGTTTTTAAAGAACTGTCACTCAATATAATTACAATAAAAATTTTTAAAAAAAGAATTGAACCGACTTAAAAAAATATATCGCTTTAAAAAGTAAAAAATAATACACTCTGTAATAACGGGATTGAGTAAATAATAATAATAGGCTCGATCAAATGTTTATTATCTTTATTTAATAGTCAACATTTATTTAAACGACAACTTTTTGGAGTTAGCGCCAAACTTTTCAGCAAATTGCTTACCAGACTATTCTAACGCTGACTTCAAAAAGTTGTAGTTTAAATAAATGTTGTCTTTGTATTAAATAAAGATAATAAACATTTGATCGAGCTTATTATTTTCTCATTCCCGTTATTACAGAAAGAATTATTTTTTACTTTTTAAAGTTTTATATTTTTTTACGTCGGCTCAAATTTGTTGTAAAATTTTTTAATTAACTCTATTTAGTGCTCTCAATATAATATATGTATATATACATGTATACACATATTTGGTCCAAAAAGAATGATAAAAAATCATTTTTATTTGGCCAGTACTGGTAGTATTAGCCCAATACCAACTCAAAATTTATATAAGACCACCAGTGGAATACTCTGACAGATAAAATATAGAATTATCGAAATTCGTACATCTGGAATCAAGTTAAGCATACAAATTTACGAAACGATGACGGAAAGATTGACGTCAGAAACTGTTTAATTGCCCAGTACTGGTAGTATTGGCCCAGTATTAATTCGAAATTTTTGCGGGACCAACAGTGGAACATACTCTATAAGATAAAAAAATAATTATCGAATTCGATTCATCCGTTGAGGAGTTATGCGTAAACAGACATAAAACAAAAAATGGGTCGAATTGATAACCTGCTTCTTTTTGAAGCCGGTTAAACAGAAATTGAATTCTAAGTTACTGAGGAAAAATCAATATCGCCATACGTATTGCCTTTCTTCATACGCATTATTTTGTCTAGGCGACATGGTTATTTTTAAATTTACAGCAAGTAATATATATATAGTTTTATATCTAACAGTATCATTAGTTTACTGTATATTCAAACAGTTAAATCTTTTATAAGTCATTATAACAATTAAACAACATTTGGCGCAAGCTTAAAATACTCGTGACTATCAGAGCGTACTGGGCGTTATCGGTTTCAGTAGGGGTTATATATAATATATATTACATTAAATCTAGCGACTTGAAATTTGAATGGTATATTGTTTTTACATTGTAGACAACGAATAAGAATGGATTTTACTTAATTCCAACTCTAAGGAGTAAATTTTACAGATTTCAATTTTTTGGGGGTTAGAACTATAAAATGTATTTTCTCGGAATCATTTAAAAATCTCCAAGGCCCGATGAGATATCAGTTCTTTTAATCGTTTTATAGTTTTTTTTAATACCAATTTCTAGAAAGTAATTACTGGATTTTTCTCTAAGCCACCGCTAAGTGGGAAAATGTTTCAAATTTCGAATCCTAAATTGGTAAAAAATGTCAAAATGTGATTTTATGGTTTTTGAATTTTTATTAAAAATCTGCAAGGCCTACTGAGATATCGTCTTTCTTATCGTTAAAAAGGGTTTTTATTTTTAGTACTACTTTCTAGAATGTAATTTCTGATCTAGAATGATTTTTCACATTTCGAATCCAAAATTCAAACTGACGACTGACTGACTCATCGCCGCGATGGGGGATCCTAGGGACTTGAAATTTGGACGGTATATATACGAAAGATCAGTCTTGATATAATACTTCGTAAAAATCGTGGGCTACGCCACGACGTGGGATACTAGTATATATATCATATATTGACTGACTGACTCATCAAGCCGAAACCATTAAACCTAGCGACTTGAAATTTGGATCATATATTGTTCTTATGTTTTAAGCAACGAATAAGAAGGGGGTTTACGAAATTCAAACCCTAAGGGATAAATTTTCCAAATTTCAATTTTTTAGGGAGTCAAAAGCTGCAAAATGTGTTTTCACGGGATCATTCGAAATCTTAAAGGCCCAATGAGATATCGGCTTTACCACAGTTGGAAGGTTTTCCAATATTAATTTCTAGAAAGTAATTTCTGGGTTTTTCCCTAATCAACTTCCAAGACCAAGTGGAAAATTTTTCCAAATTTCAAACTCTGAATTCAAACCCTTATCTTCTATAAATGTCAAAAGATAAAACATGTTTTTACTGACTTACTGACTCATCAACGTTCAGCCAAAACCTTGAACCTATAGTGACTTAAATTTGGATGATGTGTAGTTTTTTGGTCATAAGCACTGAATTAGAAGGGATTTTAGGAAATTTAAACTCTAAGTTTGTAAATATATCAAATTTTAATATTTTCTAAGGTTGAAACGTTGAAAGTTGTAAAATGTTTTTTACGGATTCATTTAAAATCTCTAAATCCTGAAGAGATGTCGACTTAAATTTCTTTTAACAGAATTACTCACTCCCATTAACCAATTGTATAACAAATTGTGAGTTGTTTGTTACAACTCATTTGCTGCAATCTTGACAGCAAGTATTGACGTAAATTTATGGCAGCTAGCTGAAGTCAAAATGATGGCAACTGTTGCTTATGATATGCAGACGTATCATAGACAAAGGTTGTCGTCATTTTGCTGTTATATTTACCAGTTTTCTTATGATTCTTATTTGCATTAGTTTACAGCTACAATTTTACATCATTTGATAAAACTTTCGAAAAATTAATTTAAAAAATAATGGTTTTATAACAAATATATTTATCTGCTAATTTTCAGAAAAAGTTGTATTGATCACTCTAACCCATGACAAAAAGTTTTCTGCCCCCTTTGTGTAAAAAGAAACAAAAAAATATGGTCCAGAAACAATACATTTAACCGGGTTTTACTCGAGATACCGACGGACACACACACTCCCACATACACACATACATTTTCTAAAAATAGTGTATTTTGATTACAATTGTCCCTAATACGTTTTTTTGAAATCTTTTTTTTACTATCCTAAATCCTCCTATGAGGAAGCAAAATATTCTTATTCTGCAATAAATACACTGGCCATGAACCGTTAAAGTGATGCTAAACCCCCTGTCACCGTCAAATACGGGGAACCACTTATTTCATTGAATTCTCAATTTTGAGAAAATATCTCTCTGAAATGTTGTTGTTTTTGATTAGGACAATAACGTTTCATAAAGATATTTGCTAAAAATTGAAAATTAATTGAGAAAAGTGGTTCCTCGTATTTGTCAGTGACAGGTGGCTTTAGCATCGCCTTAAAACAAGAAAAAAGTGCAAAACTTAAAATAATAACGAACCTTTTAAAAACTAAGAAGACATTAAAAACAAATTCCTTTCATTTACGTAAATAAAAGTTGTTAAGAATTTTCTTTGTTTTTAGAGGTTCATCGAGAACGTAATTTCATGCAGAATAAGAATCTTTTTTTAGTTGAGTGCAATAAACGCTAGAATTTGCACCGATAATCAGAGATTCTTACAAGGCCACAGTGAAATCTGCTGATTTCTCAATCATAATCGGTCATTTTCTAATACTAAAATTGCTTCTCTTTTACTTTCATAACGTCATTCATAAACGTACTCGAAAAGTGTCTGAAATATTCGTACTGACTATGAAAAAATATCCCTAAACTTATTTATTCTTTCTTTCATTTTACATGCGATCTTAAGGATGTTCACCGGTTGACAGTACGGATAGAAAGTTAAAATCGAAAAAAAATGAATGGCAATATTTATAATGAAAACCACTCAGTTTACAAGTGTGCTCAAATATAAATTAGACAATTTATTACAATTTATATACAATGCTTTATATTATACAAACAATAAAAAGCATTAAAATATTAGTAAAGAATATAAAAATTATGAAAGAGAAAATCGAAGTACGGCATTAACTTTTGCATATACTGTACCGCGATTATATACATGTGCTCAAATATATATATATATATATATATATATATATTAAGAGGATGTCGGAGCTAAAATCGTGTATTTTCTTTTAGTGATTACTTTTAAAATATAGAATGCAGGGAAACCTTAAGAGCAGAGCACCGTAGTGCTTTTTATAATAAAGCTTTTGCATGCAAGATAAAGTTGATCTGATGAGTTATTTTTCTGATTAATTGGAAATACAATAGGGTGTTTACGCATTGAAACATAACCTCAAAATTGTAATTATACCAAACTTTTGCTAATAACTTCTTTTAATGTAATTTTACAGTAAGATTTAGAGCTGAGCACCGTAGTGCTTACTATAATGAACCGATCTGTACAAGATAAAGTCAGTCGGACTTGTAGTTTTTACAAACAATTGGAAATACAAAATAGGTCGGACAGCAAAGGGGGGGGGGGGGGGGGGCTCCGACACCCCCTTAATAACATTTGAGCATAATTTTAGATTGCTGTCTTTAAAAAAGTACCGCTTGCTATGTCGAGCATTTTACGTATTACTTCTATGCTTATTTTACATTACATACGAGTTTTTCAAAAGGATTTAAAGAAAATTTGATTTACGATAAATAATAATGAGATTCAATTATCCGATGAACGTTCTTAAGGGGAACTCCACTGATTTTTTACCAAAAAATCGAAAATTCTTTTATTACATATTTTTTATGTTTATAGTTTTATAAATATTTTGAGACCTACTGGATTTCAAAACCCTTTGTTATACCAAAGTTATAACCAATTGAGTGAAACAATTTACATTAGATAGCATACCAAATTAAAACTTTAAACCCGTTTTTTCAAAACTTACTTTTCTAACTTCAAGAAATTTCTTGCGCAACCCATGACCCTGGATATTTTTGAAACTTCCAGAAAATATGGGTTAAAGTATTGTGAAAATAAGTTAATATTTTGTTTTGAGGTATTTTGATGTTAAATGTTTTATTCGTCAATTGTAAGTGTTGAAACATGTAGTTTACTTATATTTTTTTAAGTTAAAAAACATTTCATTTATTTTGGACCATTAATTGAATTTAAACAATTTGAAACAATTAACTTTTGTTCATTTAAATTTTAAAAGTCTTCTAGAATGTTTTAAAATAGAATTCGTTAAATTCGTATGAGCAAGGAACTTCTCTAAAAACCCGTGTTTTTATTACAAAATTTTGTATTTTCTCCAATAAGTACTAAAAACATTTTAGTTATGAATTCTCAACATTTTTTACAACCTTCTTCAATTATGACAAAAAAGTTACCGAAATTTTAATTTTAATGTATAAAAGGGAGAGATTTTTTAAAAATCAGCCTTAAGGGGGTGCACCTTAAATTTTAAATAATAATTATTATTTTTAATTTTTGATAACAAACTATTTAATCAAAATTTGTCTTCATGTACAAAACTTACTTTTTTTAACGTATATAATTTACCATTTCACCGGAGAAAAAGGTCCAAATATCGATTACAGGCCCAGCAGACGAACAGCTCACTTTTCATGAAAAATTCACTGTCTAGTGGTAAAGTATAGCATCTCCCTGTAAGCAAATGTAAATTTTCCAAGTTTTTTTTATTTTATATGAGCCTGACTACGAACATGACCAAAATCTTGAAGAAATTCAGATTGTAAGTCACTTTTATGGTGCTATATACAATTTTAATGCGTATAAATAATAAATATTTAATGGTGATCTGCGTTTAAATGAGTGATTATAGTGGTAGTATACGTTTTCAATTTTCAAGATGTTGGTCATTTTCGTAGCCAGTGTCAAAAAAAAATTGAAAAACACTTGAAAAATTTACTTCCGCTTACAGGGAGATGCTATACTTTGCATTCTGGACGATATCAGTGAATTTTTCATGAAAAGTTAGACGCACGACTTCTGGGCCTGTAATCGATATTTTGGTCTTTCTCTCTGGTGGAATGGGACATTTTATACATAGGGTTCAGGTGAGTTTTTTACTTGAGTATAAATTTTCATTAAAATTTTTTTTATTAAGCACTAAAAATAACAATTATTATTTCAGATTTAAGATGTATGTACCGTTTTAAGAGGCAGAGACACCTTTAAATTTTCAATTAATTGATAATATGTTTTAAGATAAAAATACGTTACTCATCATTGTATTACCTGATTCTTTTCGTAAATTTAAACATTTATCAAAATATAATTATTTAGATAGCCAATGTGATCGAATCGACGCTCTCAAGGTTTTATTATGTTTAAAATACATGTAGTTATGATATGAGTGTGGGAATTTGTATATAAAAATTATTGACCAAAGTTATATAGTCTATTTAAGCCATATCATAATACAATTTTAAAAAATCGAAGAATTTTGGCTCAATCACATTGGCTTTGTAAACCTTGCGGTAGCCCATCAAATATAGAGGCTTTCATTATAGCCAATCAAAGGGTCCTAACGACCTTCAATAAAATTAAAAGGTTTCTTTAGTTATATTTTAATAAAATGTTTAAATTTACTTATTCTTAACCTTTTCTCTTGATATTAATAAAGGGTTCACGAGAAACTTTGACTTTATTAAGCGGTATTTAATTTTATAAATAATTTTGTTTTTATAATAAAATATAATGTTTTTCAACATTTGCGTGATAAAAAAGTCATATAGATGCGCCCTAAGCAAGGCTAAAGATCAGTAAAAGTCAAAACTCTATGACAATGGTGAACAAAACAAAATTTATCTCATAAAACAAAAAAGGGTCACGGAATTTGAAGAAACTTAAGGAGGTATTTTTTTTACATAAAAATGAAGCTTATTAGCAACCGTACTTTTTTCCAATGGGCCTTTTTTCTCAAAATATAAGTCATTATATCCCAAATTCGTATAATTTTAGTAATAAAAACACTTCTTCTTCTCAACGTAGTTCTGCATGTTTTTACAGTAAAAATGATCCTAAACACACAAAAAAATTAGACGAAAAAAGATTTAATTTAACAATTGAATTTGATGACTGGTAATGCATGAATATTGGACGGAATTCGATTGATACAAATTCGGAGATCTTTCACACCTCTTTAGTCATCATTTTTAATTATTAATAATTTGTATTCGGATTTATATTTTTATATGCAACAAAGCTTAGATTAAAGCTCTTTTCGCCTATTTTTATTGTGTTGTTAGGGCCATTTTTTACTGTGAAAACATGCAGAGTTACGTTGAGAAGAAGACGCGCTTCTTTTTACTAATATTATACGCATTTGGGGTGTAATGACTTATATCTCGGGAAGGAAGGCCCATTGGAAAAAAGTAGGCTTTATTTTTAGGTGCAAAAACACTTCCTAAAGTTTCATGAAATTTCGTGACCCGGAGGGTGAAATTTTTTTTCATTATTTCCAGTTGCATTTTGCGCGCCAAATTTTATTCTTATGTTCTAAAATGACACGAGAGCGGCATCATTGGAGGGGTCCGTGGTTTCACGAGTGATCAATCATCCAATGTTAAGCATGCAGCGCTGGGCGCGGTTAGTACTTGGATGGGTAATCGCTCGGGAACCCCGTCACGACAATGATTGTTCTGCAGATGGGGAATGAAAACTTAGGTGCTTTTTGTGGAAGTAAAATGTACCTAAGTTTGACTTTCCTATGGGCTTATTTCTGGCTTGTTTCTTGATCGGAAAAGTTTTCCCTACGTCACAGGACATGTCGCTGGGCGAATGCGGAAAATTTGTGAGGTACACATAGGTTGGGTTTACGATCAAACACTCCTACACGCAGGTCCATACGGGTCCGTACGGGTTGGTATATGAGAATAAAAAAAAATAAAAAAATAATAATAAAAAACATGGTTTTTGTGGAAATGAAAAATTATAAACTTAATTTAGCTACATATTTTTTTAAAAGCAAAAAAATAATAATATTGCAACATAGGTTTCTAAATTTTACTACAAAGAATATATTGACGCCCCTATCGAAGACTAGCAAAATCTCAGAGAAAATAGTACATTTCGATACTAGTGCAAGAATTCTCGCACATGTATCGAACCGTATTTTTTTACACGACGAGTGCGAAGCTCGATTTAGCATACGCTTATTTGCCGCAGCGTGTGTGAAACCGAGTTTCGCGCACGGATATCAAAAAATATCATTTTTTCACAGGATCCACGAAAGTGTTATTATTTATTAGAACATCTAAATATGTTAGTTTTTTGTAACAAGCCTCTGTAAAGAACTATAGTTGTTTTTGAGAAATCTGAAATATGCTAGACTTCGTAAGGGCTATCGATACAAATCCAAACTGATCAAAATCATGTCCTTTTTTGAAGGTTTTCTGACTGCACTGATATTTTAAGGGTGGCTTAGGGGGACCTCAAATAGTATAAATGTAGTCTTATTACGTGTTATTATGTACACTCCACGTGGAAAACATCTGGTGGAATGCGTTTCAATTTTATTGAAATGCAGAAACTTGGATTTCTTTGTATTGTAAAATAGTATATATTACACACCTAGGGAGGTATAGAATTGCTATGGGGTCGCCATTTTTCCTCACGTGGTGCGTATACTATTTTTCATCATACCCGGGCGGAAAATGACACATTTCAGTTTCGGAGCTGGGAACGTGGTACTTTCGGCCAGGGTATGGTGAAAAAATATTTTTTCAATGTTTAAAAGATTCTGTTTTTTTCCTATAGCTTCTTCCTTTAAAATAGGGAAAAAACCGCATAACATGGGTTTAACACTGGTAAAACTTTATTTGTTTAATAAAAAATTGTAGTTTTGTACCAATACTAAACCTAATAAAGTTTTGACCTAACTTTTTCCGAATTCCGCTTCTCTCATTTTTGTAAGAATGAAGTTCCAAAACAATCCGCTACGAATCGTGTCTGCAATCGTGCACCGCCTAAACGTTGGACTAACAAAAAAAGATAAATTATGCCTCCACCTGTTAAAATACCTTAAAAGACAATGCAATGAAATATTGACCAGCTACGCAAAAAAGGAAAAAATTGTATCAAGCTTTAAATTATATTTATATCGTCGTTTTTTTTTAAGTTGTACCCTTATTCAAATGCATATGTTCAAGAAACACATGTATTATAAATCGCCTATTCGAAATCCCATTAATTATAATTACGAATAGTAATCTATATGTATGGTATAAAAGTCGAGATTTCCATGGAAATCCGCATAGCAGTGATGAATCAGCATAGCAGAAGTCGATGATTCATGCATAATTTCGAAGGTTATCGGTGAAAATTGTATTTATGAATCGTGTTAAAACTTTAAATAAATTATGGTGGGAGTTATTAGTTTATTAGTTGAAAATTTACTTAAAAAAATATTGTATGTACCTGATACGTTTAATTCTTATTAAACTTGTATTAGAAAAAGCATTAAATGGATAAAAATTGTCATCGATAAAAAGATGAGAAGATGAATGTTGTGGCAGAATAAAATAATGTAAGTTTGCATCAAGGATAAAGAATGTATTGTACAATATATTATCTACGATACTGTTATATAAAGTATTTGTCTTATCGCACTTGTTTGATAAGAATAACAGCAAAGTAAGATTAATTGAATCGATATCTTTGAAAGTATTTCCCTGCAATGTAAGTGAAATGCTTAAGGATTTACGAAATAGTTAAGTAAATGAAAAAGAAAGAAAATGAAGCAAAGAGACTGGGGTATTTTGGGTGGAAAATTGAGTATACATAAATATGAGCGAGAGCCGAGAGCAGTGTAGAATTATAGCGCTAGCAGTGCCTAGGTATATTACTTTGGTAAGATACGTGGATCGTGCATATAGCTGGGCTAGAGGAGTTCGGACTGTTCGGAGTCGGAGGTTGCGCGAAGAAGTGGAAGAAGTGGAAGAAGTGGAAGAAGTGGAAGAAGTGGAAGAAGTGGAAGAAGGATAGTGATATAAAGTGAGTAGGCGATATGTCGCGCCGCTGCCGGAGCTGCGCGAGCGCGTTTCGTTTCGGAGTCGCATTAGCTGGCGGGCGGGCGGGCGCGCGCAGCAGCAGCAGCAGCAGCAGCAGCAGCGGCAGTATAATCATAATCCCCCAGTCGGTGGACGGCCAGTGTCTTTGCGAGTGCAGCAGTAGAGCGGAGCGGCGCGAGCACCCGATTCGCCAAGCACGCGCTAGTGCACTCAGTCGGAGCGCCTGGGATTTTTCCTTAACACCGGGGGAAAGTAAATAGAGTCGTCGGGAAAAGGAGACGCGCCTCAGCGAGGGACAAATTTTACGCTGCAACATGGCCACCACGATCGACGACCGGCAGGAGCTTCTAGAGCGATTCCAGGCGGTGAGTCCTTTCAACTCTCTCTCTCTCTCTCTATCTGCGGGTTGGCTGCCTGTCGGGCTGCTGCTGGACAGGCGCTATTTCGGCGCATTTTTTCTCTCCTCGCTTTTGTCGCGCGATGCGCGCGCGCGCGAGCGATCGAAGGATGCCAGTCGGAATGAAAAGTCACACGCCCACGCGAGCCTCACTTGCCGCGCTCTCGTCGTCGTCTCGACGCTGTGTGTATATCTATGTACAATTCGCTGCCGTGCAGCCAGCACACTCTTTACGAATGACCCACTCACTGTACCGCCCGTCTATATAGCCCGCTTTGAATAATCCAATGAATCCAATGCCCGTGTCACCCGTTTTCGCTTCTTCTTCACTCCCAACTCACAATCTTCGTATTCTTTATGCTCGAAATGAGTAATAATCCTGTCTGTCCGCCCGATAGATATAGCAGAAACGCACGAGGTGTGCACTGCACGCGCGTATTATACCTATACCTATATACCTATACATGCCTTACGTCGTACGCGAAGCCTTAAAGTCTTTAATGCGAGACGTGTCACGCCGATGTGTCACTCGAATCACTCACCATTATTTACTTTCCTAACGCTGACGCTCTTCCATTATTTGCCTGCAGAGGCACTATCAAAACTATCAAAACTATCAGCTGTGTCCGTTGCAGAAATATTTGCCAACCGCCAAAGTCCGAACTCCCCGCTACTCGCTGCTCGATTCATTATTTTATGCCTTCTCTTATACATTTCTATTCATCGATGCACGCTCGCCTCGAAAAATGCATCATGCATGCTTGGAACATTCACGCATAACAAGTTTCAAATCAAACAATAGATACGACCTACCTACTCTCACAAGTGAATCAAACTCCTTTAAAGATATATAGACAAAGCAATCATTTAAACATGCGATAATACAACGCGGGGATGATTAATCTGCTTTTATTAGTGCTTACGTATTTTTCAACTAAGACGATTAAGAGAAATTAAACATTTACAGCTGCTTCGTCCTGCAACCTACATTATTCTATCTTGGAGAATATTTTCGAGGTGTTTCCATTTTCAATTTCTTATTTCTTTCGTAAGATCATGATAAGTTTTATTCTAATAAAGTGTTAGATAAGCCACATTGCATAATGCAATTATTATAGGGATTTATTAGATAAATAAGGAAGGCCCGATTGTAAGTGTAAGAACTGGCCTATAGATAGAGATAAGGCACATGCGCGCATCAGGACCTCCCCGGAGCTTCTCGTACATGGCCAATGCCTCCTGCAGCGAATACGCTCATTTTCTCTTTATTTTATTTGTATCGTTCTACATCATTCTATAGCCGTTCTATAGCAGCTTATTCGAACGCTTTGCTTATAATTTGCACAATGAGCGTGGTGAAGCATGTAAAATGTTAATTTTTCCCTTTGTAGATCGATGAGAACGGGGACGGCTTCATCGACCTGGGCGAGCTGCGCAACGCCCTGGACCAGTGCGGCTTCAAGATGCCCGGCTACAAGGTGCGGCGCATGATCGAGGAGTACGACGACAAGAGGCGGCCCCAGGAGAAGGGCCGGCTCAGCTTCGAGGAGTTCGAGAAGCTCTGCCAGGATCTGCGCGCCAGCGAGGTCAGCTCGACCTTCAAGCAGGTCGTGTCGAAGAAGGAGAACCTCGAGACCCTGGGCGGCATCTCGGCGGCCTCGAGCGAGGGCACGACCCACTCGGTCCGGCACGAGGAGCAGCTCGCCTTCAGCGACTGGATCAACAGCAACCTCGGCAAGGACCTCGACCTGAAGCACCTGCTGCCCATCGACCAGGAGGGCAAGAGCCTCTACGACAAGGTCAAGGACGGCGTCCTCCTCTGCAAGATCATCAACCACTCGTGCCCCGACACGATCGACGAGCGCACCATCAACAAGAAGAACCTCACCCTCTACCGGATGCACGAGAACCTGACCCTCGCCCTCTCCTCCGCCCAGTCCATCGGCTGCAACATCGTCAACATCGACGCCCACGACCTGAGCAAGGGCTCGCCCCACCTCGTGCTCGGCCTCCTCTGGCAGATCATCCGCATCGGCCTCTTCAACCAGATCACCCTCGAGAACTGCCCGGGCCTGGCGCGCCTCCTCCAGGACGGCGAGCGCATCGAGGACCTGCTCAGGCTCTCCCCCGAGGAGATCCTCCTGCGCTGGGTGAACCACCACCTCGAGAAGGCCGGCGTCTCGCGGCGCTGCAACAACTTCTACTCGGACGTGACCGACTCGGAGATCTACTCCCACCTCATCCAGCAGATCGCCCCGAAGGAGGCCCAGGTCAGCCTCGAGGCCCTCATGGAGCCGAACCACCTGCAGCGCGCCGAGCTCATGCTCCAGCAGGCCGGCAAGATCGAGTGCCGGAGCTTCGTCACGGCGAGCGACGTCGTCAACGGCATCCACAAGCTCAACCTCGCCTTCGTCGCCAACATGTTCAACAAGTACCCGGGCCTCAACAAGCTCGACGACGACTCGGACCTCGAGGGCTTCGAGGCGATCGAGGAGAGCCGCGAGGAGAAGACCTACCGCAACTGGATGAACTCCATGGGCGTGAGCCCCTACGTCAACTGGCTCTACTCCGACCTGGCCGACGGCCTCGTCTTCTTCCAGCTCTACGACATCATCAAGCCCGGCAGCGTCAACTGGCCCAAGGTCCACAAGAAGTTCTCCAAGCTGCGCAAGTTCATGGAGAAGCTCGAGAACTGCAACTACGTCGTCGAGCTCGGCCGCCAGATGAACTTCTCCCTCGTCGGCATCGCCGGCCAGGACATCAACGACGGCACCGTCACCCTCACCCTAGCCCTCATCTGGCAGCTCATGCGCTCCTACACGCTCTCCATCCTGAGCTCCCTCACCGGCAGGCCGGGCAGCGCCGTCGTCGAGAAGGAGATCGTGCACTGGGTCAACTCCAAGCTCCAGGCCGCCAACAAGACGTCCTCCATCAAGAGCTTCCAGGACTACGCCATCTCCGACGGCAGGGTCGTCCTCGACCTCATAGACTCGGTCAAGCCCGGCTCCGTCAACTACGACCTCGTCAAGGACGGGACCAACGACGAGGTACGTGCCCCTTGCGAATTCATCCGCCATACTCGCGATTGCCCATTGTACAATGCCCCTAACGCAATTTGCAGGAAAAGTTGGACAATGCAAAGTACGCGCTGTCCTTGGCCAGAAAATGCGGTGCCCGCGTTTACGCGCTGCCCGAGGACATCACCGAGGTCAAGCAGAAGATGGTCATGACGGTATTTGCTTGCCTCATGGCGACGGACTACGTGCCGAGCAGGGATTCCAACAATCAGATTAGTGACCTCAATGCCAGCGAGAATAACGGACAATAATAACATTTGCCTCGCGCTGCTCTCCTCCTCTTTTCTTTTCTTTTCTTTTCTTTTCTTTTCTTTTCTTGTAAATATGTAACTATGAATGAATATATATTTATATACAAATATTATACGTATATATTCATTCGTGTGTCTGCGTATACGGGTGTGCAGATACCCCTATGCATTACACAACGGCTTCTTTCGTCGGCCCTTTTGCCTCTCGAACGTAGTCACACTGGGTATGAATAGACTAAAAAACGTGCTCTACATCTAACGTAGAATTACGATTACGTAGCACTAATGATTTTTTAATATCTGCAAATGTTATACGTGCTTATTTAGAAACCGTACGTACATACGTGCACACGACCTTTTCCGTTACAAATAAGACAGTCGAAATCGACAGTCCTCGTTTTCACGTATATTCATAAGTCTTTTTGCTCAAGAATAATTTTTATTAAGCTGAAGTTAAAGCCACCCGTCACCGACAATTGCAAGGACCCACTATTTTCACTTCATTTTCAATTTTTTTCAGAGAGATAATTTCTCAAAATTAAGAATTATATGAAACACGTGTACCTTCGTATTTGTCAGTAACAGGGAGGATTTAGGATCACCTTGATTACGTTCCATTATTTATTTTTGCATCTTTTGTAACATTTTTATTATCACAAAAGCTACACGAGTTCCACATAACTTACTAGGAATAAATACGTAATATGTAAATATTTTTTATTCAAGTATGGATCTCTGTTGTTTATGAAATACAATTTGCGATTTACGATTTATGATTTTTTACTGTTTTATTTGGCATGGAAAGCGTCGTATATATGTACATTATTCTTGTTTTGTTACTTTATTACTTAGTTGCAAAGTCACAGAAATCTTTTCTTATTTAATTTAAGTAAATATACTATTACTTGAAAAGTCATAGTAGATAAAAAGTAATTATCATGCAATATTATAAATTATTCAAATATCTATTTGAATTTTTTGTGTAATATTAAAGATTTTTGTGACTAACGGTACGAAAATAAATTTCGACTAACATATCTTTTTCTTTGTGTACTTGAAGTGAGAAAATCGGTATGAAAGATAGCATAAATAATTATTTATACTATCTTGGTTTTCTGTATTTTTACGTTCTTACATCAAACTTCATCGTGTGTACAAACAAAGGAAAAGTAAGAAAATTGATATTGCAAGTAGTCCAAGAGTAATTTAGACATTATATTTATGAGTAAAGATGACCTTCCTTCTTTGCATTTTGATACAATTTACCATGTGCAATAATTATAAACAAATTTTCACGGAAAACATAATAATGCTTAGGTATAAATTGTTTCGACAGCATTCTTGTGGATTATAGAAATGTCGATTTGCGGTTATAAATGCCTATACATTTATACATTTATAAATACATATACGACTATAACATATATTATAATTAACGTATTCATATAATATATTAGAAAAAATCATTTGAATAAAAAATATTATTTATGCTTCACATTGGAGCCAATGCCAATAAAATTACGATATTGATTAGTGTATGTAATAGTTAAGATTTAAAATGTACTACATACTGCCATAACCCATGATCCGCACAAATGTTTAGGCGCACAAACTTTTTATGTAGTTTGTTTCCTTTAGGGTCCATTTGTTTTTAGATCTTAAGCGATAAATCCTTCTTTAAAACTTGATCATTGATTCCTTATTGTAAATGACAAATTTATTAAAATACTTCCAAGCATAGGATTACAATAATTTTATGTAAAACGTTTTTAATTACATAGAATTGCATTTACTAAAAGCATGCACTGTAAGTAGTAGAATATGGTTCATGGCATCTCAATTAAAATTTACAAAGAGATTAAGATCCAAAAATGGACAATTTTCGCAATATAGGGGATCAAAGGTCCAATTTCACATTGCGATATACATGTACCTATACAAAAACCTTTGATGCTGTATATTTTGAAAATCGTATTACACCTCGGCCTCACCGATAGGAATTTCATTGGAAATTTATGAACTTTATAATACTAGTTTAGGTTAACTTGCCTATGAACCAAAACTGACTTATCTTAAACCAGAATCCAGGTAGAAATCAACGAAAAGTATTTATACTATTTTTTCTTTAATATTTAATTAAATAATATGTTTTATACACTGTGTAAGAAATGAGTGTATTCACAAGTATGGAATGGATTTTTTAAATATAAGGCTGTCCCTTGTAGCGGTTGTGCCTAAAAATATGTATTTTATTAATGAATTAATCGTGTGTGTACATTACTATGAATCATTGCTGAAAACCTTGAATAAGGTTTAGAATTTTTCCAATTAATTTCAAATATCACCTTTCCTACAAAGGTTTCTATTTTACTATTAAAAAAAATTATTAACCATAAGAAATAAGCTACAGGCTCCAAAAATGTAAGCATTTTACGACACACAAATACTTTACATCAAATTTTGACAAGGTACAAATAGTTCATCTTTCATCTTTTTTATTAACCCCAAAAGCATAACTAAGATAACTCGTCCAAAATACATCTTTCTTATAAAATTGGCGAGTAATGAATGGGGTTACAGCTATTTGTATAAAATGGATAGTGGTTTTTACAAAGTTTGTATACAAATATACACCAGCGATAATCAACGACTTTAGAAGTATGCTCACTCTTTTATAAAATAATTGTAATTGGATATTGGATATTCAAGATTAACCTTTTATATTTATGCTAGTATATTTTTAGAAAAGAAAATATGGAATAATTTTTCTCGTCTACATTCGTAACTATTAAGTAAAATTGTACTACCATCATCGAATAAAGTTTTCTTTTGTAAATCATTTTATATGTGCATGTGCAATTTAAAAAATTAACATGCATTGGTTGTATAATGTAGCACAATGGGATGTGCAAATAAAATGAGGTGAATAGAGGTTCATAATTGTTTTATTATAAGTCTGAATTTTGAAGAACGAGTTCTGATGTATTACATATACATACTTTGACTACATATTTACTAAAGAGATATTCAAAAGTTGTACCTCAGAAGACACAAATCTTCATTAAATATTAACAACTGAATTAAAGTAAAAAAATTCTACATTGTAAAATATAATATTTATAGCACACTAACCTCAAAATGCCAACTTTATTGTCGATTTTGAGGTTGTTGTGCTATAAAATATCGTATGAGACTGTTGTGGGAGGTGTTTTTCTACCTTGCTCGATTTTCTCACTCGCTTCGCTCGTGCGAAAACCCTCGAGCAAGGTAGAAAACCATCTCCCACAACAGTGTCATAATATACTATAAAAAATGTAGAAGTAATACTGACTAGGAATACTGGAATATTTTTCAAAAAGTTTTTCACTTTTAACTCTGGTTGTATCCTTATTTATTTAATAATTTATTTTTAATTTATTTATGAAAGTTTATCTATTATACCTAAATTTGGCATCGAGTCTTGAATGCCACTGTGGGCAATCATGTATTCAGAAACAGATATATAAATAGCAACAAAAAGACCAATTATACTTGCTGCATATACATTACGTTGTAAAATGATACCTGTGGCTACCGCAAGACCCAAATATGTTACATAGCGAGCCCAATTTTCTTGAGTTTTTCGTCCAAGGATATCAGAATCTAAAAATATGTTTTCATCATTTTTTTAAGAAGTAACAAAAATTAGAATCACAAAAATTATCTCTGCTTTTTGAATACTCACTGACACAAATACTGCCTTTTTTCCTATATTCGTCAGCGCATTCAGTACACATATCAGGTCCATCACCAGAACAGCCATCACAAGCGTTGTCACAAGCTAATATAAAAAATTTATATATTTAAAAAATGTTATTTCTGATAAATAATATTAATAAATATTGATCAAGAATAATTTAGAAGATAAATTTTTAAAAATGTGTAGCTAGCCTAAGGACAATTATTGTTCTTATAGCTTCAATTGCAATGTTAGACTTACAATTATAGCCCTAGCTACATCAAACGTGGAGCTACTACAGTCTTGTAGCTCTAGAAGCAACATTTATTTGCCTAATCGGAAAAAAGATTTAATAATCTTATTTTACTATGAATTGCATTTACCTATGCAGGAAAAGTTTCCTTCATTGTTGATACAAAAATGATTATCTGGACAACTGTTATCTCTTTCAAGGCATTCATCTACATCAATACAACCTTTTCCATCGATACTTTTCCAGCCTGAATTGCAGTCATGACAATCCTTAGGACTACCACCTGTACACGACTTTATGCATGCTTTATGACAAGGTGAGCATAGAAGCTTCTTTTCATCTTTGTAAGATTGATAAAATCCATCCATACATTCAAAACAATATTCTCCAGCATATCCTTGATCACACACGCATTTGCCATTCCCTTTCCTTGTCCCAGATCCTTTACATTTTCCATTACTATTGCAAACATTATTTGGATATCCTGGGCATTGAGCACAATTTGGTCCATATTGATCATTTGGACAACATTTTTGTGCTTGTTCTATGCATAAAAAGTTAAATAAATCTGGATCACTGTTCTGCTTTTTAAACCACCATTCTTCTACAAAGCTTTCTAAATCCTCTGCAAGTGAATGACATTGAGTTTGTGCATATTCAACATCTTTACATAATCCTTCTTGGATTTCAATTAGTCGCACTTCGCTAGTCTGGTAAGAACCAAGCTTATCTTCTTCCCATGCACTGTCTCCACCTTCAAATTTTCCACGGCTTGTTTTTACAATGCCCTGCAAATTATAATCTTGTAAATAATCTTTTACTCAAAGTTTATTTTCTATTTATCGAATATACTTACTCTTTTAAAGCTTTCGACTAATACTTTACAAGAAGCACAGGATGGCAATACCATATTTTTGGCCTCTTCGCTATTCTTCTTTTTAGAGATTTTATCACTGCTAGTGCTTACTGTGAAGCATAGTAGTAAAAATACAACAGCATAAACAGCTGCATAAATAATTTTCATAATTTCTTAATTTTGAAGGAGCAGGTACTTTTATTTTGTAGCAAAAAACTTGTATTATTGTGAAAGATGGCACCGAGTGTCCACCACTTCCACAACTTATCACTTTTCACTATAAATTAAGGATTGATTGCTTTTACAAATAACCACTTTTTTGAAGTTGCGCTTGTTTGTAAAAAATTTGTAAAAATTTAAAATAAAATAATGATAATTTACATTAACACGTGCAAGGGAAATCGAAAGCGAAGATGAAAATTGCAAATAGAAGCAGCCAATGACGGCGTGCCACTTCGTCGGCGGTAAAAATAAGAATAGCAGCAGCAGCAGCAGCAGCAGCAGCAGCAGAAGCAGAAGCAGAAGCAGAAGCAGCAACTCCGTGTATGACGCTCATCGCATCTAAGAATGATTAGATTAGGTATATACTATATGGTGGCGCGGCGTGGCCCGCGTGGCGCTGTTGAAGCAAATATAAATAAGGGCTTTTCCGCTTTTCCGCAGCTCGTGGCGCTCGTGCCGTCATCGGCAGGATCGGCTGCATTCCGCGGAGTTTCCATGCTCCTGCGACAGCTATTGGTCGATTCCCGTCGAGCGCTCCGAGCAACAGCGGAACTGCCAATGACCACGCAACACAACGTGACATCCCCGTCTGCCTGCACCCCGACAGGCGACAATTCTTTCAAATGCTTTAAAAGCTCTCAATGCTCGTAAATGCTTCAACGCCAATCCTTAATCCAGTAATTTATCCAGTAATTTATCCAGTAATTTATCCAGTAATTTATCCACTAGATTACAAAGTCAGCTGCGCGTAATTATCCTTTAGGGTACGGGTTGCTCTGGTATCCGTCTGGTGTCTGGCATCCGTCCCCTCTCCTCTCTTCGAACGGAACGGCCGAGTGTAAGCCGACTTGTCCAGCCAGCTGGCCGAGAGAGCGAGAGAGCGAGAGAGAGAGAGTCGAGCAGACGTGCACGGTGCAGTGAAAACTTATGGCGATTCAGTGATCGCTAGTCGGCCAGTCGGGACGGTAGCGGCATAGCGCGTAGCAGCTGCAGTCACAGCCAAGTGTATCCTGCAAGTGTGTGTATGCGTGTGCGTGTCTCGATACTCTCAGACTTCTCAGAGTCTCGGTTCAGTGTCGCGTAGACACTCGCAATCAGTCGAGTGTCGAGTGTCGAAGTGTCTCTTTGTCGAGCGATGGGCTGATGGGGCCGTAGAGGATGGCGACGGCGACACCACTGCTCGCTGATAACGTCAACGTCGAGTCGTGAACGCGCACGAGCACGAGCGGCCACTCCAACTCGTCATTCTCACCCGACTCCTGCACTTTTCCTCTCGGCATATGTGCACCGTCTCCCATCGAAATCCTCGATTGGCAATTTAATCGTCATTTCTCGGCTGGCCCAATTTTCTCCGCCTTCGCTCGAGCAACGCTTTATACCTACTCGCTCTGCGCGCGTCTACGCTCGGCTACTTTCCTTTTTCAATTTCAACGAGATAGCAGACTAAAAGCGAGCTCGAATGTCAAGAGAGACATTTGTTGTAATAGGGAAAACCTAACCTCCAGCCTGTTGAGCTAAGCCGTCTCGAGGACGTTTAACGGCATTCGACATTCTTGGATGTACAGTGATACGAAAAGCGCATTCCGCCTTCTCGCTCGTACTTGAGCGCTGTGTGCCTCGAGAGAGTAAAAAAGAGAGAGCCCAACTGCACGCAACATGTGAAAATTGGCGTGTATGGGTACCGTGCCATCCGCGCCATCCGCGCCACCCGCGCGCTCCTCACTCCACTTTCCACGGAAACACTTGCTAAATTCACTCTCACGTTAGCTCTGAAAAATCGAGCCTGACGCACGTGCGACGCCTTGGGAGTCTGACAAAATGTAAGCAACTTGCACACCTATTACTTTTTATAACAGCTATCTATTTCTCTTGTAGGCCGCTCTTGGAAATTTCTTTTAAACATTTTTTTTACTTTCTCATCTACTTATCTATAATCGTCGAAAAATAATATAGGCGATATCAAAATTAAACAATTCAAGTTTGCATTGCTGTTGAAAATGTCTAACTGGTATGTATTTTTATCTCTAAGCATGTACATTTACAAAATATCTGAGAATACAACATTTTATTGCTTATTGTATACGCAACAAAGAATGAACGTCATTTACTTTAGTCTTTAATTCAATGAAATACACGTAATGGCTAATTAGCTGCCGTCTTTTTAAACGTTGATAGTCATTTTAATAAACGTAAAGTTAACGTTAATGTTTAAGGCCACACTACAATTTTTCCTATGAAGGAAAAAAATATTCTTAGATATGCAATTTTTTGTAAGCAATATTCCTGGCTTCTCGGAATAATCACATAAATCCACTTTTTTGAAAATACTTTCATATCAAAAATCAAAATTTTCAAACATTCATCTATTATTTTCCTTTATTTATGATTTAAGCTTTTCATTTGTATAGGTTTAAATGATAATTCAAACATTTATATCTCGACATTTAACGAAATTGGTTTAAGTGGTGTTATGCCTGGGAGCCAAAGATATAGATTGTGATACTTCATGACTTTTGTAAAATATATTAGTGACACGAATTACAATGGACGAATATTGACGTCCCCGCGCCACACGTTTTGGGAGCCAATTTTCACGAATAGAACGAAAACATTCAGATAATTCTAAAATAGTAAGAATCCAAATCGACGCTTTATACACGAAGACTACTTATCGTGTCTCAATTTTCAGAAAAAGATTACGCGATTCGACTCTGTTGCTGTAAAAAAAAATACTGCGTTGTAAAGTTTAAAAATTGTGCCAGTACGTTTCGATTTTTTTGTTATTTAGGGTGGATGCACCGACTTTGGCCACCTTAAATACGGCCATACATAATATTTAAAATCCTGTATATTTGTATTAATTGGTATATTCTAATGTTTATAATGTTATCCCATTATTATATTTCTTTTATTCAATTTACATCTTTCTATTTATTTTACGTAATTATCAAAATATGACCAGAAATGAAAAAAGCGACCAAAACCGATGCATTCACCCTAAATCAGGCTTTTGCCTCGTGAAAAGTAGATTGTTTTGTTATAAAATGAAATACAATAGTCTTTGTAACAATTTAAGCGTCGAAATGTCAGCCAATTAAAATAAATAGTATAAGCAAATGCAATTTTCATGTATATCGGCTATTATAATAATTAATAAAATTTACAATATATTTCGAAATACTGCTTGTTTACATTGTGGCAACACATGTAATAAAAATGCTCGGATCTATTTGTTGAAAATTGGCTTCAAAAACGCGTAACCGGAGAACGTCGATATTAAAACTTTGATTCTTTCTAGGTAATTGAATAAAAATCGCATGTTACCTAGTACCTATTTTAATATATTATGTGATACTTTGTTTATGAACTTTTTTTTTTTTAAATACATACCCTAGAAATTAAACAAAATAGAGGAGATTTGCCTAGTACCGCCACCCATAACTATTTTGGATGTTACTTTTGACCTTGTCGGTGAAATTTAAACATAAAAATTGGAACTTGTTTGTTGAATGAACTTCTTAAAGAACATACTTTTTTTTCAAAAATAATAATCAGATTTAATTATAAATCCAAGTTTAAAATTTCTGTTTTTACGATTTATAAAAATGTTTGCCTAATACTACCGTCCACTTTCGTAGTTTTAACGGTATAAATGTCAATAAATAATAGTTAAAAAGTATTTAAGGTAAGAAAATAGTATTTTTATTAAGAATATGTACTTCATTATTTGTTAGAAGCAAAAGAATCACAATTCTTACTCTGTTTGTGATATTTTATTCATCAGTCGTTATTTTGTGGCTTTTGTACATTCTTCCCCGTTTGTTTTACCTTGTATTCAATTTTAGACATTTTTCTGCTCTTAAAAAAATACAAAGGAAAACTCAAGAGTATCTTACAATATAATTTAAGTTCTATTAAGTTAAAAAAGATTTTAATTACGCAAAATATATATAATAATACATGCATGGGCGGTATTAGGCATAAATTGTGCGGATGGTACTAGGCAAGAAATTAATTTTACAATTTAGATAATTGCGCGAGGGCAAGGAATTATCAGGGCACCGAGGATTTTTTTTAGCAGATAAAGGTTTAAATATCATGTATAAATTGCTACAAAGACACAAATTTATTTGCACAATTAGCATAACGACTATATGTTCGAACAACTTTTACAGCTTTGAATTTAAAGCCATGATCTTGGAGTATGTTTAATAGCACTAAAGAATCTTTGCCACACTATAAACCGCTGTGTAAATCCTATTTACTTTAAATAATTCATGTTAATCTATGAAGCGGCTTGGGTAGCCAATCAGCGCTTCAAATACAATGTTTCTTACTTAATTTAATGAATTGTGCGCTAAATAGTAATGAGAGTCCTTTCGGAAAATTCTGATGAGGCTATAAGAGATAGTTTCTGGTAACCAAAAATCATGCTTAGCACTATACGTGTTGTTATCTATCCTAAAAATGCATTATTTTAGTGTGAACTGGTCCCTCTACTTATCATAATTATTCAAGATTTAAGTAGACTAAAATTATAGTTTAAAAAATATCGAGTTTTTTTAAAGTTACAAACAATCAAAGATGGTGACTAAAAATGCTTATAAATTAGACGATTCTCAACTATTATTAATTCACTGATCTTTCATGGGAAGAAGAGAGTATACTAGTATGGACATCCATATTTGATTTTGTTGTAACTTTTGATTACGCGTGGTTTTTTATGCCGTGATAAATTAGTTTTGGCCAAATTGAATTATCTGAATTAACTAGCAGAGTGTCAGAGGTTTGGAAACCGATATTTGCTGAAACTTTGAGAGATATTCTCTGACACCTAAAAATGATGTATAGCACCCTTTTTTTTATTTTTTTTGCAAAAGACTCTTATTCTCGAAATATCAACCAATTGATCTCAATTGTGCGTTATTTTAGTAAGAAATGGAGTCTCTACTTCTGTTCATAGCTCTGCAAGTCTTTACGTTAGAAAAAGTTCCCCAACGTAAATAAAAGTAGACAAACAGAGCTTTAATTTCAGTTTTGTTTAGAACAAAAATATCATTCTGGGACAAAGTTATTAACGTTCAACGAAATGTGACGAAAAATTATTGTATTTAAAAGAGTTAACATCCTCCAAATAATATGCGTTTTTCATTCTTTTCTTTGAAAGTAAATAACTTTGGCCCAGATTAATATTTTCATACGAAATAAAGCTGAAATTAAAGCTCTTTTCGTCTAATTTTATTTATATTTAGGATTTTTTAGGTATTACTAGTAGATAGAGGCACTATTTTTGGCTGAAATAACGCACAGTTGAGATCTATTGGTTGATGTCTCAAGAACAAGGGCACACTGGAAAAGATAAGAAGGGTGCTTTGATTTTTACTTGTCAGAAAAATCACACATAGTTTCGGCAATAATCGGTTTCCAAAGCTCTGATACTTTCCTAGAAAGTATTAATTTAATGAATAACGAAAACTTAATATTTTGAGTTTAAAAAAAAAACAAATTTCTCCCGGTATAGATACCTGTTGTTTTTGGAAGAGTATTTTTGGTTTAAGTACTTAAAAATGGTGCTAAATTTATACACAGAGAGATAAGTATTTGAAGAAGGGTACAAATTAACTCTGTTCATCATAATTTTTGCCGTTTACAAAAAAAGGATACATTTTACCGTGAATTATGGCAATTTAAACTTTTTCAGAATTCACGTTTAAAATTATTTTCTTAGTAATTTCTATCAGAAAGTTCTCTGTGTGTATGTAAAAATTATAAAAAATGTGTGTTCATTTAGTTTATTTATACTTTAAATCAATCATATCACACATAAAAAAGTTGGTATTTAGTTAGCTTATGTATCTACTGGATGTGTTTAACCTTCTGGAAATAACTTTTGATACGGAAGATAATGGTTCTTTCGTTATTCTTGCTAGAACTTTCTGTGACGTTATTTAACAAACATGAGATCTTCTAATGGCATTTAAAGGGACAAGCCATTGTAAAACTCAAAAGAAATGTATATTCTGACTTCATAAAACTTTCAAAGGATATATTCTAGAATATTGTTTACTATATTAATTAAATTAAATATTGTTTACTATACATTAATTAAATTAATTTAATGCTAATTTAACTATTTGATTATCCAAATTTTCACTTCAAATTTAATGTATTTTGCACAACCTGTTAAGGGAAGAAAACGCCATTAAACAATGTATTATCATTGTAAATACAGTATAGCGTCGCGGCAGTGTGAAAGGCGGGACTGCGGGCTGCCTCCCTGCACTATGTATATGAATGGTGCGGCAGCCTATCAGTGTCAAGCCCGTAGAACTATCTTATAATCAAATGTTCCCAGGAAAATTGATTTTTATGCCGTTTTATGAAAGAAATATGTTTATAAGACTCTTTTACACATTTTTGTACTACATTTTTTCGGATTGAACATCTTTATAACAGGTTTTAATCACACTGTTTTGTTTAAGACCAGGTTACTCCAAAAAACGTGATTTTTTTCAATAAATTTTATTCATAGTACAAAACATGTTGAGTAATCGATTTTTTTACATATGAAAGCACATATATTAAATTACTTGAAAAAATTTTTTTTTTGTTCAAAATGGCGGTTTTGAAAATGGCTGCTGAAACTCGTCTGATTAGTAGATGGATGACATCATTTCTTGGAAACGAATTATCTGAAAGCAAAAAACAAAACGGTTTCACGTTCTGTATCGAATTGGCTATGGCCTCAAGCATAATGAAACATTTTCAATGAAAAAATACAAAATGGCGGACTTGAATTTTTTCAAAAGTCCGCCATTTTGTTAAAGCCGGCCCCACTGCCGGGAAGTTCTATTGTAGCATACTTATTGGAGGAACTTTGCGGTATGCAGGAATCTACGCGACACGAGGATTGAAAATCTTTTTCGATGGTTATTTGATATAATTATTTTTGAGATTCAAGTTGAATTTTTTATAAACATTTTTTACGTTAATAAAACAATTGGTTTGGTTTCTGAAAAATGCATCGCGTTATCTAGAATCGTTCCTCGATGCTGGAATGAATATGCTATTGACAATGATAATAGGACTAATAGATACATTGTTTTGTGTAGCCGTGCAATAGAATGAAGATTTCGAGCTTTTACATTGGTTCAGAATGATAAAAACTTTTGTAGGGTTTCCACTCCCCGATTGTCGAGAAATAAGAAAGCTCGGGAGTCCCGGAGAATAAAAGAGTCGTTGTTTCCAGATGTGCCAGCATGTCCGAAAGCTGCGTGCAAGAAGAAGCGTGCGAGGAGGCAGCCGAGACGGAGAAGCGCTCGGCGCTGTACGTGTTTCCGAGTCCAGCCCTGCCACCGGGGCCGAGTCAGGCGCAGCAGCAGGCGCAGCAGCAGGCGCGGGAAAAGCCCGGGCTGTCGAGGCAGCAGCAGCCGCTGGCGATCGAGGCTCTGGCCGGTGGCGGAGGAGGAGGAGGAGGGGATCCGGAGTCGCCGATGAACCGGACCTCGGCGAGCAGGACGCACGCCCGGAGCGCGAGCCACGGGGGCGTCCTGGCGAGCAGCCTGGGCGCCGGTGCCCCCGGCGCCCCCGGCGCTCGGACCGGCAACTCCAACTGGATGGGCGGTGGGCCGGGGGGCCTGGCGGTGGCCCGGCCCTCGGCCCTCAAGAAGGCCGGCCACCAGCGGGCCTTCAGCCAGGGCCAGGTCGTGGAGGTGCAGCGGGCCCAGGGCCAGCCGGTCAGCGGGCACAGCCGGGTCGGCTCCAAGACGGACTTCATCCTGCCGGCGGGCCACCGCGAGGAGCCGGCCAGGGCCGCCAGGGCCGCCAAGCCCGCCTCCTTCCGCGGCCACTCCAGGCAGGCCTCCAGGTCCGAGTCCATCTACACGATTCGGCGTAGCGCGGCGCCGCCCGTCTGGCGCCGCGCCTGGGCCCGCTGCTTCGGCTCCCTGCCCGAGGAGCCGCCCCTGCGCACCATCCTGCCCGGACACCTCCAGCCCCCCCGGGCCCAAGCGCTGGCCCCCGGCGTCGACAACCGGGTGCGCACCACCAAGTACACCGCGCTCACCTTCCTGCCCCGCAACCTGCTCGAGCAGTTCCACCGCGTGGCCAACCTCTACTTCATCTTCATCGTCCTGCTCAACTGGCTGCCGGCCATCAACGCCTTCGGCAAGGAGGTCGCCATGATACCGGTCCTCTTCGTCCTCGGCGTCACCGCCCTCAAGGACTTTTTCGAGGACCGGCGCAGGCTCGCCAGCGACAGGCGCGTCAACAACTTCACCTGTCGCGTCTACCTCAGGTAACCGACGCTCGGACTCGTCTACCAACCAAATACGAATCAACCTTTCAAACGTCAATACGATATATCTACTTTATATACCCTTATTTATCTTATACTCACTGTCTAACTATTAACTATTTAGAAATGTCAGTTTTTTATGACGCTCCGCATTGATTTAATTATGGATTTTTTAAACATTTTTTTACCTACGAGTCTAGTACTTGTACTGTACAATTATTGAGAAGGCAATAAGAGCAATAAAACGCGAATACTCAAATGCCTTGATAACATTTTCATTTTTATTTTAATTTTTATTATAATTATATTCCTTCTATTTGTTTTGTGATTTGATTTTTTTTATATAATTTTAATTAATGACGTAATCTCGAAAACACCTCTTCTAAAGTAACTTTGTAAAGTCCTATGTACTGCATTTTAATATCTGCATGTCGGGAATATTATATAAATGTAAGCCTACTGCAGCAGTGAAAGACGAAACAACTTATTTAAGAAACGGGGCTTCCGTGAATATAATTACCGTGTAGCAGTGTTGACCCCCGAAGCGCGAGTACACATCCTGTAGGACATACAAATATCGAATCATCATCCTATCCTATCCTCGATATCATCTCTAGTAAAAATATCGTTAATGAGGTTTCCCGTTAAATAAATAAGATAAAAAACATCTTGTAACGTAAAAGGTATTGATTACAATATGTTTAGAAAAAAACCTGCCTGACAGGTTTTCGGGAAAAAAACTAGTTATAAATTTAGATAATTTTTTTAAATATTTAATTTACCATAAAATAGGTATTTTTTTCCTCCGAAATTAATCGTATACTTACATAATTCTTATACACTGAGAAAACTATATCGTAACTCACGCAACATCATACCGTAAAAATGTACGTATCGATATCGGAATAATAATCATTAAGTTCTACATTAAGAATACATTTTTAAATAGCTTAACTTCTGTGCAAATCCCATGCTCATGATTTTACAACATTAGATTAAAAAGAATTCGCTGTGCGATATATGAATCGGAAAATTTACGATATAATGACTGTCGATATGAAATTCACGATATTGTTTTCTCAGTGTACTATTATACTACTATTTAAAGAAGATGTTACATTTTCCTGTTATTGACAAATACGGAGAACCACTTTTTTTCATTTAATTTTTCATTTTGAGAAAATATCTCTCTGCGTTGTTATTTTTGATTTGATAAATTTTGTAAAAATTGAAAATTAAATGAAAAAAGTGAGTTTGTTTTTATTAATGAACAAAGTACTGTATAGTCCGTCGTTCCGAGGATTTAGCTGAAAGTAATGACATAAAATATGAAGAATTATTTGCGGAAGAGAAAATAAGCATGGAATGAATTGTTAGATTAAACGATGAAAGTCCTTGAAAGGTAAAAGTCCTTAATAATTAAAGAGATGAATCGGTCATAAGTTTGTTGATATTGAAGAACACATGGGTGCATAGAGCGCGCGTGTGCGCGATATATAACTGCACAGGACGTTAAAGAGTTAGGAAAGAATGTAAAAAGCGACGTCCAAGTTCATTTATAATGCAATTTAATCGCAGTGGCGATCGATGTTTACGTGTGCAGCGTGTCTACTGTCTAGCTGTACTGTGTGATACACGTGTATCGCAATTCCCCGGATGCTTCTCGAAAGCAATTTCACCGACCTTGTCCTTTGCCGGTCAATTTTATTATTACACTAGCGCGTTCAGCTTTTTTACTTGCAGGGGGCATTTTGAAAGTAATCGATGAGCGAATTTTTGTTGGTTTTTAGCGAGGGCGACAGATACGTGAAAACAGCGTGGAAGGACGTAAAGGTAGGCGATCTCGTTCACTTGTCGAACAACGAGCTGGTTCCCGCTGATGTACTCTTGCTGCGTAGCAGTGATCCCCAGGGCTTCGCGTATCTCGATACGTGCAATTTGGACGGCGAGACGAATCTCAAGCAGCGCCAGGTGGTCAAAGGTTTTCTCGAGCTGCAGGCAGCATTTCAACCTTCCAAGTTCCGGTCGATCATAGAAGTCGACAAGCCTAGCACCAAAATTTACAGGTTTGCTACGCTTTTTCAAAATTAACTTCTAAGATTCTACTTATTGACATTTGATGCAGGTTTCACGGAGCCGTTGTTCATCCGAATGGAGCTAGAGTGCCAGTTTCGACGGAAAACCTCTTATTGAGAGAATGTCTTTTGAAGAATACGGATTTTATTGAGGGAATAGTTGTTTACGTTGGCCATGAGACAAAAGCTATGCTGAATAATGGCGGTCCTAGATATAAGGTAAGGTCAATAATGCAATGAAATATTAATATATTAAAATAATAAAATAATAAAATAATAAATAAGTAAATAAATAAATAAATATCCGTTAGCGTTCGCGACTGGAGCGGCAGATGAACTTAGACGTGGTCTGGTGCGTGGTGATATTGGTGGTACTGTGCATCGTCGGAGCAGCTGGCTGCCGGTTTTGGCTGTCCGCGTACACGTCGGTGGCCTACGTGCCCTTTCTGCCCGTCATGCAGGACCCCTCCTACGAGGGCATGCTCACCTTTTGGACTTTCGTCATCATTCTCCAGGTCATGATTCCGCTCAGTCTTTACGTGACCATCGAGATGGCGAAGCTCGGCCAAGTTTATCACATAATGTGCGACAAGGAACTCTACGATCCCGAAACCGATCGGACAGCGGAATGTCGCGCACTTAACATTACGGAGGAGCTTGGTCAAGTCAGTCGAACAACTCTTAGCTACTTTTCATTGCTTCAGCCTAACTTACTTAATACAACCTTTTCATCCAATTACCAATAGGTGCAGTATGTCTTTTCGGACAAGACGGGCACTTTGACAGAGAATAAAATGATCTTTAGACGATGCGCGGTGGGCGGACAGGATTATGCGCACACTGGGGAGGGGGAAAACTTGGTTCCTTGTACAAGGTTAAAGGAAGACTTGCTAATAGGTACCTGCAGACATAGACTTCAAGAATTTCTTATCCTACTAGCAATTTGTAATACCGTCGTAGTTAATACTCATCCTCATCATGATAATATGAATTCTAGTGGTGTTATCGAAGAACCACAAAACAATGGTGTTGGTGGTGGTGCTGCTGCTGCAGCTGCTGCCGTTGCTTCTGCAGCCGACCCCACAAGGTACATTTTTAACAAGTACGTTTTCACTTTTATTTTTTACTTTTATTTATTTATTTATTTATTTATTTATTTTGCACTCAATGCTAAATTAACACTGCACATTTACTAATGATGCAATCAACTTGAAGATATGTGAGACTGACAGAGTCGCGGAGTGCCACTCCAGCTCCCCTTGAAACGTCATCCCCAGCTCTACCTCATTCTTCGACTGTTTCACCGCCAAATACCGACGAAATTTTCTCCTCGGTGACTGCTATGGAGGTGACGGTGTCCGATGATTCTGCTGTTTTGCGCAATAAAATTTCAAGGTAACATATACTTCTCTTGCATATTTCATATTTTTCCAACGTTATGTTAGCGGTTTCAACTTGTTAAGGTGCTTCTTTCATGAGAATCGACCATAAGAATAAATATTGGAATATCAAAAATATATTGATTAACTAAGAAATGCTCTACAGTCTTCTCTTATTTTGCAACTATTCGATACAAACATTTATTTTACAACTTATTGGAGTAAAAGCATATTTTTGTGATAAACACAAGAGTACTAAAAAAAATATTTACGCACACCTATTAGACAAAATTAATTTTAAAAAACTCAAGAAAATTTTTCAACTATAAATAATCCTATGCTAAAGTATATAGCATTTACAAATCAACTTAAAAAGTTTTGCATATCAAGTTACATGTTTTTCCAATTTACAATAATAATTTTTGTAACACTATATATAATGGTTGATTAAATTTTATTTATGAATATAATAAATGCATTCTACTTTTAAAAATAATTTTTTTTTGTAATTTTGTCGAGTTTATGAACAACGGATTCAATTATTATAAAAATATCATAAAAATGAAAAAACGGTATAAAATAAAAATAAATCGATCAATCATAATTCTTTTTATTATTTCAAATCTTCATCAAAAAATAAAAATAGAACCTTGAATTGACAAAAATTACCGCATAATACTCAATAAATAAGCTATTAAAATATTATTAAAAAAATGAATATCATCAAAATGAAAAAAAAAAATGAATCGATAAATCTTAAAAATTCTTCTTCATTTTAAATCTTCATCGAAAAACGTAAACAATTATTTTATAAGCTTCTTCAATTATTTTATAATTATTACGTAAGCTTCTTCTTTGAGGAAGCAAAATTATACAATACGGGTTACTTTAAGTGACAAAAAACATTGTTCACGAAACTATCGATATGGCAAAATTAGATATCGCGTAAATTAGAGGATGATTTGACAAATGATCCGAATCTTTTTTATTTTTTATACAATATTAATTTGAAAGGTCTCATGTTGTTCTTTGAAAGATTTCAGGGAGACTTGCCGATATTGAGAAACATCGAAAAACCTGTAAAGTTACAGCTAATTGTTTCTAAGTCCGTACACGTGTTTTTGTAAGTTCGTAGTTGTAAAAGTATAAACTGTAGACTGGAACTTTGCAGGTTTTTCGATTTTTTATAGTTTTAATATCATCAATTCTCCCTCAAAGCTTTCAAGGAACATAAGGAGACCTTAACAAATACTCTCGAATATAAAATAAAAAAGATTCTAATGATTTGTCAAATCACTCTTTAATTTACGCGATTTCCAATTTTGCAATATCGAAATAAGTTTCACGAAAAAGCTTTTTTTTGTCATAAAGTTAAGTATCCTTCTTTTCTGTTATATAACGTTTCTAATATTCTAACACGTGAACAAATTATTGTATAAATGTTTATTTGTAAGGTCGATTCTCACGAAAGAAATTAGCCAGCTCAAAGATAAGAGTGTATTATTTAAATAAATAAAATGTTTTGTTTTTGTTCTAGGCCAAAGTTGTTAAACTTACCAACAATGACAAATCTTAGTATGTTAACGAAAAGACTTTCTCCTTTGGGTCATAGAAATAATTCGAGTTCGGTAGCCGAAAGAAATGGGAGATCACTTTTAGAAACCCCGAATACTCCAGCGATATATGAAGCTGAGAGTCCCGATGAATTAGCCCTTGTTCATGCTGCTAGAGCGTATAATGTTCGGCTTATACGAAGAACCGCTCAGAGTGCCATTGTCTCATTGCCAGATAAATCAAGCCTTGCATTTGAGATCTTAAAAGTAAGTTCTTTATAAGCGTATGATGTAATAAAGTAAAGATAAAAATAAAAATAAAAATAAAAATAACGATAACGATAACGATAACGATCCTTTTCAGACATTGCCATTTGATTCGAATAGGAAATGTATGTCTATTGTTGTGAGGCATCCTCACACTGGTGAGATTGTGCTGTACAGCAAAGGAGCAGACACGACGATACTGTCGGCTTTGAACGCCAACGAGGAAGATTCGACGATAGCGGCAAAAGTTAGGCAGCAGTTGCACGCGTACGCCCGTCAAGGTCTTCGCACGCTGGTAATGGCGAGGAGATCTCTGAGTATCCCCGAATACGAATGCTGGAGGGTGAAGCACGCCGAGATCGAGGCGAGCAACGAGAACAAGGAGCGCAGGCTACGCGAGTCCTACGCCAGTCTCGAGAGCCATCTCACTCTACTGGGCGCCACGGGCATAGAGGACAAGCTGCAGGCGGGCGTGCCCGAGGCCATGGCGAGCTTGGTGTCGGCCGGCATCGTCGTCTGGGTGCTGACGGGCGACAAGCCCGAGACCGCCGTCAACATAGCTTACTCCGCGTGCCTCTTCACCCCGGCCATGCAGCTGCTGCGCCTGCAGGCGAGATCCAAGGCGGTGGCCGAGAGCCTGATCCACGGCCACCTGGAGGCCATCCAACGGGAGAACTCGGCCAACCTGGGCGCGCCCGAGGGCATGCAGATGCAGATGCAGGCGCACGAGCTCGAGGCGAGCGAGAGGCTCGCCTACAGGATCGGCGGCCCCTGGCAGCGGCAGCGCGCCCTCGTCGTCGACGGCAAGACCCTCACCTTCATCCTCGATCCGAGATCCGGACTGACCGCTCCCTTTCTCGATCTCACCAGGGCCTGCTCCAGCGTTTTGGCCTGTCGGGCTACGCCCTTGCAAAAGGTACTCTTTCGCCTCTACCTTCGCTTATTCCCGCTCAACGCGCCTCTAACTCCAAGTTCCTTTTTTCCTCGATAGGCTTACATCGTCAGAGTCGTCAAGGAACAGCTGCGGATGCGAACTTTGGCCATTGGCGACGGTGCTAATGACGTTAGCATGATACAAACGGCGGATGTCGGGATCGGAGTCTCCGGTCGAGAAGGAACGCAAGCCGTCATGGCGGCCGATTTCGCTATTGCGAGCTTTCCTATGCTGACGCGCCTCTTGTTCATGCATGGTCATTGGTGTTACGACAGACTTTCTCGAATGATTCTCTATTTTTTCTACAAGAATGCAACATTTGTCTTCCTCATTTTTTGGTATCAAGTAAGTTCTACTCGAGATTTTTACAATATATTTGTCGTTTATCATTTATCATTTATCATTTGTTTCAGCTTTATTGTGGCTTTTCTGGAGCTGTAATGATCGACCAAATATATTTGATGCTATACAATCTAATATTTACCTCACTGCCGCCACTTATACTAGGTATTTACGATCAAATAGCTCCAGCCTGTATTCTCTTGGAATCGCCAAGATTGTATGAAAGAGGACGTTTAGCCTCTGTTTATCAACCACATTCATTTTGGGTGACAATGGCCGATGCTCTTTACCAAAGTATCGTTATATTTTTTCTTACCGAAGCTGTGAGTCATTTTTTACTTACTCCTTTTACATGTATTAAGCTCTTTAATGAATATTTATTTATTGACTAATAACTCATTTTGTAGGCTTATCACGATACTGTAGTAGATATCTGGGAATTTGGTACAACAATAACGACATCCTGCATTATTGTCATGTTAATTCATATAAGCATTGAGACTAGGTCATGGGTAAGTCATAACATCATGTACTTTTACCTATGTATTTAAAAATTTTAAACATTTTTGGTTTCTGTCTTCTTTCAGACCATAATACACGCAGCTTCAATTTTAGCATCTGTTGGAGCATTTTTCGGCTTCAGTCTTGTGTACAATGCAGTGTGCGTCAATTGCATGGGTTTACCTTGTTCATACTGGGTTATGGAGAAAGCAATTGGCCGACATATTTACTGGTTGACTGTAATTCTTTCTTCCGTTCTTGCCATACTACCAAGGTATTTAATATGGATTTTCTCAAACTGAAACAAATGTTTTTATTTCTCTTCACTTTCAATATTGTTAGAGCCATTTAGCATGATGCTCATGTGATTATTTTATTAAGAAAATCACCCTTTGCTCTCCCCGCCCCTCCTTTTTAAACCTAAATTTTTAAAGTAAATGTCATTGAAAAGAATGTGATCCATGTTACCTAAATATCAAAGATCTTATCTAATTGCATTGACGATTCTAATCCAAATGTCAAATTGCAGAATCATATACCGAACAGTGAAAAGCACCATTGCACCTGACATAATACAGAGAGCAAATGTAGCCTACCTGGAAAAAAATGGAAGATTAACAAGTAGAAGAGCAGTTGGAAGTGGTGAAAGTGGACTTGTGGCCGGTTGGTCACGGTCCACTCAAAACGCAACAATAAGGTAATCATCGAAATCTTTCAAGAGGACAAGCCATTGGTCAAAATATTGTGTAAACGTTCACAGCTTGATCAATTTTTCCCTGACAGTTTCAAGTTGAACCGTTAAAAATTGTCAACATTAAACGTTGATGCTAAAATTATCATTTGCATGTCTTCGGGAGTGGTTTGTCCTCTTGATAAAAATCATTTTTATTATTAACAATTGTGCAAGAATTAAATACAATTTTATTCGTATTACAGAGCGGGAAGTTATAATCCAAAAAATAATGTTTTAACGACTGTTGTTGCGTGACATTAACAGATTTTTTTGGAAAAATCCGGTGCTAAGCGACAACAAGAAGAAAGAAAAAAGGCAACAGACAGCAGTAGTAAAAAGTTATTAGCTATCAGACTCGATGAGTCAATCTGCCAAGAGATTTTTAAATATGAAACAACTGTCGCTGTGTGATAATATTTTCTTGTAATCGTATCAGTGCCGTTATTGTTATTAGTTAAGTCAAGTGGCCTTTATCACAAACTGCTGTTGGTTGCATTTAATGGCTGTGATGTTTAGGGACCAAGTCTTTTAGTCTGAGATGCATTACCTGTTGAACTACATAATACACAAGAATGTATCATTTTAACATTATATGGCAAGGTGCAAATAGAATGAATCTTACTTACGATTTGTATTCTTTGAGGTGTTTAAAATCACACTAGACTGTTGGAATGGTGAAACGTGTCATGAGAAATGTTGATGAGCGAGAGATAGCCTGCAAAATTGCATGCTTTGTTATTGTATTAATGATTAAAGTTGACTTTTTCAAGGCCATCACGCGCATGCTCGCAAACATTTATAATATACATGTATACATATAGTCTACATTAAACCAGAGTATTATAATTATTTTCAACTATCGATATGACGAGAAGAAGTAAAGATAAAGAAATTACGACTTTAATGCACCTATCGATGTCAGTGCAAAAAACAATTTATAGGTAATTATAAGCAGTTATTGTACTGAGATGTTTCCTATGAATACAGAAGTATACATATATTTATATAAAAAGATGACTATTATTGTTCTTTATTTTACACATTTTCTGATTCTATTACCCTTATTTTACACATAGACTTGAATAGAATTTAGTTTTAAGTTTCAAAGTGAGATAAAATTAATAAAATCAAATATTCCAGATAAATTTTTTAATGTCTGAGGGATACACAATATTTTTCTCTTTTTTTGTCTATTTACTGTACAATGTTTATTTACATAAGTAAAATTAATATTATTTGATGATATAATTTAAGGCAAGAGTCCAGACTTAGAGTCCAGGTGTAGAAGGGGTATATGTCAAAGATATATATTCTAAATGTTCTGTATTTTGACTAGTTCAATAGATCCTCATAAAAATGTTCTAAATTAAAAAAATCTGAAATGTGTTTACATTTAGAAACTACAATTAAGCTTTCATGGTATATATATAAATAATGCAATCAAATAATTTTCCTTACTATATTATATTTTAAATGCTATACCAGATATAGCTCCAGTTTCTTTAGATTTTTAAATACATAATGTACGAAACAATGGAAGTATGAACACAATTTTAGTTAATAATTCTGAGTAGGTATTTTTTAGGAAACATTTTGACAAATACTTAATTAATTAAGTTTTGCTTTTGGTCTGTTGCCTGATCTCTTGCTTTTGGCTAGTCCCTTTAAACATACTATAGAACATAATACAACTGGGCTAAAAAGTTTTTTGAGTGATAATAAAGTGGTGTCAAGTAGAAGTTGTTTGTTTAGTTTTAAAAGTTTGACTAAGTATTCGGTTAATCCTAATAAATTTCGTTTAATGGCCAATTTGTCATTTGTATGGCAGGTTTTATTGTCACTCGCGGCATGTCTAATTTACGCATTTGTCAACGTTAACAAAATATTTAAATTTTCAATATATATCTTTCATTTCATCGGTGTTTAATTGTACTACAAATTAGACATGCCACGGTAGTCGAAAAAATGTTTATAATATGTTCCGAAGTACGTTTAAAGGGATAGTCAAAAGCTCCACCTTTTTTACAATTACCCATATTTAAATACTAAAATCCATAAAAATTGTTTTAATTCGAGAGAGTGGCGATATGATTCGAACAAAAATTGTTGAAGAAATGAATACAATTGAGGCTAAAATTGAATTTATACCTATAGGCTGTAGGTGAGGTGAAACGGAGGTGAAATAACATTGTGTAAGTAATATGGGACAGTGTGCTTGCAGGAAAACGGTCTATTATATAAAAATGACGCGTAGGATCGAAAGAATGAAGCTGAATGAAGCTTAAGCGATAAGAAAATCCACAGCAGTGATAATAAGTTGTATGCTTAGACAGGTTATTAGAGAGGGCGGTGGGTGCACGCAAGCTGAAAGCTGCTCGCTCCGCACCTGAATATCCCTTGGCCTACAGAAGTACAGAATACCAGATGCATGCAGATTGCAGATGCTTGCAGCTAAGTAGAAAACAACGGCGAGAGAGCGCGCGGCGAGTGGGCGAGTGCCCGAGTGCAAGTGGGGGGGGGGAGGAAATACGAAGCATATTGGCGCGCGGCGCAGCTTCTATTCAGTATTTCGTCGGAGTCGCGTGCGTGCGAGCTGGCAGCTGCAAGATAGAGAGAGAGAGAGAGAGAGAGAGAGAGAGCGAGTGGAATACCGTCATACCGAGTTGAGCTGCCGGCCCGCGTGCAGACAAACTGCAGCAGTGTGTGCTCTTATTTTGTTCGACGTCGCGCGTCCCGTGCACTGTAGGAGTAGAGCAGCAGCAGCAGCAGCAGCAGCGCGCGCACGCGAGCTATGCGTTGTCTTCGTCGTCGCTGTCGCTCGACTGACGCAACGGGAAATCAGTGCTCCGCTGCACGAGCAAGGACTATCTACCTCGTCTACCTGCCTGCGACTAGCGCGTGATTCTCGGCTCGCCTGTTCCTCGCGGTCCTTCCGCGCAGACGCTCATCCGTCATCCGATCACTCCGAAGCTCAGGATCCAGAAGCGGTAGGGAACCGATCGACAAAGAAAGTGTAAATGCGTGTGTGTGTGTGTGTGTCTGTACTCTGTGCCCGTGCGTCCGGATCGCGGGCCAACCGAATTGCCGCGAAGGTCTCTCTCGGTTTTTGGCATCAGCTGTTCTTGATCGCCTCACTCTTTCTTCGGCTCGTTTCTCCTATCCTTTCCTCCTCTCCTCTCCTCTCCTCTCCGACGCTAATTTTTGCTTTCTCATTTCACTGCTGCACACTCGTCCCTTTGCTCTTATTGCCCAGGACGATTCGGCAACAAAGGATTCGGTTAAATCTTTTCTTTTCTACAATGCAGATTCATTTTATTTTTTTACTTTTTTCCTTTCATCCTTTTTCATTAAACGTTCTTATTACTTTACATTTTTTAAATAGACTTTCAAAGCACAATAAACAAAATATTTACTTTTTTCTTTTTTCTTCAACAATGCAAACCAAGTTATGGAAGTAGAACATAAATATATGGATTCATAATGCTAAATTTAACAAAGTACCTATTGTATTTTATTGCTTTTCTGTTTGGTGCACATAAAACATTCAAAGAGCATGTTATTATCGTGTTTATATTTTCATGCATTTGAAGAAGTAGGTTGTTGTTGTTCATGGAAAAAATTAAATATACTTGAATATGAAAGAATTAAGTTGCAACTAAAATGACGTTTTCATTTTCAATTATGTATGAAAAAGACATTTTCAGCGATATTTACGTGTAAATATACCTACGTACCTATAATCAAATTGGATCGGTAACACTGAATGTGGCGTATACTATGAAAAAGGTCAATGACTACACAGATATGTAAACGAGCACGTGCTCAGCGCTTTTCAAATGCGATATGTAAAACCGGAATATACGCAATGTTTGATTAAAGTCTTGACAACTGGCAAGTATACAATAAAAAAAGTACTGAAATTTATAGTGTGGTGAATTGATAACAAAATATCTTTTGGAGGCGTCAGTCCATGCATGCTTCAAACAGTTCAAATACATACAGACATATAAAATTTAGAGTACGAATTTTAGATAATACTTTTTGACTTCCTATCATTAAAAAGGCAGTTATGAAAAATAGTAAATAGCTGTAGTTGATATTTCCGAATCGGAACGTACTGCGGTATAGGTTTCCTCTATATAAATTTACAGTTTTTATAGATAAAGAAAAAAAAGGAAAAATGTAAAAATTGCTAGCTAAATATTTGTGCCTTTGCAATAGCTATTGGAATGCCGAGGTGCCGACACATAAGAACAAAATTCTCTTGTGCAGTGCGTATGTTTTCCTCATCGGGCGTGCGAATTCCAAGAAAAATTGTCAGTTGTAACTTCCTCAATCTGTCACAATGATTAGCCATTGGCCTTGATCTCGCGCTTTATATTTTTATTCTCTATGTCTAGTTTTTAAATAATATACTTGTGCTGTTACTATTAGCTAATGTTTTCGAAAACACCTACCCACCTTATAAACAAATTATTCAACCTAATGTTTTGAAATTCCACGAAAGTGCAGCACATAAGTAGATCATACAGCAAATAAAAAAGCGACGAGCAGAGAACAAACGTCTTCATTGCGTATAAGGAGATTGAATGAATTTTCACGAAAATGGGATTATTTAATGCTTTCTGTAAGCAAAGCTCCTGAAAACTGTCAGCAACGATCTGTAACAGAAGGATCGGCAGCAAAACAAGTCTGCACATCGCTTAGCTTGTGATTGAAGTGAAACACAAGCTCTCAAGCTCCGACTTCTTCGCGGTTTCTCGACAAAAGTTTAGATTTGTAAAAATCACGCGATATACGATCGATATGCCCTTGGGAAGAACGTCGTTTGCCTCGATTTTCTCGTATGCTGCTAATTACTTTACGTACTTAACACTTGCCAGATGTAGAATTTATCAATGGAGAATTGTTTTTCTGCACGGTACCAGAATTGTTTCAAAGTAGCATAACTAAGCAATTATCCCGTAATTGCGCTTTTTAGTTAATCAATGATAGCATCAAGTATTTCAATTCAAAAGATAAGATTATTATCGTCAATTACACAAATTGCTAAAGTATCCAAATATTACTTTAAAAATCTAAAAGTGACCTTGAGATTTTGGAAAATTGTGCAATCGTAGTGTGTAATTTCGACGAGGTATTTGCCTAAAATTAAGCAGCCTACATATACATGCCAATATGTTTAATCGTGTAATATAATGATCTCAAGATTTTAATTCAGATCTTATTCGTCTTCAGATGCAATGCGCGAGAAGGGTTGGCTAGAAACTATCCGAAGATCGCTCAAAGATGCTGGGAATTTTGAAATTCTTACGAATTACGTAAGACAACTGGTTATTATGCCGGATGGGCATAAAGAATTCTTTCATTGCTGAGCGGCCAGTGGTTACTTTTACAAGAAAGTGTGTCTCAACTCAATATAGGAAAAGATGACAGTCTCATATACTGCGGAAGTTGCGACATGTCGGGGTTTTGGCTGCTTCTTGAAATTATTGTTAAGGTTTGTAAGATTACAATGTTTTTTTACTATTTTCTTATTAATATAACACCCTAACTCAAAGAATTAACTACAAAATCTATTGAAAATTCATAATTGTAAGTATAAAATGAACTGGTTTTCTATTGTTATACAAGTAAATATTTTATTATTAATAAGGAAATAAAAATGTTTAAAAAATTATTTTTTAAATATTTATTGTAATCGGATACATTTTTTAAAATTCTATCAATTTTGTTCAACTTTTTTTATCTATATATTGTCGGCGATGCTTTGTTCGACATATCTATCTCCTACCTCCCTTTCAGATAACAAAAGTTGTTAGCTATTACCTTCTCATTCCGTATATTGCAAGTATTGCAAAATCATTCTGCAAATATGACTATTTGCAATGAATTTTTAGTATTTCTTCGCATATGTATTCTTGGCTTACCAGTTTAAGAGTCCAAAAAAAGATTGAATGCAGAACCGATAAGGAAAAAACTTAAGGTTTCCAAACTCAGTATATACATTACCACTTAGACCATCGACAAAGCGGTGATTTTTTTCTTTTTAATTTTCAGTTACGTAATAGTTTAACACTACTTAGGTAAAAATCGACGCCTATCACATTTTGAAGGACACGTCGTGATAATTACAATTTTGCATTATAACTGTCCGCAACAATGAATCTTTACAATAAGTCAGAACAATGCGGTTATAGTGAATAAAATCGGAGTAGGTAGTGGCGTGGAATGCGGATATCCAATTAAAGTAAAGTCAACACTTAGCAGAAAAAGAAAATCCCTTTCGAGACTTGACGAACCATTCGTATTATTTACATAGTAGGATGCGCGTGTATCAACTATCAAGCACTTCAAATAGAAGTCAGCGACCAGCGAAGGAGTACAAGGCCGTCGTCGCGTCGGCCACATGACACACATGACACGTTAATGTTATGTATATCTACGTATGTATTATGCTCACATTAATATTGAGCGCCACCGAGATCGTCCCAGAGCATGCTTATTATCATTTATATCTAAATTTAATCCTTTTTACATGAATTACCTTGAGGTTAAATATATGGTTTATTTTTTTCTAAAAGTGTACCAGTACTATAGCTATAGGTGTTGTGGGTCTGCGTGTTGAAGCGTACAATTGCGCGCGCTCCGAATTTCTAGTTTTGTAAACTAGAGCTGTTAGCTGTTATTGAATATTCGGTCGATAATAGAGCAGACTGGTGCAAAGGTGCAATAGGTGAAGAAGCTGATTTTAGAATAAAATCGCCGTTGTTGATTTCAGATGGAAAGCAAGCGTGTACAAATTAATATGGACGGACATGCTGCTGTTCCTCGGGATCTACTATTCCCTCTCGGGGCTCTACCGTTTCGGCCTGGAGGACGACCAGAAGAGGATCTTCGAAAAGGTTGTTGAGTTTTGTCGAAAGCACACGTCGTCCTCGCCCTTGTCCTTCGTCTTAGGTTTTTATGTAACGATAGTGATGAACAGATGGTGGAGCCAGTACATAACGATACCCTGGCCCGACTCGATAGCCGTGTTCGTCTCGGCGACGATTCACGGCAACGACGAGCGGGGCCGACTCATGAGGCGCACGATCGTCCGGTACGTCTGCGTCTGCCTGACCCTGGTCCTGGCGAACGTCTCGCCCCGGGTGAAGAAGCGCTTCCCTACCCTCGAGCACTACGTCGACGCGGGCCTGCTGCTCGAGAACGAGCTCATGATATTCCAGAGTCTGAACAGCAAGTTCCCGAAGCCGAGCAAGCACTGGCTGCCGATTGTCTGGGCCTCGAGCATCGTCACGAGGGCGCGCAAGGAGGGCAGGATACGCGACGACTTCGCGGTCAAGACGCTCATCGACGAGCTCAACAAGTTTCGCGGCTCCTGCGGCAGCCTCGTTCACTACGACACCATTAGCATACCTCTCGTTTATACGCAGGTTGTTACTATAGCCGTATACACCTACTTTCTCACCAACGTCATCGGACAGCAGTGGATAATCGAGGAGCCCGACACCGTCGATATTTACTTTCCGGTATTTACCACGCTGGAGATGTTCTTTTACATGGGCTGGCTCAAAGTCGCTGAGACGCTTATCAATCCCTTTGGCGAGGACGACGATGACTTCGAAGTCAATTGGATCGTTGATCGGAATCTTCAGGTAATTTATTTATTTATTTATTTATTTCTTTATTTATTTATTTTTAACATTTTCTCTTTTTCATTTTCATTCTCAAAGAGAAACCTTGTATTATGTGTATCTCAAAATAGAAGAGAATAGATTTTAAAACTCATTGGATAATAGTTTATATCCAACATATTAAACATGTTTTATAGAAATCGAAAAAACATTTTTGTAATTTGAAACAAGGAAATTGTATTATTTCTAATTGACCATTACAATAAAATTTATATAAAAGCTTGTAAAGATCCTGTAGTAATATAAGTAATATAATAAAATATATTAAGGGGATGTAAAAGAGTCCTTGGCTGCAAATAATAATCGAGTTTTTACAAATTTGAACCAGACAATACTTATACAAATTTAAAGAGGACATAGTATGTCCTTTTCTCCTTTGTTCAGCTCACTAATAATTAAATCACTGGGGGAGAGAAATAATTTTTTTTAATATATTTTTTCCCAGCGGATCCAGTGGCGTAATTAAAAAAGAAATTCTTTCCGCCATTTTGAATTTTTGTTGTATAATTTTTTAATAGAACTGCTTATAGAAATCTAATAAGAGGGGTTCGGAAAACTACTGAAAAGTACAAGACTTCGCGATAGAGCTGAAAGTAAAAGGGAAAGAATCATGCTAAATAATGAAGGAATAATTTACGGTGCAGGAATATTCTAAAGTTATAAAATACTTGAACAACTATATCAAAGAACATGTAAAATATTTTGTTAAAATCATTTGTAATTCATATTTTTACCTTGCATAGGTTAACTGTCTTTCATTCTTTTTTATTTCGTGTATCTATGAAAGGGACTGTTACACAGAGAGAATTTTCTGATAAAAATTACCATGAAAATCATTGTAAACGTGGGATATTCTGTCTTCAGGGGGAAAATTACCGAAAATATACTGATCGGTAAAAATTAACATTATTCATTATAAATTTTACCATTCAGCACGGTAAATTTGACCGTACAGAAGGGTATTTTTTCCATGAAGTCAGAATATCCCACGTTTACAATGATTTTTACGGTAATTTTTATCAGAAAATTCTCTCTGTGTATATTCATGATAAAATACATTTCAAAGACTTCTAACTGTAAATAACATTGTGTGCAGTATATTATGAATTGAGTGTCATTATTTGCATTGTAAAGAAATATAATTTTCATCATTTTGTAAAGACTCAACTATGTAAATGAATTTTGGCAAAGAAAGTCTAGAATCGCTTTTGAAGCGAGCACGCAGAGTAATGCGTGCTGCCGCGGCTGGGCCGACGCGTTATAGCGGCTGTATATTTTCGGCTCAAAGTTTTTTTGCAGTTTCCGACAACATTTAGAACAATTATAATAGTATACATTTGTCGATGATTCTTGGATCGGAAATTAAAAATCAAAATGTAAAACCAAATTTCAAAATGGCGGAGAGAAATTATTTTGTTTTTATTTTAAGTACGCTATTGGATTCCTCGTGAAAAAATATGTTAAAATTTTTTTTTCACCCCCAAGTCATTTAACTATTAGTTAGCTGAAATTTCACAGCCGGGCCTACCCTTAGAAAGGTGCGCGAGGAAATGGAAAAAGATTATTTTAAAATCGTGAATGAAAATGATAATTATTGACAATTAATAAAGTGCTACTTAAAATTAAGAAGGTTCTTTATTTTGTAATCAGTTGAAATATAATAAAATAATTTAACTTTAAAATTGGAATTGAAAAAAGGTCTTTATATGTAAAGTCAGATAATAGTAAAATCTTGTTATTTTGATCTACTTAAATGTGTTGAACCTGCAAATTTCCGATCCGATGAAGTCATACACATACTATTATTACTTGATATTTAAACAGGTGAGCTACCTCATAGTCGACGAAATGCATCACGAGCATCCAGAATTGATTCGAGATCAGTACTGGGACGAAGTCTTCCCGACAGAGCTGCCGTACACGGCGGCGGCTGAGCCTTTCAGAGAGGAGCACCCGGAGCCGTCCACAGCCGGAATTCAGCTGTCGGCTGCGCAGCAAGAGCTGCAGCCCTCCTCGGTGCGAATCGACGAGATGGAAAAGGAATACCAGCAGAAGTATCAAAACGACATGAACGACGATGCGATCTCGGGAATCCACTTTGTCGCGAGTGGCGGTAAAATATCTCGGTGCGTGCTTCGCTGCTCGACACTTATACGTTCATCCGAGATAAACGACATTTTTTTCTATTTGACCCTTCTTCAATAGGAGCGGCAGTCGAGTGAGCAATCGAGATAGGGCAGTGAGCACTGGTTCAACTCCAAGCAACATTGGAGGTTCGCTTACGAGAATCAACAGTGTTACCAATGTACTTAAAAGAATATTTAGCAAGGAGGATAGGCCCGACGGAAGTGGCACCAAGACACCGGGACGACTTCCTAATTCTACTTCATCCGCTTCCTTGAGAGCACCCGGTAAACTCTCCAACTATTCGGCACTTCAATGTATCTACACGTCTTTGATTCATGTGCTCGATAGAGGTATTAAAATTCTATGTAATGTTAAGGAGGAGCTGGATCCATGAGGATAGGTGTAATTGAAGAAGTAGACGAGCAAATGACGATGACATCCATGCGGCCGGAAAGTCGTCCACACGTACAGAGCATATTTCCTCAGGGGCCGCCACCGGCGAGTGCACCCGTTGACGTTCCTGGCTCCATGTCTATGTCACACAATGGTGATATCTTTTCTACAAGCGCTCCAGTTCCTGCTTTAAGCGGATCAGCAGATAGTGCTGATACTTCAGTAGGTGCTGGTCCAACGCGATATCATGGCACAAGGTACTCAATCAATATGTGATATAAATGATATACAATTTATTTATTGATTTATTTATTTATCTAGTCATTTATTTAATTGTTCATTTCATTATTTATTTATTTGTTTATTATATTGATATGTAATACAACATAGTAGTAATAAACGAATATACAATTATAGCTGTATTATCTTAAACTTTAGAACATGCAAAGAGTCAAATGTTTATAAAGCACAAAGTATTTTTTTATTATTATTATTCCATAATAATATACAAATTTGATGACTTAATGGCCGAGTGCAGCTTGAGTATCATTTAATACATTTCTGGAAATTTTAGGCAACTGATTTTAAGCAAACATACGAAAATATTTAAATAATCTTCAATTTCATTTAATAGTAAATTCAGAATTTAAAAAACATTTTTACCCGAGTGTGCGTAAAGTACTTGTGTAAAGTAATAATTTCTGTGCGTAAAATGAACTTTTTCGCACATGGTGTGTAAACTGAAAAAATCACTTTACGTACAGAAAGTGGTACTTGTTTCACTCGTGCAAAAAAGTTCACTTATGTATTTATAAATTTTATTTCCTTAAACAAATATTGGATAAATTAACCGTGTTTTATTACAAATATAGAACAAATTTATTATTGAAAAAATCGAAAACTAACAAGGAGAGAGCACACCCACCGGGAACCGAAATTCGGTCAGACTTTGGGAGGTTTTTTCTGGTACCTATAAATGAAGCCTAGTACCCGTAATTCATTTAATGGGCTCTTGTTCTCGAGATATGAGGTAATTTAATCGAAATATCTGTTATTTTTATGAAAAAAGATACCTCTTCTTCTAATCATAGCTCTACAAGTTTTTATTACGGATAAATGACTCAAAATATAATAAAAAGTAGGCTAAAGGACCTTTAATTTAAGCTCTGTTACGTATAAAAATATTAATCTGGTCAAAAGTTATTTACGATTTTTAAATTCGTTATTTTTCCATGTATTTTCAGTGACCATCTTCAATTGTTAATAACTTTTGATCAGATTAATATTTATATACATAACAGGACTTAAATTAAAGCTCTTTTTGCCTATTTTGTATTATCTTTTCGTTCATTTTTCCATAATAAAAAGTTGAAGAGTTATGGTTAGAAAAAGAGGTATCTTTTTTCATTAAAATAACGAATATTTCTAGTAAATTTCCTCATATCTCAAGATCAATGGCCCATTAGAATGAATTATGGGTACTAGGCTTAATTTTTGGGTACCAGAAAACACCTCCCAAAGTTTGACCGAATTTTGTTTCCTGGAGGGTGTGAGATGGACTATTATAAACCTATCTTTTTTTATTAAATGCATTTTGTAAAGTAGTTTAAGCATTTAAAGTCAAAATTTAAATAAATGTTTTTAAGGTTTCCATTCTTTAAGATTCCAACTTTTAAAAAGATTCATACATTTACGTGCTAGTCAAGTTATGAACCATCAAGAATAATAAAATTTAGACTATAAATAGAATGAGAATCGTTGATGCTCACTCGGCCAGATATTCATATGTTATGGTTTATTCTATCAAATAAGTATGTGTTCATTTTTATTTACTATTTCTTTCTATCATTATAGATTTTATTCTGAAAATTACATCTTTTTTATTGTTTCGGTCATATCAATAAGTCTCCCATTAACTCTATTAAGCGCACCTTAAAAGAATATCGGTTCGCCTGGGTAAGGGTTAACACTGGCGCCAAAAGTATTATTAAATTTTTTAATTTGCCGGCAGAAGACTACTGCTGTCTTTGATAAGGTAGGAAAAGTTGAAACTATAAATAATGATAGTAAATTGCAATTTTATCGCTTTTCAGAGTATTTGTATATTTAGTCCAAATATTCGTCTTAAATGCTGTTTTTCGTATAGCTAAAAAAATATTATACAAATCATTATTTATTAGAAATAGGTGTCTCAAGATATTGTGCAGCGTAATAAAGTAGTTATTTTTCCTATCTCTGAAACACACCGTACTATCATTATTATTATAATTTCAACTCTCGTCATTTTGGCGAAACCAGCTTGGACATATATTTAGATTACTATAAAACGAAGCGGGGACAACTATTATTTTTCGAGAAAAATGATTTTTCTTAAAATTATGAATGAAAACTCAATTAGATAAGGACAGAGATATCCGGCGTCCCCTTAACTTAGATGATCGACCGCTCGCGCACCACCGGACCCCGGCAATGATGCCGCTTAGGTGTACTATTTATTAGTATAAAATATCGCACGATTGAGCTCAGTTCGCTTATATTTCAAGAACAAGGAATTTATTGAATTATTTTCTATTGGAACAAAGCGCGAATGATAAGGTTCATGTTTAAATGCTAGAAAAACGCCTTCGAAGAAATTTCATTTCTCAAACCTGTGTCACTTTCCTAGTAAACCATGTATAATTTAAACCCCGAATAACCGAGATCATTAAGGAGTGTCAAAGTCAATTTTTATCCTCCCTACATTACCGACCGGGAATTCTAAAATATTGGTTATAATTAAAAGAATAAATGGAATTATGAAAAACTAAGAGGTCATTGCCCTTAGATTTGTAATTATCTACCACTGTGCAAACTTTCAAGTAAAAATGTTATCATTCCAATGATATTTGTGCATATATGCAATGATATTATTACCTGAAACTTAACATAGTGGTAGAATGTTACAAAAGGAAGGGCAATTATATCTTAGTTTTTCATAATTCGGTTTATTTATTAATTGTAATCAATTGTTCATACCTCGGTCAAAAATTTGAGGTTAAGAATTCCTGCAGGAAATTTGAATGGTTTAACACCCTCTTAAGGTAGTTATTTCCTAGCTGCACTAGTCAAAATAACAATGGTTTTTTATTGTATATTAAGATTCCGATTCACTGCCGATTTGGTAATACCTTAAAGGGGTGTCAAAGTCAATTTTTATCCTTCCTACCTTACCGACCCGAGAATTATAAAATATTGGCTTTAATTAAAAGAATAAGTATAATTATGAAAAACTGAGAGCTCATTGCCCTCCGTAATACAATTATCTATCACTGTGCGAAGTTTCAAACAAAAACTTCAAAACCTCTACGAATGGCTTTCGAACGAAATTTGAATGTTCGAGTCTAGACTGATAGACTAATATAAATTTCGTTCGAATGGCATTCGTAGAGGTTTTGAAGTTTTTGTTTGAAACTTCGCACAGTGGTAGATAATTGTATTTGGTTTTTCATAATTTAGTTTATTTATTAATTCTAATCAATTGTTAAAGAATTTGAGGTTAGGAATTTCGACGAGAAATTTGAACGGTTTGACACCCCCTTAAGGGGAGGTCGGAGCCGATTACAGATTTCTGCATTGAATTTTACATTATTCTAATTTAATTGTTCATAAAAGTTAAAAACTTTAGTCGTCCGGTGTTCTCAATCTACTAAGGAACACCGAACAACTGATATAATTGAAAAAAATTAAAAATTGAATGAGAATACTGAAAAATACGAAATTGTAGGTAACTACGTAACTGCATCTAAGCTTCGTCCTTCCCTTAAGTGAATTTATTGGACTAAGGGGGACACTTATTCAGGTGACCAAAGAGTGGAAACTGGAAACCAAATAAGAATCTTGATACAGTAGAAGATTATGCTTTTTTTATGTTTAGCAATATATAAATTACTATCTATCCATTAGACTTTGAAAAATTTATCTGGTTGTGATTGTACTAATTTTATTCCACTTTGAAAGTTATAACGTTCAGACTCTATATAACTTTAAAAAATTGATGACGGACATCTTGTCAGAACATAAATGAAAATTAATTTTGAAACAGTAGATATTAGAACATACGCAGATATTAGAGGGTAACAGAAAAAGGGATTCCTGTTAAGCTTGGAAGCTTTGTCATTTAGCCCCGGCAGGCAGCGTTCAATGGGCAGAATGATCTTTTTTACGTTTTAGATTCTCATTTTAGTTTTATATTTAATAGGGAAGAAAGTAAAATTTATTTTTTTATCGGCACTTGTGCAAATGGTAGAGTATCTAAGCCGACGTGTATTGTTTTTTGAAATTGAAAAATAAGACTTAATTTGCGAAAGTTATAGGTATTAAAGGTCCTTTGAGTGACGTCACAACCTTAAAACATGAAAAGGTGCCGGCCGGAGTGACGTCACAACATTCTTAAAGATTTAACTATTACTTCTTTAATTTTGAAGATATCGTAAAAATTCCAAAAATATACAAAGAACCTATTCCACGATCTACAAGAATAGACTGTTAACTAAAAATCGGTATTCTTCCCTATTAAAATATCTCTTATTATGCAAGAATTGTTTAAAATTAAAACTTGTACATTGGACTTTTACATTGAAATTCCAATAATTAAAGTAATTAGTTTCTGTAATGTGAATTGTGTGAATTATGTAAATGTGAACTTACAGAATGCAGATGTCAGTTCCAATAGGGCGCGGCAGCGGAGGTTTCGATTCTGCCGCCTTCGGTAGGGATCATCGTGGCAGTACGCGTAGCTCCTCGTCGAACGGCAGTTTAGACGACGAATTCACGAAGCTCAAGTCCGAGCGGGAAAAGCAACGGATAGAAAAGGCTTTGCAAAAGATCAGCAGGAGCGTAAGTAACCGGGCGGCCGGGGAGCCGAGTTCGCTCGAGATGACCGACACCGAGATTCTCTTGGGCGAATTGGCGAGCACCTCTAGGCGCTACCTGCATCCATCGGACTGCGACGATAAGGACCAGCATCCGCCAGATGCCATCTAGACTCGTCTACGTACCGCCACTCCTTACAATCAGATCTTAGCAATTCTCCCACATTTATTGCTTATTCGTTCGCCCTGGCTTAACTCCTTAATCACTAATCAACAATCAACACTCAACACTCAATACTCAATATTAATCAGCTTTTATCTGCAAGCCTTGAATGAATCCTAGGATAATATCCGTATTATTCCAACATTCAATATTGTAAATAAAGTCGTTTGATATAATTGCAGCATCTTTTAAAAAGGACAATCAAGCATCGCACAACCTGTCGAGCAGAAGCATATTTTTATTATTTTAGCGCTTTTCTTTTGCAATGCTCTTCAGGTAATATTACGCTTTTATAGTATTGCTTTAACCAGGCGGACGTAAGAGATATTATGGGGAGAATATTTAGTAAGAAAAGCATTCAAAATGTATCGTAAATAACAAGCTTTAATATAAAGCTGTTAAAAAATACGTAATTGAAGCATTCTTAGGAATAAGGGTCTTACTCAAAAAATTCCAGTTCACCTTTTACAATCTTAACAATTTTTAGTTAATTTCCACTACCTCTAAAAATAAATAATAATTATACATTACTGAGTGAGTTATTCACTAAAAATATCCAGTAAATTTCACTTAAGAGGGCAGGCCTGGTTTTAACCCAAAAAAAAATTTTTTTACTAGTCCAGGAAACATATTATGTTTAAAAGCAATCAATCTGAAAATTTTTATGCTATAAAGACCTGGTTTTAACCCAAAACCTTGATATTACACGTCACAATAAATCACTATTTTCAATACCATATTTATTAAAGTTGCTGTGTTCCTCACGCGATTGCAGGTGACGTAATAAACGAAAATATTTTTTTTCGACAGTTATTCGACTCCTTTTGACATGTATTAAAAAAAGTGTGAAGCACTTTTTCGGTTTAATATTTTTTATTATTTTTTTTCGGTAACCCAATCGTTTTTAAAAGAAAATAAAAAAAAAATTTCATAAAATCGGTTAGGTATCCGAAAAACAATAATAAAATAAATTTAACGAAAAAGTGTTTCACTCTTTTTGTACTAGATGTCAAAAGAAGTCAAATAACCGTCGAAAAATAAATTTTCGTTCATCATGTCACCGCAATCGTGTCAGGAACACAGTAACTTTAATAAATATGGTATTGAAAATAGTGATTTATTTTAACGTGTTGGATCAAGATTTTGAAGCTTTACAACGGTAAAATATAAGATATTACTAAGTATATATAGCACAAATATTTTCAGAATGATTACTTTTAAACATACGCTTTGAGTTTAACCCAGGCCTGCCCCCTTAATTTTTTTAGTGAAACATTCACTAAATACTTCATTGTGAATATTCGCTCTGAAAGAGGGATTGATTGATTGATTGATTGATTTCGATTTACTTGTCATGGGCTATTTTTTACCATATGGCATAAATTCATACATTTGTGAACAATATAATAATTATAATAATAAAGTCGATAACAAAAGAAAGTGGGAGAGAGAGAAACTTCCCTTTTTGTTTTAACGGTTATACATAGTGAAACTTCAGTCAAAGGATCCGGCACATCGCTTATGGAATTCGTTTTTCGGTCGAATTTTGCTGAAAATATAGTAGAATGTAGTGGCTTTGGCCACTTTTTACCCACTGTAATTGAAAAATATTGCTTTTAATCGACTCGCGCTCATTTTAGAAACTCTTCATCAACATTTCTTAAGTACATTACACTGCAGTTATTTCGGCCAATTTTAAATGAAAGCCTATTACGATAAGCGGTATGCGTGATCCTTTTTTAAAGTAAACATAATACTAGTATAGCAATGCTACATAAGAATTGGCTAAGAAAATAGAAAATTAGAGATGAAAAGGACATTTGTCGATTAGTGATTCAACTGCGTGCTAAATACAAAATGCTCTTACTCTCATTCCTAAGAACACTTCCATTGCTAAAGAAATTTTTTATAATGTAGATAAACTTATTAATTTCTTGAAAAATTTTCATTAGAGCTGATTAATCGGTCTTAAAAATACGCAGCATTACACTGCCGTACTTAGGAGAAATTCTATGCATACACTACACGGAACCAACATCTAATCGAATTTGTTTGAATTCAAGATTTCAATAAAATTCAAATCAATTCGATCAGGAATCGAATCATGATTCGATTCATTTCGATCAATGAGAAAATAAAAAAAGCAGTTTTTTATATATATTTTTTTGTATGATTGTAGTGTAAAAAAGAATAATATTTTTTAGGTTACAATTTATAGAAAAAAACACTTTTGAAATGTTCGTAAATCTAAGCCATATTACTTCTCGTGGTTTTTGCTATACAAACGATCGAGTTTGAATGCTCGGTTGGAAGAAACATTCTACATGAGAGCTATTTATTTATATCAAAACAAATTACTTAAGTAATTGTTTTCGCTGATAATAGAGTGTTAGATTGAATCATTATTTGGAAGATTTTATATACATTTACATGTCTGCAACCATTTACAGATATTACTTCCGTCTTATTTATTATGTTTAATAAGGTGTACTTAATTAATTCAAGGCATAAATAACACCACCCTGGTCCTTTGAAAAGATCGATACTTTCAAGCCAAAGTAATATGCAATCTGTTTGACCAAATTGAAGGAGATGACTCATATATGGGTCATGAATTTATGAAACTTGTTACATATTACATCTTTACATAAGCAATACGTTTCTAAATAATTTTTTCAGACTATTTTCACGTTATTTACTATGATATTAAGACAGTAGTTATGACAAAGATTTCCTGGAGATTTCTATTTTTCTATCTTTTAAAAAAACTAAAAAAATCGGCTTAAACATTAGCCGCCGCAAAAGTATTAATGAAGCACAACCCCATACGTTACGCCGTGCTATTTTAAAAAATTATAACATTTATCTTGAATTTATATTTTTCAAAGCGGATCGCAGTCTACCTTCTTCTATTATAATGGATCGACTTGAAGTTTTCACAATATTTTTATTTTGACACAATTTGTGGAATGATATAAACATTATGGTTTGCAAATATTAAATTTTCCTAAACTATAGCCATTTTTTCTAATAAAATTTGTGAGATGAAAACTGCATTTTTCACGAGGTCAAACAAAATGCATATTTCTTAAAATGGATATGTATTTCTTTAGTCAATTGTCTAGAAAATGAATCTTAGGATTTCTATTCAAGAAGTATCCGAGGAAAGTGAAAACAAAAAATTAGTAAAGTGGATGCACCATTTATGGGCAATGTTCCATTTCTGGCCATATTTGAATATCTCGTTCAGTAGAAGAAATAGAAAGTTGTTGATTTTAAAAAAGAAATATTTATTGTTGATTGATCGTTACATCATTCAAAAAAGTATGTACATAAATATTATTAGTGAAATATTTATTTCAATATTTTCTAAAATATCATGGCACAGCGCGTTTCTTACACATAAAAATTATACACGTAATTATTGTACACAATTTAGCATTGGTCAAATTATATATAGATATATTTGACCAATGCTAAATTGTGCACAATAATTACGTGTACAATTCTTATGTATAAGAAACGCACTATGCCAATATCATTTACTTAAAATTGATAAACATTTATTATATTGAACCATGATTTGATGTATTTAATATTACTTATAATGTTTATTCAAATAAATGTTTACTAAAATAGAATATATATTATTTGTATCAAATATATTATTTTCTAGAAAGTATTGAAATAAAAATTTATTTAAATTTATAAAAAAAATTTGTTTACCGTGTATATATATGAAATATACCAAAAATCGATTTGTTGTATACATTATTTTTCTCAAAACAATTTTCCCAAAAGCAATTGAAAATTTGAGGCTCCTGGGTGGTGTTTGGCCTTACATGATGATATGTATATATTATTATCTGTTATTTTAAGTAATAATATTTTATAAAGTATATTACTTTTCTTATACATGAAGCTGTTGGCTTTAAAAAACAAAATTTTCAACCGGGTTGCAATCTGTTCCCTAATTAAAAAATTAATTTTCAAAGTTTGAGGGTTTTCAAAAGTCAGCCAATGTTTTTTCTCTGAGAACTCTTTTGGTAACCAAATATTGCTGTTTAGTGAAATAACGTTATTATAAAACGAAAAAACAATAATATATAATCTATTTCGAACTTAAATGGAATTTTCGATTACTAGCACACTTCTGATAAATATGCATTAATATTTGTATATTAGAAACTTGATATTTATTTTTTATACATTTGTTGTTACGAAAACCTGAATTACAGCTAACTAGAAAATTGTTAATCAATTCGAATGGAAATTTTATAAGATTTTAATTTTTTATTAGCGCAAATTCATCATATATTAAAAGATTGAACTAGATAAAAATTGAATATTTATTTATGAAAATTATGAATTATATATTCAATTAACGAGTTAAGTATTTTAAATACGTCAAAGTTTAAGTTTCAAAGTAAATAAAAAACATTTTCTGCTTTTTTAATACAATTTTATATACTTTCTCAAGTCTCGCTCCTTTTGTATTATAAAGTTGAATTGCTTATGTTAAGTCCTACATAAATACATGGATATTTATTTTCTTTTCTTGTGTCATATTTTTATAGAATTTTTGTGGATTGTCGACGAATGACTGTAGGTCGATGAATTATTGAGTTAAATTAAATTTTTCATATAGTTATTGCGTTCGATTATTTTGAAAATTGTAAATGAAAAAATTGATTAATTCTGATATTAAATATACGATAAACAGCCGAAAACGGAAATAAAATGTAAACCAATCAAATATAAATTTTAATATATAATATCAATATTTTATACAAGGTATGTGAATAGGTAAGAAACATCTCAAAATATGAAATTTATAAGTTACAAATTTTCTAATTGTTTGATATTCCAATTGTCTATTACATATTGTTATAGATAGAATACTGTAGACGTTTTTTTTTCATGGACAATAAGGGTCGTTTATATTCACAAAGCGACCAATCCTGAAAAAACGATAGCACTATCGTCGATTATGAATACATCGAACCGATTCATGTTTGTTATGATGATTAATGTATCTGTCATGTGCTTAACCCTTAATTGCTTGCGTGCTCGTTCTTTTATAAAAGTTTTATATTAATTACCCACGTTTGAAACCGAAATGTTGAAGGTGCCATGTCAGCAATTGCGTTGGAATGATGATCGCGACTAATTAAGGATTGATACGCCCATATTTTATTGACAATATGTCAATAGCTTCAATTAGTACTAAGTAGAGAATTGATAGGTGCTTAAAATGAATGCCTTACTTAGTTTAAGTAAAAAATATCAAAAATTCAAAATGCTTAGATTTTATTAAATTTTTCATTTTAGGCAATATCCTATTTAACAACAACTTTCATGAAGACACTGTTACACAATGGAATTAATATTGCAACGCAATAATCGAAAGTAAAAAATTCATCTATTTAAGATGAAAGTATTAAAAATTGTATGTAAAAATCATTTTTTATTTTTATAATGCGTGCTTAATCGGCTTGTGTCTCCAGCATAACACTATAATAAGTGAATTTGTACTACTGAATGTTAGTTTACTGTAAAGAAATGCTTCGGTTTGATACATTTTTTATCACTTATTGTACGATTATTGGAAATGTTTTTGTAAAACTTTTGCGATTTTGTCAAATCATTATTATTTTATTTACTTGTTAGAACACTCCAAAGGAAAATAATTTTTTTTTACTACTGTATTAGATACTTGAACTTCTGTTTATTTTCAGGTACTACTATAAATACTAATTTTAAAGTGCATTATATTTAAATATATTGTCTAAACGTATTTAAAAATACTTAAATGAAAGAATCAAAATTTTTTACAAACAAAAATTTCATCAGATAATGTGTATTAAAAAAATTTCCAACTTGTTTAATTCAAACACAAGACGCACACACATTCCTACATTTTTATGTGATCTAAGCTTTAAGAAAATAATTATACTGGAGCTTTACATCAGTTTTGACACTTATAAAAATTGTTAGTTTTTATTATTGTTATAGCAGAATCTACTGTTTAAGTATTGCATTACACAAAAGCGCCTAATGTACAATGAATGAGAGAAAGGATTCTAACGAATTTTTGTGAGCTCTTGTTCTAATATGCAGTATTATCATTAAATTGATATTATAAATAAATCTTTACCATTTTTATCTGTTATTATTTTAGTAATATTTACTTATTATCCAATCTTCGCAATTTCCACAACCCTTTCATCATTAGAGTAATCTTTGTATGTATGATCAAATCTTAATTTTGATGAGTACTGTTTCTCCGTCAAGAGCTTGATTTTATCAGGTTGAGTAGGGAGAACTTCCATTAAAAGTATACCATCATTATTTAATCTCTTCGATGCATATAAAAGTAATGGTCTAATGACTCTTAATCCGTCTTCTCCGCCGTCTCGAGCTTGGGTATCTTCAAATCTGAAAACAATTTGAACTTTCATTTCTAATAGTCTTTTATTTTTATTTTTTTTTCAGGAACTAATCAAAAAAGTAAGGTAAAAAAAATTGTTAGAATATATAAAATAGCTTAAAAATACCATGCGATTCTGATTTAGAATCATTTTAATCCGACTAAACAAGGGTCTTAATGATATGAAAATAATTCGAGTTTCGAAATGCTGTATAGTTAATTATATTTCAAAGATAATTTATTTTCCGGCTTTCCCAGAAAAACAAAACGTTACTTACCTTTTTTGCCACTTAGGAAGATCATGTGTTGGAGTGCAAGGTGGATTACTAACAATAAAATCAAAATTTTCTTTCTCGAAATTGATTACACTATCATTGGAAAGATTTGCTGAGGTAGTAATCTCTCCGTCTGGTTCTAAAGTCGCATGTAAAATGGTCAAACGATTCTCAAGTCCTAAGTTTTGAGCATTATGAAGTGCCAGTTCACATGCTATAATGTTTGTGTCAATTGCCAGGACTCTGACCTACGAATATCATCATTTAATTTTCATTATATCTCTATTAGATCTTTATAATCCCTCGCAGAAAATGTTCTACGCCAATTTTTGTATAATTTAATAGCTTATAATGTTAAACGAAAACATACTGCAGTACACGTATATAATCATTTTTTATTGAGTTCGTAGCTAAAGCGCATCGTTATAGTCTACGTATCTCTATTTGAACCTCTAATAGTGAAATGAGATATATATGTATCACTACAGCTTGCATATTGAATTTAAAATTTCGTGTTAATATTGGATCTATGCAAATAAATTTGGCAATTGGTGCAGAATATGTTTTGCATAGGATGTATGTCATATACCTTTCAGTAGCTTACACTATCACATGAGCGTAAAAGCGATAAGGAAATGGCACCAGCTCCACATCCGATTTCTAAAACAGTACAAACATCTGAACTGCTACGAGCAATATGTTTCAATAGAAGATCTACCAATATTTCAGTTTGTCGTTCGGGAATAAATATCGGTGGTGCCAATTTGAACTTGGTATCTTTAAATTCGCTTTCTTCCGTAACGTATTCTAATGGCATTCTGAAAATTCATTTTAATTTTTTAATTTTTTATTCTAATTTTAAAATCTAGCAAAATCTATTATGTCTGATAAATATACCGCATTATCAGCGGCTTTGTAAAGAATGGTATAACTCAACTTTGTTAATCTGCGGTTGCAAAGCATTTTCAATTTCTCAAGCTGCATTTCATCCAATTCCTTTTCTTGTGAATCTATTTCCTAAATTAAAAAGAAATAATAATAATAACAATAATCTGTCAATTTTTTATACCTAATATTGTTGAATGTGTGAGGTCCCAACATTTTTAAATTTTAATTCTCAATTATTTTTATAAAGTAATGTAATTGGCGTTAAATCTGATTAGTAGAGTCTTACTAAAATAAAACTAAAAATATAACTACAGTTTAAGGTACAACGACTCAAATAGGTTCGGTATTCAAAGCGCTCGCTATTGTAATTATACTGCATCCATATATGTATACATGCAGTACGACGACAACGACTTACCTTATAGTGCGCTTAAGAAAGTACTTCCTATAACTTTACTGAGCAGTCTATGAGACAGTTCCGGACAAGAAGCACGCATATTATTTTTAATAATAGCTTATCGTTATTTCAAACTATCTTATTGCCCTTATTCGCTCTTTTTATCTATTTTTAATACTTTATAGTCGGAAGGTTCAAGTCCATTTCTTGCTGAGAAAAAATGCAAATAGCAAAAACCCATCACTTTAGCAATGACATATTATGTTTCATTAGGGTGTATAAATGTTTGCTTGAATCATGTTTAACAGCTGTGTGGAATGTTTCTCAAATATTATGCGCGACTTTATATTCTTTATTAGTATTTTTTAATAATTTTTTGTCTTAAAATCTGGGTTCACATTAAATTTTAGCAATTGCATAATAAATGTAATTATCTGCCAAAAAACTGCAATAGCGTATTTTTATTGTTATTATGATATTGTATATATATTGCAATAATTATTGAGTTTTACCTTATTGTCCTTTATAACGTGAGCAAGAATGTGTTCGATAGATTCCACAGGTTCTGGAATGCCTTCCATTTCAAATCGATGACGCCAGTAAGAAGCTATTACATTTATTGGGCCAACTGGATGATCGGTCTCATGGCATGATGCTTGTAATATAGGACTTTGATGTTGTATATCTTTAGAGCGTTTAAGACAAGAAGCAAGAAGATTATAAGCTGAAGATTGCTTTTTTAATATTTTTAATGGCAACATTGTTTTTATATTTGTTTATTTTTTATGAAATCGTTTATAATAAATTATACGTCCATTCAAAGTTTTCAACGGAAATGTATAAAATTTTATTACAAAATAATTATTCACACTCATAGGTAAAAAATATATTTTGCAGTATTGATATTATAAAAAATACATTTCTCGGTCAATGGACCTGAAAGTTATATATGTTGCTGTGTGAAGCTTGGCTTCAGAAACTTAACTGGGTAATTCTTTGTTAAGCTTTTGAATCTGAGCAATCACCTTTGAGCGGGGTCTAAACTTAGAAAATGTATATGTAGTATTCTGTTATGGCTGAAGTCCAAGCTCAGAAATTTCGTTTAGTGGCATCTGCAAGCTGTCTATGGAACTACATAATATATAATGCTTAATATAATGTCAATGTTATCACTCGATTGTACTTTTATTATGTATAAAAATATAGAGCATGTCAAAGCTTATGCTTTTCATTTAACTAATTCGTACTTCTAACTATAGCCAGGTATAGTGGTCTAATATCTCCAAGTCATTGATTTCGATGAAACTGACAAGTATAAAGTAGAGTAGACGGATTCCGGGTCACGGATTTTGATGAAACTTTGGAGATCGACTTCTGGTACCTAATAAGAAAGTCCAATGACCGTAGTTTTATCAAATGGGTCTTTGTACCGTAGAAATCCATACAGCCTATTTTATTAATATCTTTTCTATATTATAAAATTATTTTGCCGCCGTGTATACGAATCGAGACCCTTCATCATATCTCGGTTTCTCTACGTTATTCTGGGCTATTTTTTGTAATTATTCGTGATTTCCTTCTCTATATCTCCCTTTTTCTGCGTTAATTTGCCCTACTTTTCGAAATCTTTCGTTATTTTCACGTAATTTATGAGCTTTTTACCGTTATTTTTCGTTATTTTAAGCCTAATAATCGAGGTCTTCTCTATATCCCCGTTATTCTACATTATTATGGCCTATTTTTGGAATCTTTTGCTATATTATCGTTATTTATGCTATTTAGCTTTATTCAAGTTATTTTATATTATCTGACGTTATTTTATGCTATTTTAGCGTATTTTAGATTATTTATACGTTATTTTCCGTAATTTTATAGTTATTGTAAAGGGGACTTGCTTTAATATTTGCCCAGCGTTATACATATTAAGGGTTATTGGGGTTTAATATTTTTATGGATTTTATGGTATTTACGGTGCTTATAGGTTTAATGAGAGTAATGATTTATTTGGATATCTGGGGTTTATATGTTAAAATATTAAAACCATGCGAAGTTATAACGAATTGAAGAGAAAAATGTATTGAATTTTTTCAAGCTAAAAATTGCGTTTTGTCTTAAATAATTAGAAAAAAAAGAAGATATAGTATATTACGCATCTAGGGAGGTAAATAATTAAGAAAGACGAGGGTGGCAAACACGTGATATGGGGTCGCCATTTTACCACCCATGCTACGTATACTATTTTTCCCACACCTGCACCGAAAGTACCACTTTTCCTCCCGGGCGTCCGAAGAGAAATGTGTATTTTCGATGCTGGTGTGAGGAATAGTATATTACGCATCTAGGGAGGAAAAGTATTGGCTTGCCCATAGCACGTGAAAATTGCCACCCGAGCCGAAGGCGAGCAATACTTTTCCTCCCTAGATACGTAATATACTAATTCTCACCGCCGGACCGAAAGTACCACATTCCCTCCCGGCGCCCAAAACCGTAATGTGATATTTTCGGCCTGGCGTTGAGAAAAACAGTATACCTACCATGGGAGATAAAATGGCAATTCTTTACCTCACAAGGTGCGGAATATACTATTGTTTTTATACGGAAAAGATGCCCAATTAAATTTCCTACCTGTATCAATTGTTAAAATTTCAATTTGATCGATTTTCAAAATTCACTCCATAGACAATACTTTTACGCGTTTTCGGACGCTAGTCCCCTTATTACATCCGGTCCTTCGATTGTTATCCTACACGCCACAATAAATTACCATTATTATCACCATATTTATTGGAGGAACTTGGCGGTCGTGTACAATTCTAGGAGATATGATGAACGGAATTTTTTTGATTTTAATGGATATTCAACTCCTTTTAGCATGTACCAAAACTTAGGTGAAACACTTACTATATAAAAAATGTAGTTATCATTTTTCTGAAAGCAAACTGATTTTTAAAAAGAATTTATTAATAATTTTCAAATAATTGGTTTGTTTTCTAAAACATAATCGTAAAAGAAATCTGTAACAAAATGTGCTTCACTAAAGTAAGTATTAACATATTAACATATTACCTATAAGAGTCGCGCATGTCGCAAAGCTCCTCCAATTAGTATGGTATTTGACAATGGTAATTTTTTACGACTTGTAAAGTAAAGATTTTGTGATTTTACATCGGTATAAACATTTCGGGTTTAAAGGTGTTTTTTCTCCTTAAATTCAAGCCAATTGTCTTCTGAAAATAACATACATTATATTTCGAAAAATGGGACCATGGGAATAAACTTCAGAAGATATGTTTCATCATCAGGTACCGTAGAAAAAATTTGAGTTTCATAAAAATCTGACTCAAAATTGAGATGCTCCTGGTAAGGCTTTGCACAGATTATTTAACAAATCTATTAATTTTTTAAAATTTTCTTCACATTTTAGTATGTATGTTTTTAACTTATTTCGAAAACTTGATATTATCATACTACATTAAAATTTTAAATTTCATAAAATAGGAAGGTTGTTATCAAAGTTGCGTAGTAAGAAAAAAGATATTTCTATTGTGTGCATAGGAATTTCTTGAAATAAAAACGAAATTTTACAAAAGACACAGATTTATTTATTTTGTAAAGAATGTCAGCATTACATTCATCAGTTACACGTTATCAGTTAGAATAACGAACACAGCCAATCCTCTATCTGTCATTCATCACTTAAAGTTCATTATGAATAATACACATATACGGTATGTTGCAAAGGAGAGAGCAAGACCGAACAAAGGCACAGGGGTATGTTTTGAATAAGGATAATTTGAATATGAGTACAACATCGCATGTGCCTTGTGTTTGGGTATAAACATTAGGTACAAAACAAATAAATTGAGTAGAGACAGAGAAAAAGACACATGCAATGGAGCACTATACCAAATAAAGTCCTAGGTCCAACTAATTAAAATGGTACGTTCCTCTAGAGGAAAAGGAATACGTTATATTTTGATATAGGTACACTGTCTTTTAGCGATCATAAATATCAGATCAACTTGTGACGAAACTTTGTATTTCTTCACGACTTTGCAGGCAAAGTAAATGTTTGCCTTTGTCTCGACGTTATTTATACGACACAAAGTTTAGAAATGAGCAAATTGCTCAAACTTTTTTTTTCATACGTTAACTGCTAACCAAAAACTTCCTGACTGGCAAATACAATGTACAGAAATCCATCCTCATCTTTTTCTCGCTGATAAAGCTGGGCCATCGTAGTGCTACCACTGGCCATGCTCCTTTGATTGACGAGTAAGAAAAAAGCTTGCGTAGGGTGTAATTGTAATCGTCTCCTAAGCAAAATCAAAAAAAGGTAAAGAAGAACAATAAATGAATGGTAAATAATCCAAGTACGAGTGATATTTACCTAATAATCTTAATGAGTTCGGTAAGGGATAAATGATCCGGTACCAAAAACTTGGTTTTATCCAGTAAAGGTAATTGTTTCTCAGCGTAATATCTTTCCACTATGATGGGTACCTTGTTAGGATGCTTCTCCTTAATGAGATTGACATCGGCAACTCGTTGATCTGTAAAAATGAAGCAGCATAGTTAGCGTTTAGGGGGGGCAGCCCCGTTTAAGTGCGCAGTTTTTGTTTGCGAGAAAAAGAAGCATGCGAGCGAGCGCGCTTACCGAACGAGCGCTTTTCCTTGAAAGATTTTGGCGTCATGTTCATGGTTGTGCTGTCGGGTCAAGCTGCGGAGATTAATGGATCCCCTCGGCTCTGGGTCTTGGACTGGCGGCAGCGTCGGCTCTCGGGCGACGTTTACGTTTCAGCACTGTGCGCTCGATTTTCCACGTCGCATTGCTCTTTCTTCTCGACGATCCGGCTGTAGCTATACCTATGTAATCTCTTCCCCAGCTGACGGAGTCGAGAGCGAGACTCTCGTGTTCTCTCTCGCACTTTGTGGTCTGCTAGTGGTGCAACGCACGTATACAATTGATTACCGATAGCTGAACTGGCACTTGGCAGTGGCGTACTACGCTCCGAGGGCGTCGGGGGATAAGCAACGCAAATACTATCGCGCTTGGTGAGTCCAGGGGGCATACGGGAGATCGCTACTGGTGCGAGCAAGCACTTTTAACTTTCAACTCTTAACTGACAATGAAAGATGCCATGCCACACGGACACGCGAGCCAAACTTGCATACCGTCATTAGGATTCTCTATTTGCGTATTTCTGTCAGTAGTGCCACTACTACCTACTACCTACTACCTACTACCTACTACCTACTACCTACTACCTACTACGAGTAGTGCGTCTTGACTGTTGTCATTCTTGGTCATTGTTGTTCAGCCTTCAGCCCTGTGCTGCCTGTGCAGGCTTGTGTTTGTGGCTTGGAATGCTTGGATGCCTTGGATGGGGAGAAAGCGAGCGCGTGCTGCGCATGCGCTAAATTGCCGCGCACTTTGCGCGCTGATCGACTGCTGACGTTTAAATTTCCCTACTAGATCCATCTTTTTTATTTTTATTCTCCGATATTATCATCGATCTACCATTCTCGGTCTGCGAGAGAAATATTTCACTCGTCGCAATTCGCAAATCCAAATAAATCCACAACTTATTTAAATATAGCTAAATATACGCAATGAAAAATATTCTTTGTGGATAAATAATTTCCCAAGATTTATTGCTCATCCTTTTGTGCAATATTGTACCGAGTCGGATATTTAATTTTAGGGAAAAAATATCTATCGCAACGAAAAGAGCGAGCAGTGGGGTGTACAGAGCTGAGAACGCCAAGTTGAGAAGATGAGAAGATAATCCGGCGAACGCCTAGAAAAAGGGCAGAGCGCGGAATAAGAATCGATCGATCATGGACGGCGGAGGTGCGCAATGTTTATCTCTGGGCGGTGGTGGTGCGCGCGTGTGTCCGCGTCGGACTATAGTTCGAGCGTTCGACTGTGTAGAGCGCGTGTCGTCGTGTCGCTGATCGCGCGGGTCGTTGTTCGGTAAAAAGAGAGAGAGACAGAGAGAAGGAGCGCGCTCCCGTCTATGGTAGTCGTCTATCCGGATGGGTCCGACGGGTGCTGCCATCTATTCGGAGCCGAGCAGCCGCGTGCGAGCGAGAGCCGAGCACGACAAGCAGGAGTGAGGAGAAGCAGGAGAAGCAGGAGAAGCGGCAGCAACGGCAGCAGCTTGAGCTCGGTGTGCGCGTGTACATAGGTATAGCCGTGTATATGTATAGCCGTCGTCGCGTCGCGATCGCGATCCTCGGTTGTCTTCTCGCTCCGTCTCTCTCTCTCTCGTTATGCTCTATTGGTCTCGGCTCGCAGTAGAGAGGCCAGCTCCGCGACGAGCACAAGCCACAACACAGCGAAGAGCCAGCCAGAGGCCAGAGCGAGCACCTCGAGCAGCGCTCGAGAGTCCACTCGTGCTAGTCGGCCCCACGGCCAAGTGGCAAGTAACCAGTGGCCAGCCAGGCCAGCTACTACCGTTACCACTGAGCAGCGAGTAGAAATACGTAGGATTCGGTCCGGGCCGAGAGGCCGAAGAGTCGTCGATTGATCGGCCAGTGGTAGTGAGCGGTCGAGCAGTTGGTGCGCGAGTAAGCGGAGGTGAAGCTCAAGAGGGACAGGCTTTCGTTGTCCCCGGCTGGTGATCTTGGCTGCAGCGGATTCGGTGTCGGTGTGCTCGCCGAGGCATTTATTCGGGGTGCGGAGTGCGACGTGCGTCTCTATTTTTGCCTGCTAGCGCGTGAGAGAGGGCGCAAGCGCATATGCTCCGTCTCTCACTCTCTCTCTCTCTCTCTGTCTGTCTGTCTGTCTCTGTCTCTGTCTCTTCGTCCAGCGTCGTCGAAGTTCCGAGCCCGAGGTGGCTAGAGAGACGAGGTAGCGCGAGCGACGAGCGGAAGCAGCGTTCCGTCGAGGCGCACAGGGGGAAGATGCGCCGGGGCGAGTAGCGGGAGGGCCGCGGGCGCTGAATGAAGTCGAGCGAGCGGAGTCGGGCGGCCTCGGTAGGTCGCTGGTGCGGGCCTCGATGCCGGTTGTCCGTGGCTCGCAGGCCGCCGGCTGGTGCTGGCCGCGGGGAGCAGCGGCGGCGGCACCGGCAGCAGGTAGCTCGGCCCTCGAGCAGCAGGAGGTAGAGGAGCCAGCGCGGCCAACTCGGCCAACTCGGCCAACTCGGCCAACTCGGCCTACTCGTCTAAGCTAAGCCGGAGCGATGCCCCTGTCCAGACCGCCCCCGCTCTCGGCGGGCATCTCCTCGCTGGAGCAGCTCCACGCGTTCGCCTACGGAGAGAGCAATCACCTGCCGCCCCTCAAGGCCGGCAGCATGCTCCTCAAGCAGGGCGGCAATCCCGAGGAGGAGGGCAGCCCCGGGCAGCAGGCGCTCCTGGCCACCCACCTGCCCAGCCTCAACTCGAGCGCCAACAACAGCCTGCAGAACCTCGCCTCGGCCAACTCCTCGGAGCTGCTGCTGGCGGCCTCGGGCCAGCTGCTGGCCAGCGGCCACGCGAGCCTGCACCACTCGCGCTCCAACAGCCAGTCGAGCTCGCCGCTCGTCGGCTCGAAGAACGCGTCCTCGGGGGCCGCAGCCGCAGCCGCAGCCGCCGCAGCCGCCGACCAGCCCACGGCCCAGCTGGCGCAGCTCTCGGTCAAGCCCAAGACGATGACCGTCACCCCGGACATCGTCATGAAGCTCTACATGAACAAGCTCACCCCCTACGAGCACCACGAGATCTTCAACTACTCGCAGATCTACTTCATCGGGGCGAACGCGAAGAAGCGCCCGGGCATCATCGGCATGTCCAACAACAATGACTACGACAACGACAAGGGCTCCTACATACACATCACCCACGACCACGTGGCCTACAGGTACGAGGTCCTCAAGGTCATCGGGAAGGGCAGCTTCGGCCAGGTCGTCAAGGCCTACGACCACAAGAACCACGAGCACGTCGCCCTCAAGATGGTGCGCAACGAGGAGCGCTTCCACCGACAGGCCCAGGAGGAGATACGCATACTCAGGAACCTGCGCGACCAGGACAAGGACAACACCATGAACGTCATTCACATGTTCGACTCCTTCACCTTTCGCAACCACATGTGCATCACCTTCGAGCTCCTCAGCATCAATCTCTACGAGCTCATCAAGAAGAACAAGTTTCAGGGCTTCAGCCTCCAGCTCGTGCGCAAGTTTTCGCATTCCCTCCTGCAGTGCCTCGACGCCCTCCACAAGAACAAGATCATTCACTGCGACATGAAGCCCGAGAACGTGCTTCTCAAGCAGCAGGGCCGCAGCGGCATCAAGGTCAATCTTCTTTATTTATTGCTTAACTCCATTCTTTACTATTCGCCCGATAAAATACTCTGCTACGCAAAGGTGAGCTTCTTACGCTTAAACGTACATTTTTATTTTATCTATTTTGTCTATTGAAGCACCTTCCTAATGAGAATGGAACTGTGAATTATTTCATTTTTTAACTCCGGCTATCGTAACGATGGAGAGTCGTACATTATGAATGCGTTTCCGGTTTCTATCGCTATGTGACAACCCTTTGCTAAGTAAATTACATATATATTGTTTGTTATTTAAACATAATTGCCTGCCAGTATTAAGCAAAAAGTTCATCTTTCGTGTATCAAATCTTATTTTTCGAAATCGACTTTTTTTCCCGGCTGAATGTATTGTAAAAAAAATTAAATCGTTAATAATGTATGGGCGAGATCCCTGTAAGTAATCTAACTTTTATAGGTATTTCACAGATTGAATTTTCTGATAAAAGAATACCCTGCTGAACTGTACATAAATCAGTGTTATTCATTATAATTTTTTACCTTTCAGTATGGTCAATTTTACCCTAAATCACGGAAATTTTTACGGTTCACTTATGTGAATTTGACCGTGTATTAGAATAATTTTTTCCTTACAGCCACGATATCCAACTCATTTCTCTCTGTATACATGCACCATAAATAATTATTTTGAGTGGAGAATGCACTCAAAATTATGGTAGTTCATACTGTACGAGATTTTTTATATAGTCCAAAATGTATAATTAATGACAAAAAAGGATATTTGTAGGACAAAAGATGAAAATAATGATGTCTCATCAGAATGTTTACGAGTGCGACAATTACTTGACAAGTTTGTTATATTATTGAAGTTTTGTTTTGAGATGTAGGGTATTTATCTAAGTAGGTGTCGATTTCCTATTATGACTAGATGCAGTTCTGAACAGCGCGGGAGCTGCTCGAAGCTCCTTTATCAGTTGAGGCACAGTTCGTAGCGCATCTCGGCAAATAAATAAGTGGCAGTGTCCTGGATGTTTGCGCTTCTGCTCGTCTGCTTTATCAGCTATCGTAGTGCATTCTGCCACTCGACTCTCTCTCTCTCTCTCTCTCTCTCACAGAGAGAGAAGGTAACAAACAAGAAGTCGGGAAAGTCTCGTGACGAATCGATGAGTCGATGAGTCTCATTCAGTTCTATGCCCCCTCCTCCCCGTTCTGACATCTGACTGTGCGAGTGCGTCTGCGGCCGGAAAACTTCCGGCTCGATATGGCGCTCTGCACTCTCAAGAGCCCCCCGACTGCCGGAGTCGCGCTTGAGTCACCCGCTCACTGCTGCCCGCATAATGCCTCGGCTCATATGTGCACTCGATCGTACCCAACGTTGCCCGGCTTTCTCGTCATGCTGAATTTCAACGTATTCACAACGTCTTCAACGCCGATCTATCGGTGATCGTTCGATTCGAGGATTTTTAACGAAGCACAGACACGTTTCCGAGATGCACGCGCGAAGGAGAAATAGAGGAGGAGACGATGAAAAACGAGACCGTCATTTCGTAAGCGCCCCGAGAGGAAGACCTCTGCGGTCGTTTACCTCCGCGCGCTTCATGCTTTAACGAATGTTTATTTACATACTTTTTTCCCATTCATCCTTTTGGCTGTTATATTTTTTTATTTATAGCCAGCCAAGTGCTTACCCTCGCTGCTTTACACCTATTGCTAAAACGAGACCATAGTGCGTTCTTGAAAATATCTATTGCTGGCCATTTAAAAATTGCTGTGATAAATGAAAGACATTGGCTTGGATTTGCATGAATAGGATGAAACAAACATTTCCAACGAACAATGTTATAACATTGTTTCTTAGGTGCTGTTAATAGTGGAGCTACAGCGCTGCTAAAAACGTTTTTACTGTTTTATATGCTTATAATTAAAGATTACTCGCTCAGCTATAATGCCAATTGTACCGGTTCAGTCTTATAGCTAAATATTCAAACAACACGTTCTTCGGCTAGCTACACCTGGCTCCACTATATTATATTTCTCTGACTTCAAAAAGATGTTTGCGTATTTAGAGTCGATGAAGCTATAGTTCTTACTTGTATTAGTAAGTATTCCCGTAAGCATTGTTTAAAGAAGTTAGTATTTTCTTATAAGGGTATGTACATATGTACAAACTTTTGCCGATCAAATATACACAAAACCATCGTATTTTTCGTTAGATTTTGATTTAAAATAATGCTATATATTTTTTCTGACTTTTAATGAAAGACACGTCCATAAAAAAATACTATCTTATATATTAGCTGTAAAAAAGTGCATTTCATTCTATAAATTGGCATTAGATAGATTAGATAGATAAACTGCTTAAAATTGGTATATGTCTTCTTTTGCAGTCACTCATAATATATTAAATTTTTTTTAAATTGCGGACGTTCAACGATCATTGAATAATTAGTGGAGACTCACCTTAACACTTTGAGGGTGATGACATAAAACGCATTGCTATCGTACAGTGTTTCAAACGCATTAAAACTATTTAATCTTGCATTATGCCGATTAACGAAGAAATTGGTCATAGAAATAATAGAATTGTGAATGTCTTAGAAACAGTGAATTTCGGTGGGTTATTAGACTTGTACAATATACAAATTCATTTGAGGGTACGAAATAACACTCAATTTGAGAGATTTATCCATACGGGTAATTAGATTAATATTTTCTTTTAAAATGACAAAATTTTATATAAAATGTTTGCAACCCATGTGCGCGTCGTATAGCCCTCAAAAAGTTAAGAGTTGTTTTCTGGTACCTATAATATGCCCTTCTTTATGAGTATAAGCTATTTAACTTTACATGTGGTGAGAAAGGTTCCTGCCTCTTTTGCTCATCATCACTCTACATGCATTTCCGTTAAAAATGACACAAAAACAGAAATATTAATTCATATATTCCAGAGTTATGTGAAAAATCGACGATGATGATTGAAGATAACTAAAAACTCGAATATTTCCAACTCTTTTAAATTCTGTAATTTTTCATTCACTTTATATCACCAATTTCAATTGTTTATATAACTTTGTGGCTTTCCAGCATAACCGAATAACTTTACTTTCTGTTTTCCATTTCATTTCGATATCTTCTCAAAATTGAAATTTAAAATAAGGGTCTCACCTAATTTGTTACATAAAAATATGAGAGATGACGAAAGGTTTTTTTTGTTCGCCGGTTGGCAAGCAGCCACTTTGCGCCCGCTTTAGAGGCACGAAAAAGCGCGAAAATCGGGCATTTATGACAAAACAAGATATTTACATTTTTTTATATTATATAGATATACATTATGTTATTATAACTTAACGCGGTCATTTTTTAGTAATTTTTGCATCTAAATCAATAACTTTTATGGAAAAAGAACGTATAAATGCGCGTAAATACTAAAATGCAAATGTTTGTATTACCCTCATAAAAATTATTTCAAAATTCGAAAAGAAAATATTTTTTAAAATAACACTACAGACTTTTTTCTAAGAGTAAGAACTTTGATGTCATATAAAACAAAAAACTCGGTATACCTTCACCTTAAATAATAAAGGAGTTTTCCGCATTTGCCAGTAACAGAGGAGTTTAACATCACCTAAAACTGTGTTATATGCTCTCTCCATCTACTATTTTTTTGGTCATTTTTCTAACACCAGGTTCCTTTTTTCACTAAAATATGTTTAAATAAGGGACCATAGGATCTAACTATTGATACTCGGATTCATTTTGTAAGTATTAAAAGACAACCCTCATAATTATAATGATACTGTTCTTATAATAGAGTAATGAATATGTCTAAGGAGGTTTGGGTGTTTTAAATCGATCATCTATTTTTTTCATATTTTCATACAATCATTTTATATTTAACATACGAAACTTGCATATGCATGGGTGATAAGTCATTCACTGATGTTTCTGGATAATTTATATTTTGTTATCAATTTCATAGTATTTGTTTCACATTCTTTGTGAAATCAATTGACCATCGTAAAAAGTTTAAGTATTAAGAAATGGTTATTTTTACCCTACTAATTTATAAATATTAAAAATAAATGATTATGTAATTAGAACCCTTAAATGGTAATTCAGTAGTGTAGTGCTCCTAAATTCCTTTAAGTTTAGTTTAAACAATAAGCTTTATATATATATATATATACATTATATTAATAGTATATTACGATACATGTGACCTAAGTGGCCCATAATTGCACGGCGCGTAGTTAGCGCCCGAGCGTAGCGAGGGCGATACCGTCGCGCCGTGCAATTATGGACACTTAGGTCACGAGTATCGTATACTATTTTGTAGCACGAGTGACATAAACCCGCCACCGACATCGGGGAGGGTGTATGGTGCGGGGGTGGGCCGGGTGGGGGAGGAGGGGGGGTTTCGGGGGGGCGAAGCCCCCCCGCATAAAAAAAATAAAAATATAATCCAAAAAACATAAAAAATAAATTAAAGAAATTAGAAATCGTATAAACAAATTATTATTTAACCAAAATTCATTAGTTAATTAATAATCAATGTCAACTATTATACATTGTTTGAATAGAACCTTATATAAATAAGATATTTTGTTTTTTGATAAGATAATAAATGTTTATTATTACCAGTTAATTAGAATATATTTATTTACCCTAATTGAAATTTTTTAAATTAAATTTTAATAAATTTCTAATATTAATCATGAAAAAAATTAGTACTGAATTTTAAATTGAATTTCAGATTGAATATTCAAAATACGCGCCAAATTGTCATATACAATCAGTTGAACTAACCTCTAAATTTGAAGCATTATTTTAAGGATTTATAATTATTCTCTGATTCTTGACATGCGTATTTACCAGCTTTACTACTTCTTTTTTCTATTATTATGAACGAAAACGTTTATTTTGAGTGCTTTTAGTTTTTATTATAGGATAGTAGGGATCTGTGGCCTATGTGAATTCATTATTACACTGTGTAATAAAGCGCCACTTAGGTCACGGATAAGCGTGACCTAAGTGCGGGTTTAGGTCACACAGTGCTATAAAATCTATTTATAGCACACTAACCTCAAAATGCCAACTTTATTGTCGATTTTGAGGTTGTTGTGCTATAAAATATCGTATGAGACTGTTGTGGGAGGTGTTTTTCTACCTTGCTCGATTTTCTCACTCGCTTCGCTCGTGCGAAAACCCTCGAGCAAGGTAGAAAACCATCTCCCACAACAGTGTCATAATATACTATTTCGGTCGATTTGTAAACCAAAAACATTCAAGGGATAAAATATGATCTTATTTTTAAGGGACTTTATTTCAGTTCACAAAGAACATGCTGGTCACATCACAATTGTTGCATAAAATAATTATTATGTTTATAATGTATATTATTTTTCCATATTGTATACAATTATCAATGCTGATGAGATTTAACAAAATAGAAATAAAATTGCTGTACTTTCTTATGTTATAAATCTTAATTTATTTTTTCAATTTCAGCTTACCAAGTTCTGAAAAGGCTATACTTGTAAGAAAATGCGCATTAGCAATCTGCCTGCAATGAAAAAAAAACTACTAAAAATTGTATTTAAATATTCAAAGTAATAGGTGATAAAAGTAAAGTTATCTATTGGTCGAGTCATAATTTGAGTCATGTTTGAGATACCTATTATGTTTTAAAGTTTGTATATTTAATTGAAAATAAAGTTAAAGAAAATGTAAAAACAGTAGATCCCATTAATTTTGAGAAAGCCACGTAGATTGTGTAGGTACAAATGCAATGTTGGTGTCCGTAGGTGATAGACTTCGGTTCGAGCTGCTACGAGAGCCAGCGGGTGTACACGTACATCCAGTCGCGGTTCTACCGGGCGCCGGAGGTGATCCTCGGTGCGTCCTACGGCATGGCGATCGACATGTGGTCCCTGGGCTGCATCCTCGCGGAGCTCCTGACGGGCTTCCCGCTCCTGCCCGGCGAGGACGAGCCCGACCAGCTGGCCTGCATAATCGAGCTCCTGGGCATGCCGCCCCAGCGTCTCCTCGACAAGGCTAAGCGCGCCCGCCAGTTCATCTCGACCAAGGGCTACCCGCGCTACAGCGGCGTCAGCATCAACGCCGACGGCAGCCTCGAGCTCAACGGGGGCCTCTCGCGGCGGGGCAAGTTCCGCGGGCCCCCCGGCTCCAAGGACCTCAAGCGCGCCCTCAAGGGCTGCGACGACCCGCTCTTCCTCGACTTCATCGAGCGCTGCCTCGAGTGGGACCCCGAGCTGCGCATGACGCCCAGCCGCGCGCTCAGGCACGCCTGGCTCAGGCGACGCCTGCCCCGGCCCCCCGACCCCCAGGACCAGCCCCTCGCCACCGCCGCGGCCGCGGCCGCCCAGCCCGCCGACCTGCCCAGCATCACCACGGCCCAGCTGCACCCCAATCCACAGCAGGCCGCCCTGGTAAGCTAAACCTTCCCTCGTGCTGGATAATACACACCACTCGATATTTTTCAGATTTTACCTTCGGAACAAAATCCTTTTTGCCATAGAAAAAATAAGAATTCAATTATGTCACTCTATTGATCACGCAGAACAATCCTTTCAACGTTTCGGGACTTTTTTTCACGTTACTCCCCTCGTCAAGGCATAAACTTATATGTTGTCTCTGAATTCGCGACCATGTAACAGCTTGTGTTTCGCGTGGCCGGCACCAACTACCGGCCTTCAGGGCCAATTCCATTATTCGGGTGTTCTATTTGTTTCCAAGGTGCCATTATAGCATATAATTATGCTGGCTCCGCAGGTCACGACGCGGTTCATGTTTTTTATCATTTAAGTTTATGCCTTGATGAGGGGAGTAATGTGAAAAAAACTCCCGAAACGTCGCATACTTTCTATGAAATTAATAAAGGATTGTTCTGCGTGACCAATAGAGTCACACCTGTATTAAAAATAAGAATTCTTTTATGAGAGGATAAATTTCAAGTATTCCCATATTTATGAGATATTTTTAGGTTAGGTTGTGTCAGTCATCCACCACGACGGTAGCTAAGGGTTAATTATACAATAGATAGTTAGATTAGCTAGAGATTTATTTGAACATGTCAAAAATCGCGTTAACAATATATATATATATAATACTCATAACCAGTCCCTTTGCTTTCCGGTAGGGCAGCAGCAGCGCCGTGCGTACGTGCCCGTCCGGCAATAGTCGCGGCTCCAGCAAGGCCACCTGCTGCAACCAGCCCCAGCATCTCCAGCAGCAGCAGCAGCAGCATCATCATCATCATCAGCAGCAACAGCAGCAGCAGCAGCAGCATCAGCAGAAGAAGGACGGCCAGCAGCTGGCCAACAAGCTGCGAGAGCTGCTGGCCGACATGAAGTCCGGCAACAATATCAACAACCAGCAGCAGCACAAGAATCGCCGACAGCTCTACACCCAGCTATCGCGGCTTAACTTTTCCGACGCATGCGAACCCCCCCTAACGGCTTACTCCGATAAGGCTAATTCACAGTGCCACTCGAAAGCTCTGTGGGACAGCCTCAGGTAAGTGAAGGCTGCCAAGCCAGCCCCCCCCCACCCCCTCCCTCTTTTATAGTCATACGATTAACTGTTGAACCATCCCCAAACCCAAATCCTCCTTCTATAATCAACTCATCAGACCGAGGTCTTCTCTGATGTGTAGCCTGCAGGACGTTAAACAACACAGCAGCGACAGCCACAGCTCCCACGCCAGCTCTTTGGGCAGCGTCTCCGACAGGTCGCTCGTCGACAAAGACGTCTGGCAGGACATAAGGCGCTATGCCGCGGAAATGTGAGCGCTCTCTCAGCTCTCAGCCTCGAATCATTGTCCAACAATTTATACTTTTATTACCAAGCTTTGCTTTTTTAACACACAAGTCCGAGACAGGCAATTTTACTACATTTTTTTATCCCTATACCAGCTCCAAAGAGCCCATTTTATTATTCTCATTTTAATCTACTGATTACTTTTTTTCTACCATCGACGATCCTATATTCTCTTTCTTTACGCTTACTTTTTAAGCCTTAATCCTTAATCGTTTATCGTTTATCATTTATCATTTATCATTTATCATTTATCATTTATCCTTTATCCTTTATCCTTTTCTCTCTGTTCTTTCTTTTCTATCTATACTTTATTACTTAAATAGACTGTACGGAAAATTCGACGAAACGATAGGTCACTTCGTCGTACGTATATATCGATAATCAGCCGAGAATCTGTTTTCTCCAAGTCACGTTTTTTATAGACTCGTGATAGCAAGAAGCAAGATTTCATGTGATAACTGGAGCATTAGCTGTACTCTCGTGTGTCGTCTTGGAAATCGTTGTACGAGACACTTGTTATGCTTACTGATTGATTGGATGCTAAACTACTGCCATTAGTTATTATCATTGTAACGATATGTGACGATGACTTTCGCCACATGCGCGATTTTGCACTGAATATATTAAAAGCTTGTGAAAAATTGTCTACCTACAGATTTGTATTGTAAGTGGACTCAAGTGACACTAGAAACAAGACTTGATGTATTTATTTGTTTTTATTAGATCGTATTCTTCGTGTTTTATCGAAAAAATTGTGAAAGTAAAACAGTTAATTACATTGTATAACTCCAATTAATGTACAGAGTTCCAATTCAAGTACGAAATGACGAGCGTTGATGATTCGTCATTTTACTAGTGTAGAGGCATTTACAAGAAAATACTCGAGTACGTGACGTCCATGTTGTGTGAAATCGAGACAAGCGGGGCCCTCAGCCCCCAAATCGAAGACCATTTTTTAAAAAGCGCAAGTGCATTTTCAATGGATCGAGTCTTGTACAACGCGTTTCCGGATATATACTCGCGTGCGCGCGATCTGCCGATATTGTTGACATTGAATTATAAGGCTGTGATCCAACGTCTTGACATCGCGACATTTTGTCGAGATGAGTTTCTTTATACACGAGAAATTAGAAGAGAAATAAGTAAGGCGAAGAAAAAATAATTAGAAAACAAGCTCTCAAGTATTTTAGATTTGTACGATGTAAACGTACACGACGCGTGCACGTGCGCACTTCTCATATCCGAATCGTCTGCATTGCAATCGCAGCTGGTCGCCGACTCGGACATTACGGAAGACACATTGTACCGCGGTTGTACTTGCTCAAACGCGCACTGTTCACTCTACTAAATCAACGTTTACTTTATTGAGTGTAAGAATCAGAAAATTGGCAATTTTTTCAGTCGTTCTTAGATTATATTGTACAACATTTTTATAAATGATCTTATGTAACGTTTCTGTCTCGTCTACCCTTGTCTACGTTTTTATAAACTATTGATCTTAAGAAATCATTTTTACAATTTCGAAATAAAATGTTATTTCCACCATTTTTTATTTTCGTACATTTTGCTATCCACAATTTAAAATTAAAAATATATTTTATACAACAAGTATAATATTAAAAATATTTTATCTTAACATATTTGCAAATCACTTTTGCAATTAACTAAACATTTACAAATATAGGAAAAATGAGTCTGGATTGGCGCCTAGCTTCGTTTGCGATTGCGTCGAACGGAATAGGAAAAATATGAAAAAAAATGCGAAAATGCCGATAAGCTGTGTAAAGAGAAATGGAAATCCAAAGTTTGCAAATGTTGCGCAAGATCATCGGAATTTTCCCCTGCTAAGCTACGACTCGTATTGAACGCCGACGTATATGACGCCCGTTTTTCTCCACCTTGCGGCTAGGTGGACTTATAAAACTAATGTCTTGAGTGGCGAGACTCCGGGCGAGCGATCGAGTGAGATGCATGAAAAAAAGAAGAAACTAAAGTCATAATTTAATTCGCATTTATATAAAACTTGAATGCTAGGAAATTATTGTAAACCAGGAATTGTAAAATCGACATTTAAACGATTCTAGGGAAGAAGTTGAAAGTTGCATGACCGGAAGATTATAAGATGGAAATACTTAGACACAATTAAGAATAGCATTTGTAAAACTGCGATTCGATGCTTACTTTTTGTGTTCTTCAAACTGTATTTATTGAGCAATAGGGAACATGCATAATATTGCAATCCATAATTATGTATTTTATTCGCAATCAGTAACAATATTTAAAAGCCTTTCAATTTTAAACATTGTAAATAGTATCGCTCTTCTTAGAGTTTGAAAGTCCGTGGCGTGATTACTGTTTGTGACATGCATTCCATCTCGATTTGATGAAATTCAGTTCATTCATTTTTAATTATTCAAATTGTACATTATAAAAATATCTTATATTTTAAAATAAAAAATGGAAAATTATGCATGTTCTTCATTTTGAATGAGCGCTAGACTTTATATCAACAGCCACGCACGCGTGTGCGTATACCTGTACATTCGTTTTGTGTGTTTGGATGTATTACAAAATTTCGTGAGTTCCGAGTGAATTTTACACGTGTATGTACGTATGCATGTATGTATGTATGCACGTATTTAACGATATTTTTTTGTCGATTAGTATCGCTTTTTAATCGACCTACCGGTACGTAATAAGACTTGTCCTCGTTATATTATATACATTTAACAAAGCGCTCTGAGTACGTATGTTTTTTAATATTATTTTGCACTGATACTGTAACTTTGCGATTCCCGATGTAATTCTGGATTTACGGCGGACTGCAAGATGCGACGATCGACAACCTTTTTTTTAAATAAATCAGGCGAGACTACTCTAAATCCGTTTTATTTTACATTCTATCAGATGGTTTTGTAATTTTAGATTTATTAAAGCGGCGCATTATTTAAAAGACTTTTTTAAGCAACACAATTCTCCGACATTGTTAATCGATAACTGCAAATTTAATGATTTATTATGACATTGAGGAAGTTATTTTTGAAAAAGTCACATCTTATCTTGTTACACTTCACCTAACTATGTGCGCGAAATTCTATTGAACAAAAGTAAAATTCAATACGCGATATAGATCAATTTTATACAATAATAAGCAATGTTTTATTTTAATCATCTGTATTGAATCGCTTGAAAGTTGGCTTGTTACTTTAAATTTGTCGTATTCACGTTGGTGAGTCAGAAAATCTGGGAAAATCGTTCACAGTGGTGTCTAGGTGAGCCTTAGTAAGTAGTAATAATCAATGCTGTAAGTACGCACGCACGCATGGTAAGCGACATTGTAAATAGCATATAACGCGATTACTGCAATCGACGCGAAGAATCACGAGGTCTAAAGATTGATTGTTTTTGATGGTGTATTGGATAATTGTTATAGCATTATTCATTCCTTATTGAAGGTAGCAATAATGTATTTGATACTAACTAGGAGAGTGTCACAGGTTCGGAAAATGTATTTTGATAGGGCTTCGCGAGGGGTTTTGTGCTCCTTACTTTGTTCCAGTGGGATCTTGCTCTCCAGATTTAAACTAATTGACCTCAATTGAGCGTCATTTTAGTGCAAAATGTTACCTCTACTTCTTATCATAGCTCTGCAAGTTTTTATGTTCGAAAAATGATCCAAAAGTCAATAAAATTAAACGAGAAAAATTTTAAATTCAGCTCTTTTCATATAGAAATATTGATTCATTCTAAAGTTATTAACTAACAATGAAAATTGCACGTGTAATCATCGAATTTTAAAAAGTTGAATTCCTGGAGTATTTTTTATCACTTTCTTATAGCTAATAACGTTGAAGTAGATTGGTTCTCTTATTACAAATCAAAAAATAACATTAAAGCTGTTTTCGTCTACTTTATTGTACTTTTGCATTATTTTTCAAAAGTAAGAGCTTATAAATCTATGATCAGAAGTCGATGTATTGTTTTTCACTAAAGTAACGCGCAATTGAGGTCAATTGGCTGATATCGAGAGAATAAGGGCCCATTAAAACAAACTAAGAGAGTTACACTTCATTCTTAGGTCACATAAAACATCTTTCAACTCCTCATCAAAATATATAGATTAATTCGAAAAACAGTTATAATTCATATTAGAAAAGCCACAAGGCCAAGGAATTTTAACTAAAATTCAGTGAAATACTTGGTTAACATCGAAATAAAATAAAGTTCTTCAGAGACATTATTTTGTTCTCAATTTGGTATGCAAGAAATCGATAAGTGTTATTATTAATGAAATGCATCCTACAATACAACGGTCAATAACAGCCTGAATTTTTTAAATCGATATTTACGGCATGCATCCTAAATACATTTGAAAGACTTGAGAAATAATGTGTGTTAATCATTCTAAAATTAATTAATTATCGAGATTTTTTTGTATTATTCAGAGCATGGGATAAAATTGAAGAGACGGTGAGCTCTCGTTGATTTTTCGCGGCGAAGGTCGCACTCACGATAAAAAGCATACTGCATTATACATACCTTTGTACGCATCAGTAAAAAGTTTGTTATAGCGCGCGCGTGTTCTCAAGCATAATGTCATGTGTATAATAATATTAGTAATAATAATGCAAAGAAAAAACAAACAAACAAACAAACAAACAAATCATTATGATTAAAGAATCCTAGGTGTATAAATGTATAAATAAGGGTGGTTTATAAAAGACAAAAGAAAAAACCTAGGATTAACGATACAAACGAAAGGGAAAGTAGTGCGATTTTCCTTATTTTCCTTTGTATTGGAGCGGCGATGCATACATGATCTCTTTATTCGTACCGTGCGGCATACTATTAGTTATTATGTATAAACAGGATGCATTAAGGTTATAAGGAAGACAAGCAAGCGAATAAAATGTGCATACTCTCGTTACGTCCAACCGCATTTTACCTCCTAGTTGAATTTCCCCAGCAGACGTGATTATCGCCATCTCGCCAACTCCAGCGCGCACGTGATTTATATATTGGAGAAGGAATATATAAGATCGGGACTTTTGTTATTGACTTTGCGTGCTTTGTGCGGAGCGGGGAAACATAATGCGAACGCAGCCAAGATATAAGCAAAACGGACGCCGATCGAGAGGAAATTGTTGAAATGATAAATGACACAATATGTACGTAAAAATATAGTGAATTTGCGCAAGTCGTCGATTATGACAAAGGAGAAAAGAAGAGAATTAAAAACGCCTTGAGAGTATCGCCTCGTCCGGTTTGCCACGGATAATAAAAATACACTTTCGCGTAGATGTTAAAGGATGTCTTGACGAAGTAACGGCTAACGTTACTGCCGTCGCAAGGCGATATTGAATGACACGGCAATTAATTAGTGTTTCAAGAGCTGTAGAGAAAACAAAGAGAGATAAAAAGAGAGAGAGAGAGAGAGAAGAGGAAGATGAAGATGAAGAGTGTGCGATTGCAAAAGCGAAGCGCGTTCGAATTGTACTTTTTCGATGTAAGCGCAAGCGCTCGAATACACCTTCTTGAGAAACAGTGCCCGAATACCTGATTTGATTATTATAAATGAATAAATACTGCTTACGACGGTTAAATTGCTTTTTTCACTTCTCTCTTTACCCACCCTATCCGTTTTTCCTTTGTATAAAAAATCAAATAAAATACCTAATACCAAATATAGAAAAACATAATATGAAAATGTAATTATTATTTCTTTTCTCGTACGGTAAAACGTGTTGATTTCAGCATTAACATTTTTGATGTATATTTATAATATATAAAGTATTGAAAAGTAGTATGTAAAGAACTTCCCGGGTATAGCAGCGCCCTCTCGAATAAACAGTCGGCACACATGTTATATATCCTACTAAAAGTAAAAGCACGCAGTGACTGGGCGAGAAGAAAAAGCAGAAAAAGTCGGAGAGTCGAGAGTGTCGAGAGGCCAGTGGCGAGGAGAGGGTAGGTAGATCGCGAATGCGCACGCAATCGTAGCAGCAGTGAAAAACTGAAAACGAGAGAGCACTAGGCGCTAGGTATACAATATACATATAGGATCTCTAGTTATCATCGTAGTATTGCGACCTGCGACGTCCATCGTCGTCGCACTTGGAAATTTCAAAAAACAAAGTGCCGCAATCGTGAAATCGGAGCCAGCGGTCCAGGACTCACGGATCACCCGTTCACGACTAATGACCAGTCGATTATTGATAAAAGGAAGGAAGCACGCGCATGTCGGCGTGTGTGCGAGCGCGCGTGTATGCGTGTAGCCTACCTGCGTGCATGCAGCCAATGCAGCCAATGCAGCTGCCCGCCTGCGCCATGAGCATTCGACGAGTGCTCTCCTTTCTTTCACGGTAATTGATAATTGCCAAGCGTAGAAGCCGTTTCGCTCCTGGGCCGTTCTAATGCGACTCGATCGCTAGCGCACTGCTCTCTGCTCCCGCTGCGAGAGACGGATCTTTGAGCAGCGTCCCGTCGCCCTGTGTTTATCCTCCGCCAGCTCCTGCTCCTCTCGGCCGGTAGCCAAACATTTTTCCCGTTTCTCAAGGACGCGCTCCAAGCTCCATGTTGTTCTCTCCCTCTCTCTCGGCAGCAGCTGGACAGGAGCAACCGAGCAGCTGAATTTTCGCAATCGGCAATATCGGCATCCGCTGCTCGCTACTCGCTAAAAAAGGCTCTCTTGGCAATTCGACTCGCGAACAGGAGCGCACATCGCACACCGGAGTTGCGAGCTTGCAGTATGCTCAGCGAGACCTGCAGCTCCAGGCTATTATGGCAGCAGGAGAGGACAGCGTGGTCAATGCCTCTAATGCATCCAGCAACAACAATAACAACAATGCCAAACCCAGGCAAGAGAAGCAGTACGACTACCTGCTCAAGTTCCTCCTGGTGGGTGACAGCGACGTAGGAAAGCAGGAGATTCTCAGCGGCCTAGAAGATGGAGCTTTCGAATCTCCCTTTTGTAGCGGCAGTGGTATGATATACACAACTATATATTCTTCCTTTATTTCTCTATTGTCTCTCTCGTTTTACATTTCAGAAAATATTTATATTTTCTCGTATCTCTGCAGCTTACAAAACTACGACCATCTTGCTGGATGGAAAAAGGGTAAAATTGCAATTGTGGGATACCTCCGGCCAAGGAAGGTTTTGCACCATCATAAGATCCTACTCCAGAGGAGCCCAAGGCATTCTCTTAGTTTACGACATTACGAATAAGTGGTCCTTTGATGGAATAGATCGGTGGCTTAAGGAAGTGGAAGAGGTAGGTCTATCGTTACTTGCAAACTAACTTTCACTATTAAATAACAACCTTACTTTAATGCATTATTATTTTAATGCATACAGCAAGCACCTGGGGTACCAAAAGTTTTAGTCGGTAATCGTCTTCACTTGGCTTTTAAAAGACAAGTGAGCGAACGTGATGCCGAATTATATGCTGCTAAGAATCGCATGGCTTTCTTTGAAGTATCACCACTCTGTGATTTTAACATAAGAGAGAGCTTCTCTGAACTCTCTCGAATGGCCCTTCATCGTAATGGAATGGAACGCCTATGGAGATCTAATAAAGGTATTATTAATTCAGGAAAAACAAATTAAACAGCAGAATTTCGATTCCAAAACTGTAGCCTCAATATTTCAATGATTTTATTTTTCAGTTCTAAGTCTCCAAGAACTGGCCTGTCGTGCCATTGTAGCAAGAACTACAGTTTACGGCATAGATCAGCTGCCATTGCCTGCTTCTATAAAATCTCACTTGAAATCTTACGCCATGACTACTGTGTCCCAGCTGCGACCCCGTCTCCACACCTCTTGTGGCAGTCGAACTCTCTGCACGATTAAAGCCCTGAATCTTGGACACCGTAAGCTACGCTTCGTAGCTGGTACGAGTCCCAGCAGCGGAGGATCTTCAACGCCTGGGAGCTCACCGTCCGGAAGTATTAATGACTCTCGTACAAGTTGCGTAGGCCGAAATTCATGTACGATATCTTGATCAGAAAAAGCGTTGATTCGCGTTCGGTTCGTGTTACGTTATAGCGTCTAGCGACGCACATCAATTTCTTTTTTGTTCTACACTAGCACTTTAAATGAGACTTCAAACTTGAATGATGGAAGAATGACTATGGATGGACAAATTATCAATGATTGAACAATTTAATAAGACCTGTGTATTGCACTGAAATTCTGATAACTAAATAATAAATATTGAAGGAAGTCTTGGTAAAAGTATTAGCGTAGAAGAAAACATTCAAACGTCCATCCTCTATCTTTTGAGAAATTTATGAAATTTCTTAATCGCGGATAGGGAAACCTCGAAACGGGCAATATATGACTTAATTATGTATGTAAATGATAGATTTGTGTGCATGTGTTGTATTCAAAGCGTATGAGAGCATTGTAATCCTATACATGCAATTCTTAGTTTTCAAAAATTGGAGATTCCATTGTAACGATTGTAAGCTGTTATGTTTTTATTTTATTGTTTTTTTATAAAAATTGTTAGGACCAAAAGTCCTCTAGTCGGATTAAGAAAATTCGTATTCAATTGATTCTTCGTAAATAACGCAATAATAATCGGTTATGATCGTGATTTTCATGCGTCCATTGTAAAATCCAGAGTAAACATACTTTGGCAAATTGTGTTCTATAAACTTTGCAACTATATGTACAAAAAAAATTTTTACACTCTTCCACATTAACCTGACTATCATCAGCAACAGTAGCGAGCTAGTCACAGTGATGAATTTCAAACTGTACGCAAAACTCTTATCTTCCGTACTTGCTGTAAGTTGATTTTGATTTAACAAAATATGTATTTATATATAAATATATGTTTAAAGGTTGTACAAACTTTAACAGGGTTCACCTGATAATCGACTTGAAGAAAATGTAACGGCATTAATGAGATTGTTAGTTAGAAGCATTATATTGATGGAAGAAATCGATTAAGAATTAGAACTGTCGTAATGCTAGAAGTACTAATGTTTTCAAAGTTTTAAACGAGAACTGAAAAAAAAATGTGTGTATAAAAAAAGTAAAAAATCGTCTTATTATTTATATATGTATACGCTACTGTAAGTCGATAAAAACGCGATTGCAAAAGAACTGGATGCCAATCATATTTTTGTACATCTTGTATAAAGTATTTTATGTTACTTACAAAACTGCTCGTCGACGTATCTAGGTGTGGGTGTATGAATATTTGAAATCATGTAAACAGAGTGCGTATATATCGCTCATAGACAAAATGTGAAACACTTGTAATATAAATAACATTCAAGCACATTTTTTATTTTTTATCCTTATGCTAAAATCCTTAATTTTACTTCAGTTAAAAAAATGAGTAAGTTTTTTAAACTTCGTAAAACAAGATTTAGATATCCAGCCAGATGCTCGATCACCATGGTAACAAAATAAAATTGTAGCACTCAACTTTTAAGGAACTTGTGTATATCGTCCTATAGAGTTCATTAAAGTTATCCCACGAAAAGACGTTTATTAAAATGAAAAATGAACAATCTATCTAAATCTCAACACTTAAAATTTTATCTAAGATTAAAGCAGCAAGAATGCATTATTGAAAAGTCAATGGAAGCCTTTATAATTAATTCAAAAGTTGATATTGAGACTTGGCACGGTATTAAACGTGACATTGATAAGTTTGAAAGTGAAAGGTAACTAATAATCTACGAAAATATTAACTATTTTTAAATTATACCATTTTTTTACAATATTTTAGGCAAAACATAGTTGATTCACTAAAGATAACAGTGACTGATATCTATGGAGAATTGAAATCTGTTAGAGAAATGATACGTGTAGAAAATGTCGCGAAAATTGGTAATTGTTTAATGTAAAAATTAACATTTTTGTAGCATTTAATGTAATTAAGATTAAATTATTTTCTTTTTAAGATCTACCAATTTTTAAGAGAAAGTTACAAACTTTTTGGAAAAGAATCCTAGAATTTAAAAACGTGCAAGATAACATTAACACTTTGATTGAAGAACAAAACAGTTTGAATACTGATCTCAGTACAATGACAAGAGTAATTCGTAAGCATGCCAATTTAGGTTCTGCCGATTATATTCAATGTAAAGCTGCAAATTTGAAAGGACAATCACAAAAAGAAGAATCTACTAAGGAGAGTGATTACGACCAAGTGGAAGATTTTTGTACTTTGTTATCCAAAACAGGTAAATAATTTTATTTGTATAATTGTACAATACAGCAAAAGAGTTCATAGAATACGCTATGACATATCAAAGTTTGTAATTCTCTCAGTATATTTATTGAACATTTTTGATAATGTGTGTACTTATTATTTGCATTTTGTATTAATTGATGCCGGACGTACATACATAGAGTTCAAACCTTCAAACGTTGAAAAGCAAAGTTTTAAATACGTCTGAAAAACGTTGGTAAAACGTCTCTATGTTCGCAGATTCGTTCCACATCAGACGTTGTAAAACCGTTTTAGAAACGTTTGAAGGTTTTAATTTCAACGTTTTAAAAACGTTCGAAACACGTTGTGTTATCAGGGCGAAATTATGTCGACCGATAAATATTGTATATACATATTTTCATACATATCTATATTATCATGCATGAACAGAAAAACTGTAACGTATCAGTAAATCAGATAAGACCCAATGAAAATGAAAAATTTCAATGGGTACCAAGTTTGCGCAGAAACAAGTGCAAAGCCTAATTTTACAGTTAGTTATTACTCGAGATAAATCAATGGTGTACTTTCAGATAAAATGTCAAAAGTTGCAAAAGTTCAGCTAATACTTTCTTTTTTTTTCCATAATTTCTGCTTTTCTTTTGCATAGGCTTAAATGGCAATTTAAACATTAAAACCTCAATATCTCGAGAACACGAAAAATGTACTTAAGTGGTTATTACGTGAAGCCACAGATATGTACCTTGTCCATAATATGATAATATCTGTGTCTTCCAGGAATAACCACTTAAGACCATTTTTTAATTAAAATGATGAGATACCGCTGTCTGAATTTTTAAATTGCTATTTAAATATAGGCAAAAGAAAGGCATTATATAGATTATGAAGAACGGAAAGAAATAAATGAACTTTTGCAACTTTTGACTTTTATATGAAAGTATACCATGTAGAGAAGAGTTGTCCAGTCCCGCTCCCAGCCGTTTTCCGCTTCCATTGCTAGATGGACGGTAATTTGTTTCTTATTATAGTAATATAACAACTGCAAAAGTTGTTTCTAACAAATAGGTAAAATGTGTTTCTTACCCAGTACCATCCACATAACTTATGCTCGCACTACCGACCATATACATATTTCTATATTTATTTTTCGTAATTGAAGTTATTTTAATCATATTAACATAATTTTAATTATATTAAAAAACACTCATTTAACATTCCTTTTTATTTTTTAGTAGAAAAGTGTCTACAATCAAACACAAGAAAAAATAATCAGGGAAGAATGCAAAAGATCCATAAAATGACGACTGGAAAATTAATTGTCACACAGAGAGTAATGATACTTACTTCTTTGTTTTTAACATATGTTAAAGTATGTATTTTTGATAAAAATACAATTTATAAATATGTTTAACTAACTTATTATAAATATGTTTTTAGTATGATTACTAATCATTTAGACAATAAATTGTACTAAAATGTGATAGTGGAGAGTACTGGATAAATTCTTTTTAAATCTCAAAAATATTATCAAATTATTAGATTTAAAAAAACTATTGCTGCACTTAAAGAAAGTCCATCAAGGGTAACATTCCATATTTTTATTTTTATTTTCTGCTACATAGTAAAATGTTACAGCAAAGATAGTTATGGGGGGCGGTACTCGACAGCTCTCCCTTATAGACATACAAATTTCTATGGCCCTTACGAAGACTAGCACGTTTGTGGCGTTTGCCACGGAGAGTAGCACATATACACATTTCGCCATTCTCCCACGAAGACTAACACATTTCGCAATTTTCCCACGAAGACTAGTACATTTAGCGATTTTCTGCCATCCGATTTTTCCGGTAAATTCCGGTAAACCGATAATTTTTTGAGTAGTAAAAGGGTCTAGTAGCCAACCCGAACCCGATAATAAAAGAATCAACCCGATTCGCCGAGAGTTTATCGATACAAATTTAATTTCGTGGGTGAAATGTGCTACTCTTCGTGGCAAGTGCTGAAATGTGCTGGTAAGGTCCGTCGATACATATTATGAGATATAATTAAGTAGGTAGGTAAGTAGGTATAACGATGCTTGTCATCTGTGTTTATAGCGCGACAAGTGGCATGTATAAATGCAGTTATAAATGCAGTTATAAATGCAGTTATAAATGATATATAAATGATATTTTAAAATGCTTTAAATATTGATTGTAAGAAATTAGAAAGTTAATGAATAAGTAAGGTAATTTATCGTTGGAACACAGGGCACACTGGTAACTGGAGCGAAGAAGATCACCTAGTCTTCGTGAAGCTGCGCAGCAAGCAGAAGAGCGTGGCGGGTATCGTGCGCGCGATCCAAGCCAAGTGTCCGGATTTGACGAAGGAGTGCATCGTGAATCACGAGGCCTGGTACAAGACTTACCTGGATCTGCGGGAGAAGCAGAAGATCGCCGTGCAAGAGTGGCGCAAGCGCAAGGAGACGGAGCGCCTCGGCAAGTTGACTCTCGGCGGCGTGGAGAAAGTCCCGTCCGGGAATAGGGACGCCGAGCACCTGCTCCAGGTCGCCGAGCACAAGAAGGCGGAGATCGAGAGGAAGAAGGACCTGCTGAGGCAGTGGAGGGAGCAGAGGGACAAGTCGAGGACCGCCGAGGAGGAGCGGCTCAAGAGCCACATCAGGGCCAGGCGAGAGCTCAAGGAGAATCGGAGGCGAGCTCGGGCCAGCGGACTCAAGCGAATCCTCGACGAGTACAACGGGAGCAAGCACGCTCGGGAAAAGGACTCAAGGGTTGAAGGCTCCGCCGAGCCGGCTTTCATCTCCGCTCTTCAACTGCAATTTTACAGGTACAACGACCATAACTCCTCAGCTATACTTTTATTACCTTATTTGCCCTCTTTTTAGAGCACGAGACCAAGAATTTATGGAGAGGAGAAGGAATATTTTGTCCTCAAAGAAGATTCGTCCAAAACCACTCCGACAACCCAGCCAACATCATTTTTACAAAGATAATGAATCAACCTTGCTAAAGGAAACGAAAGCTTGGCAAGAGAAGCAGAAGAAAATTGAGCCTGCGACTACTCAGCTCGTCAACTCTTACATCAAAGACTTACCTAAAAGGTAGGCTAGAAGAACATTTCTGGTTTGCAGTATCGTTCCTTATTCATGAACACGTTTATCCAATTTTATTTTAGGACGATGGTCAGCTGGAAAAGCTACGAGATTCCTGGATTGCTCACATCTCGCCAAAGATAGCGCATATAATAAGTGAAAATCTTGTAACATAATATAACATGTACAGTTTAATCGTAGTGAATATTTTGATATTTAAAGGAATGTGAGGCGGATGGATTAGTAACAAAAAACTCAACGCTTTGATATATGCTTATGTTTATTTTTTCTTTATGAACGTACCTTTTTCTTTCAGACGATGTACATAATAAGTTATGAGTAAACGAGCGTTAAGTCTTATCCAGAACTGCCGTTTTGCCTTCACTTCGCCATATTTTTTTTATTTAAACTTTATAACGATTTCATTTTTTCTCAGGTTTAGACTACACATAAACTTATTGCGTTATGGATAACATTAACACTGGACAGTTTTACTCAAATATATATATATTTATATGCACATATATATATATATATATATATATATATATATATATATATATATATATATATATATATATATATATATATATATATATATATATATATATATATATATATATATATATATATATATATATATATATATATATATATATATATATATATATATATATATATATATATATATATATATATATATATATATATATATATATATATATATATATATATAATATACTTTCTATGAACCTGCTCGTTAATTGATATTCTTTCGTTAGATTACCAAATACAAAAAACATAGTTGATGCGGTATGTGATAATGTTATAATACAAGCGAGCCTCCTTATTGCGTCGAATAGGGTGCTACATTTTTTTTCATCCGGGACCTTACTCGACACGATACATCGACCACCTCATGGAAATACTTATGTACGAATAGAGCCCTTAACTTTTAAATTATATGTACGTAGAAATATAATTATTTAGAATTTACTGTACTCCCTAAAAGGTTTATTACAATGAAGGGTAAAGTGTAAAACAAAACGCTCTCTTCTTTATTTTTTTTCTATTACACTAGTAACTATCTCTCCCATGCTTCTTTCTCGTCTCTTTCACGCACACACGCATACTCTCACGCTCGCGTAACTCTTTGCCCTTGCGCTCGTTGTCACTTTCACCCGTCATTCTAACTCCATTCTTCCAATTTTTCCCCTCATATATACCGTGTATGTATATATACCTTTGCTTCTTGTATTTATATTCATTTGTAGTTTATGTTCGCCGCCAAGAAACACTCTCGGATGGCTCTTTTATCCTTTATCGTTTAATAAATATATACACGCGTGAAAATTTGTACAGTCACATTTCTTCCCTTTAAGTGTTTAAATTTTTGTTTATCCGTTTAATTTCTTGCATTTTTAACCTTTAACACGACACTTTCGCGCATACCTATTATTAGTTTTGTTCCACTATTCATCATCGAGATTTTAAATTCTCGTACCACTCTTATAGATCTATCATTGCACGCTTTTTGCAAAAAAGATAAAGCTCATGCGACCGTTTGCGCGGCATCTGGCTAATTTCAAACAATTTCCTTCTTTGCGATCGAAAATCAGCTAGTTTAGAAAAGTTAGCCTGCCTTTTTCTTTTACTTTAGTTTTTCCTTCCTTACGCTTTCCTTATATCAACATAACGAATTATTTTCATTCGTTCTAAGGACTTATACATCATTGTTTCTGAACCGTTGGGAGTAGAAACGTAATCTTTTATAAACTTTTAACCAATCACATGACGGCAAAAGCGTAGATTATTTTGTAAATAAAAGATTTTTATTTAAAACAAAAAGAAAGTATAATTTCGAACGTTATTTTTCTAATACGAGTTGATTGATCTATCATATAATATATACGCAGATTATTTACCAAATACGCGACTTAGAAAGTATTTGTAAACGCTACGAAGTATAAAATGCATAAGATTCAGTAAGGCAATAAATAATTTTAAGTTTTTGAAAATTGTTAAAAAAAATTGTTCAATCGTTAAACGACATAAAAATAAAGTGTTTAGCTATTGCGACTGTTCCTTTATTCGGATTATCATTCTGCCGCAGACCCTTGCACTTATTCTTTTGGAAAAAAGCAAGTCTGCTCTTTTCCCCCACCATTATCGTTTAAACGTTAAATACAATAATATAGCGTATACATGAAAGACGAGAGCGCGGAGTTTCTTTTATTAAGGTATGCATATTCTTGGGAGAGCGAAAAACGTAACTCTTTGAATAATAAATACCTAATATTACAACGAAATCGCTTTTAAGTATTTTTTCACCACTACATTTTGTTTTGTGTAAGAAAATAAGATACTTTAGTCAAAGATTTGTCATTATTTGTTTCTTTTTTTTTATTATGTACATAATATGTTTTGTTAATTCTTTTTTACAAACAACATGTCTCTCTCCCATCCGTCGTCGCTCTGTCTTCTCTCTTTCTCTCTCTCTCTCTCTCTTTCACACTATCGCTCTGAATCTCATATTTCAATAGTAATCCTCTAAGCTTTGCATCCGTGAAAAATCCGACAATTAACCGTTTTTCTTGTTTCATTCTAGAAAACGCAGTAATTAAAAACTACCTGTCTCACTACAGAAGCCCTGTCTTTTTCGCTCTGGCTACACGGATCTATAAACGGTGTCGAGTGTCGGCTGGTCCTTTTTCCTTAATATTCCCGAGAAAGAAGTCTTGGCTCCCCGCTCGAAATAAAAAAGCAACAGTTCATCCGCATTGTGATTAGCATCTATGTATTTCTCTCTCTCTCTCTCACTTAGTTCTACATGTATATACACAGACGAAGATTCGTTCAGGACGCGCGGCAAGGAGAGTTTGTCCTTCGTCGCCCGAGACACGAGCGTCCAGCACCGGCACAGTGGAAAGGTTCGAACAAAAAAAAGAAAAAAAAAAAGAAATAAAACAACCGAGAGAAATGAAATTGTTAATGATGGACGAGCCTGGCTCGTACTCACACAAGGAAGTCGGGGTCGCTGAAGTCTTCGGCGCTGTCGCTGCTGTCCGACAGTCTTCTCCTCTTCTTCTTCTTGTGCTTCTTGGGCTTTTCCGTTTTGTGCGCGCGGTGCTTGCGATGGTGCTCCTTGTCCGCGGAGGAGGCGCTGTGGTGGTGGTGGTGATGGCTCGTGTGTATCGTGAGCTTGGGGACGCGCGGCGGCCCCGGGCTCTGAGCGATCGAGTGGTTGGGGTGGTGGTGGTCGGGCACCTGGTGCACCTGGTACTGGACTTGAGCGGGATCGATCCCGGCTACCGGCGGCGGGCCCATCGAGCCGCCGAGCCTGTCGGGCTCGGAGGAGTTGGCCCCCGCCGCAGGCTGGGCCCCGCGCCTCGACCCGACCACCTCGTCCTCGTCCTCGTCGTCCGGGTCGTCGGGGTCGAACTTGAGCATGAGCTGCTTGAAGTCAAGGTACTCCTTGACGATCTTCCGCCTGCCCTCGTCGTCGAGCTCCTCCTCGTCGTTCCTGTCCTCCTTCAGCCTCTGCAGCGTGTTCTTGGGCTTGAACTGCTGGTTGCTCTTGCGGTTGACGGCCTTCTCGTAGACCTTGGCCGACTCGGACGGCGAGTACTGGCTGATCTTGGCGTCGGAGAACCCGTAGAGATCCTTCAGGTGCTGGCGCAGCGTCAGCAGCAGGAGGAAACCCTGGCTCGCGGTTATGTACTCGCGCAGCAGCCTCGTGTTCTCCGGTAGCCTCTCCAACACCGTCTCTTCGTCCTCCTCGTCCTCCTCGTCGTCCTCGATCGCCGAGAGCAGCTGCTCCGGCCGCGGCGCTGCTGCTTGCTGCTGCTGCTGCTGCGGATGCTGCGGATGCTGCGGATGATGCGGATGATGCTGATGCTGCTGGCCCATCGTCGCTCCCTCTCCCGTCGCTCCACCCGCAGGAGCCGCTGGTGGACCCATTTCTGTGACCTCACCCGTTCCTCCCATCCTCACCTCTTCACCCTGAAATTTTATTATTTATTATTACATCGTCTGTACAAATTTCATTTTTGTAACACAAGCACGATTTTCGCGTTTTTCTCTACCTATTAAGCGGGTCTAAAGGACCATTTTTCAGACCTGCGGGCGCTAATACGCATAAGCGGGTGCAAAAGTAACTTTTGCGCCCGCTAAAATTTTTCGGTAAATTGCCATTCTATATATATATATATATATATGTATAAGATAAAAAAATACTAAGTGTATGGTTGCCGCATCAGAAAAAAGTTGCTTTAGCCCCGCTTAATATGCCAGAAAAACGCAAAAATGAATACATGCGTTACAAAAAATATGGTGTGCACCAAGGGCTAAGAAAGCCCACTTTGCGCCCTAGGTACACAATATACTATTACGATACAAGTATCTTTAGGCCAGTGTCAAAATGGTAATTTATATATTGTATGAAAATAAAGCGAGGTAACTGTATTTGCTATAAATAGGATAAAAATTGGTATCGTTAATTGGCAAACGTAAGAGAAAGTGAAGGAAAGTGAAGGAAAGCGAAGGAAAGTAAGGAAAAAACGTAAGAAAACGTCCGAGGGCTTTTTAATTATTACCTGTGAATAGAAAGGTTGGTGGTGGTGTTGGTGCAAGGTCATGTCTTGCAGTTGGTGGGGCAGCGTGGTGCCCTCCTTGGGCAAAAGCGCCTCCTTGAAGGACTGCAGCAGGTTCGTCCCGGACATAGAGATGATGATGTCTATGTGGTGAATGATGAAGAGCGGCTCGTCCTGCACCTGGTAGGAGAAGTAGGCGAGATTGTCGGCGAGGTAGAGCATCTGCGAGAGGCTCGTCTTGGCGCTCTCGTCGAACTGCTTGAGGAAGGACTGGACGATGGCGCGGCGCTGCTGCTTGGTGTTGCGCAGGATCGTGTAGAGGAAGCCGTTGAGCGCGGTCGGGTACTCGGCCTCCTTGAGCCACATGCCCCTGACGAGGGCCGCGTCCTTCTGCAGGATCTTCTGCAGGCGGTAGCTGAGCTTGATGCCGACCTGGGCCTTGGTGTGCACGAAGCCCGGGTACTTCTTCTCGATGTCCTGGAGCTGCTTGTCCGCGCTGTGGCTGACCATCTTCTCGCAGTCGGTGCTCATGCAGATGAGGTAGGGGACGATGGTGACGGGGTGCACGAGGCCCTGCGCCAGGATCAGCTGTATGACCTTGAGGGCCGCGTGCCTGACGTTGATGTTGCAGTGGAGGAAGGACTCGAGGATCTGGTTGAGGTAGCGCTGGATGACCGCGCTGGCCATGCCCGAGGAGACGTCGCCCATCTCCTTGAGGTTCTCCTGCTTGGAGAGCTTGGCCCACTCGAGGTCCTGCTTGATCATGCGCTTCTCCTCCTCGGCCAGGTAGAGCTCGATGTTGTTGAGCACCTGGATCCGCATCTGCAGCGGGGCCAGGTCCGAGGTGAGGAAGTACCGGTAGAGCTCCTCGAGCTGGGGCAGCAGCATGAACTCGTAGTGCCGGATGCAGACCGAGCCTATGGCCGAGAGGGTGAACTGGCGCGTGTCGTCGTTGTCCTGGTTGAGGAAGTAGTTGAGCGTCTCGAAGACCTGGTCCTTGATGTTGTCGGGCAGGCCCTCGATGACCTGCGAGTCCGTGAAGTCGAAGTGCCTGAGCAGCAGGCCCACGGTGAAGAGGGCCCGCCGGAAGAAGGGCTTGAACTTGACGAGGGAGGGATTGTCGGGGTCCCGCTCGTAGACGGACTTGTAGGTGCTCATGGAGCCGTAGTACTTGTTGAAGCAGTCCCGGATGAGCTTGAAGTTCTTGGTGACGTTGTTGACGATGGAGCCGAGGCAGGAGAGGCAGCTGGCCACGACGGAGCGGTCGTGCTGCAGAATGAGCTTGACCGAGTCCTCCTCGAGCTGGGCGAGGAAGGTCTCGCTCGGGTGCTCCATGAGGGGGACGACGAGCTCGAGCGTGTGCGCGACGCTGCTGATGATCTGGTAGTCGCCCTGGGTCTGGCACTTGAGGCTCAGGTAGGGCTGGAGCGTGATGGCGTGGTTCACCAGGAGCTGGGGCCTGATCTTGGCGAAGAGGTAGAGGGTGGTCAGGCAGGCGACGAGCCTCTGGGAGGAGCCGCGCTTCTGGGGACTGTCCTCGGGGTCGGGGCCCGCGGCGGAGGCCGCGAGGGGCCCCGGGGGACTGTTGAAGGTGCTCTCCTCGAGCCTGAGGACGTTCTCGATGAGGCAGTCGACGATCTGCGTGCAGGCGGTGAGGAGCGCCTTGGGCGGCTCGCTCACGAGCTTCGTGCTGTCCTCCTTGTCCTCCTTGGGCTTGAAGAGGCTGACGAGCAGCTGCTCGAACCACTCGAGGCCCATGTCCTTGCAGGCGGCCACGACGTCGGTGATGTTCATGACCTTGCGCAGGAGGGCCTTGCCGTCGAGCCGCGGGCGCTCCTTCACCGGGGTGAACCACATGTTCTGGAAGACCTCCATCACGAGCTTCCGGATGCCCTCCTCGTCGTTCACGCGCCTGATCATCTTGACGCAGATCTCGGGCACCTTGGGGTACTCGGGGAACTCCATGCATATGTCCTTGAGGATCTTGATGACGCGCTTGCGGACGCTGACGCCGGTGTCGAGGATCCTGGCGAGGAGCTTGTCGTAGTACTTGTCGATGAGCTCCGGCCGGCTGAGGACGAACTTGCCGACGAGGTCGACCGCGGCCTCGCGCACCGAGGTCGAGTGGTCGAGGAAGGAGTGCTTCACGCCGAGCTGCATGTCCATGCGAGCGAGCACGCTGGGGTCCGCCTCGACGATCATCGTCAGGCACTTCATGGCCTTGGTGCGGATGGCGATGGAGCTCTCGGTGAGGACTCGGAGGATTTGCTGGAGGTACCGGTCGAAGCTCTGGGAGAAGGGCCGCGTCGACGCGAGGTACTGGGAGATGAGCTCGGCCGAGTTGTAGTCGATGTAGGTCTGGAGGATGTCGGGCTTCGTGCCCGTGCTGCAGGGCCGGATCTTGCTCACGATCAGCTTCTTCTTCTCCTCGATTATCCTGTAGCTCTCCGAGTTCCTCTGCTCGTTCTTCTCGTTCTCGTCGGGATTCGGCTCCTCCTCGGGCTCCTCCTCGCTCTCGTCCTCGCTGATCCGATGCCTGGCGCCTTTCTTCCGGGACCTCTTCTTCGCCGACTTCTTCGGCGAGACGTGCTTCGGCTGGCCGACCCGCTGCTTGTCGACCGCGCAGTCCTTGTACCACTGGGCCAGGTAGAAGTGACGCGCGTACGCCAGCGCCGAGTCCTTCGTGCCGTTCACCGCGAGGTAGTCGAGAAGCACCTTTTGCAAGAAGACTATCCTCTCCTCGGCTTCGTCCAGACCTGGGATCTCCTTGTCCTTCACTTGATCGTAGTCGGAGTCCCTAGACTGCTCCAGTTTGATGTCCGAGATTATTTGATCTATGGTTGCTAATTTACAGTGGGAGCTGACGGCGTCCTTTCTCAGCCTGGCCGCGACAACGCCCAAGTAATCGATCGAAGCCACCCTCAGAGACATGTCCGAGCTCTTGTTGGAGAAATGCCCGACCAGTAGCTTTCCCAGTAGGCTGAGCATCAGCTCGGCGGCGGGCCACTCTGGCTTGTTTACCGTCGCAAGTAAGTCTTGCACGAAATTTTCAAAGAGCGGCCGGTAATCCACTTCTTCTCCTTTGCTGCCACATTTGTTGAGAAAGGCAGTTAAAAAATTCCCGGCTAATCTTTGCGCTGCTTCGTACTTGCTCAATATGAGAACGTCAACATCCACGTTACTCGCTACTACTTCCTTTTTCTTATCGTCTTCTTCTTTAATTGTAGATTTGTCGCCCGATCCACGAGTAGCGCTATCGGGCAACACCACTACGCACTGAATCAATTGCAATACCAGCGCGGTGAGCATTTGTATGTGATCGTCGGTACTTAGCCTGTACGTTCGAAGACTTCTTTTACTGCTTGGAAGTCTAGCGATGGAAGCTAATATGTCATCGAGAAGTAACCTTCTGTGCTTCTCGTACTTTGTAAAGATAATAGTCACGAGTTTGAGGGCGCTGAGTTGTAAGTCGCTAACATTTTCAACGAAGAATGGTGCAACACCAAGGGTTGAAGCATGTAGGACGCTAGTGTCGGTGAGAATTTGTATGTTGAGCAGCTCGGAAAGGAGACCAACCAGTTCGTGTAATTTGCTGTAAACCATAAGAAGGTTTTTCTCTCTTACCTCCTTTGCATGACTCCTCTTTTTACGCCCACTAGAGTTAAAATTGTCAGTCTTATGTTTTGAGTCTATTCTGTATACAGGGTCATAGGAGGGATAAATAGTGTTTTGAAGTTGGAATTTAACAAAGAGAATTATTCTATCGATGACATCTTCCAAGTATATCGTTTTTGGCATATTACTCGACGTCATGATGTGCAAAGCAACGAGAGAAGCATCAACAGCCTGTTGAACTCTGCCCATGGCAATTTGCATCCACATGCGACTTTGTTCTGCGTCGTCATCCGGATCTGCTAGTGGTGAAACCCTGGCACCATCACGGATATTTTTCTCTAGAATATTTAAAAGCCTCACCAATTTTTCAGCGGGAACGGACTCCATAGCCCCTAGGGACTTTAACTTAGCTGCCTCCGAACATAAAGCTTGCAACTGATGATCGGCAATTAGCAATTCTGAAGGGACATCTCCATCTTCTTCTATTTCATCCAGAGCTGCTTCTTCTGTGTTTTCAAAAATCGTTTCTACCAACATGTTGAAACGCTGATAGGTATTGGTTTCCATAAGCTCTTCTACACTGAGCTTTGGTAGTACAGGAACAAGTTTCATTTCAAATTTTCTGATTTTTGGTTTAATCGGTGTGAAGACTTCATCCCTTTTATCCTCGTTCTGATCATCGTCGTCATCTTCTATTACTCTTTTTCTTCTGCCAGACGACATACGTTTGTCATCTGGATTCTTTTTTCTTTCTGCCTTTTCCTTTTCCTTCTGTGCTTGACGTTCTTTTGCTCTAGATTTAAAGTACTTATTGTTCCTGCCAATTTCCTCTTCACTATCGGACTCTGATTTTATAGATTTGTCATCGCGGTCTTTACTCGATATACTAAGTCTCGTTGATCGTACTGGAGATTTTTCACTAGATATATTGAGATTTCTTTTCAAGAGCGCCTGGTCGGCCAAGGACCTGTTTAACATAATAACCGGTTCTTTTAAAGAAATCTTGATGTCCTTTTCATAAACGTTATTTTGTTGTTGTTGCACAGATGGTTCCAGTTGTTCTTGTTGCATTTGTTCTACTTGCTGTGGTTGTGGTTGATGAATCTGATCTGGTCCTTGTTGTTGGGAATGCATTTCCAATGGTGTCAGTGGATGTTGCTGTTGTTCCTGTAGTAGATGCTGGAAAGGTATTTGTGGTTGCTGATGAGGTGGGGCTATTGGTGGTGCAGATTCTGGCAAAGGCACCATGGTATTATGCAGATTTGTGCTTATGTTAATGTTATCAAACAGATTGGGTTGAGACGACGTCATAGGTGTTGACATCATCTCTCTACTGTGGTTGGTATCTAAACTTCCAATTGGTAAGTCAATTTCTGGAAGAGCAGAAACCTGATCAAGTATAAACTGCTGGTTATCGTGAATCGTATGATCTATGTCCATAGCTTGAGGCATTTGAGACTGGTGCATTTGTCTATTCATCATAGGATCAAACATTTGTTGCTGTATATTCATGGTTGGTTGCTGCATCTGGTTCATGGTTGATTGCTGCATCTGGTTCATGGTTGGTTGCTGGTGAATTTGATGATGCTGCGATTGCATTTGGTGATGTTGAGACACTGGTATCCCACTGTCGGTTGGCGGTGTCATATGTATATTGTGCTGAGGAGTCATCCCACTAGACATTCCGTGGTGTTGAGGGGTAAGATTCCCATGAGAAGATATTAGCGGGCTAGGAGTACTCATATGCGCCGGCGAATGCATGTTGAACTGAGCGGTAACACTGTTTAGACAATGAGTATCTTCCATCATGTGTTGAGGGGTAGTAGACGTCCTTGTTTGTTCTGTTATGACAGTCGCACGAGGCGACGGCGAAGGCACGGTAAAAGGACTACTTTGTGTAACATCTGCGTGGTTCTGTGGTGCAACCGGCATTCTGGGATGCTGCGCGTGCGGAATCCCACCGGGTAGCATCGTTCTACCCACCGACATGTGAGCAGGACTGCCTTGGGGTGTTTGTCTGGAATTTGAAGAGTTGGAGTACGAGGGCGAGAAGCCTTCATAATTGCCAGTCATTTGATGGCTTTGCTGCTGCGGCCAACTTCTCGGAGAATTGTACTGAGGTCCTTTAAAGACGTGAGGATTGGTTTGCAAAATTGCTTTTAAAAGTTCGGGAGCATTCTGTTGCGCCTCCAAAGGCTGCTCGAGATTGGCATAGTGATCCTTTAATTCAATGTGATCCGCCGATGTTTGAGAGAGAGACATGATCAGCTGGGGTACCAAATTTTCATCTCGCATACTTAGTAGAATTTGCGCCTCGTCCGCAACCCTGGGATGGAACAAAAGCGATTTGTTCGTCAGAGTCTGCGGTAACGGGGTTGGCAAGGGCATTTCAGGCAACAAATCGGAAAGACTCGCTATACCCGCTAGGGTAGTGATTGGTACACTTGGTATTACCCCATTCATTTTGATTTGGATTTGTTCTGGCATCTGATAGCTTGCCCTGCGTCACAACTATGAATGCAAAACTCTTACCCTTGAGTCACAATTGTACTGACTTATCGAACATTTTAATCGCACAACACTGTATCGTCTGTTTTCCGCGAGGACGGTCACTAACACCGAGGACACCGTGGACACTAGCACTAGCGCCGAGGTGCCAGAAGCCGGGAGCCCAAAGTTAGCCGGGCCCTCGAGTTCCCATGTTGTCTTCTGAGTTTGGTCAACCAAATTTTGAAGAGGCTCTGGGATCCTGCGGAAGGCGGTCCATGATTAGAGTGGAGCAAGCTCAGCTCTGTGCGAGAGGGCCAGCGAACTGCTTGTAAACAATGGCCAGTGTCGTTGTCCAGTCGGGGACGAAGAAGCTGCGAGAAAAGAGAAGAGAATAGGAGCGTTATCGGGCGTCGGTGGCGCTCTTTGGGGGCGCTTTCGCTGTTATTTACCTGGTGGTGCGAGCTCGTCCAGGCTGTGGCCTACTTGGGGCTGGCTGGCTCGCCTTGGCGGCGTTCGTCCAGCTGAGTTGGAAAGGAGCAAGAAAGGGACACGGCCGCCGGGGACACTGAGCTCCCGCGCAGGACACTCGAGACGGAGCGCGCACTCGTCGATCCTCGGACGGGACGTCGGGGTACCGAGCAGTAGCGGTAGTATCGGTGGTAGCAGTAGTGGTAGCAGTAGAAGCAGCAGCAGCAGCAGCAGCAGCAGCAGCAGCGGCAGCGGCAGCGGCAGCGGCAGCGGCAGCGGCGGGAGCAGGAGCGGCGCGGGCGGTGCACTCGGGGGCCGGGCGGACTCGCGCCTCGGCGACGGGAAAAGCGGTTCGCGCGCACAGCCGCTCGCGGCACAAGCACTATTTATAGTGCGGATAGCAAGAAAACAGACACAAAGGCGTCCATTTTGCTCGATGCTGCGCTCTCTCTCTCTCTCGCTCGCTCTTCTCTCTGGCCGTGGGGTAGTTCCGTCTCCGCCGCGGGTTTGCTGGCGGCGCTGCCGCGCCGACACACACAGAGCTACCTCGGCGGAGCGGAAGTTGCGTAGTATGCACTGGACTGGTATCTGGGTAGTGGGACTGGTGGGTATCGTCAATCGTGGTACGCACGGTACTCGCACTACTCGCCAAGTCGCCACTCGGTAGTGTAGCCGTCTGCCGTAGTATGCTCTACGCTGGCCGTGTGGCCGCTGCACACACCGACACACGGACGGCGATCCCCAATGACGGGGGCGCTTGGCCGCGCCGCCGGCAGACGGCGCTCCGCCCGCTCCGGAGACGCGCGCGGCGCGCGGCACCTACGACCTACGCCAGATTGCGAACAAGAGCCAAGCGCCGAGCGTCGCTCGTTTTCTCCGTCTCCGCAGTCCGCACTCTGCGCCGTGCGCAGGAGTGAGGATGCAGCGGCAGTCTCCGCGCTCGCTTCGCCGCACAGCTGAGTGTGCACCGGCTGTCGCCCGACGACGCGCGCGGGAGGCAAGTGCAGCGACGCGGAGGGCGGCACGGGCGCGATGCCGCGATTTTATTAATCGCGCCCCGCGCCTTCGCCGTAACCTGGAAATCGCCGCGGTAGCTGCTGACCCCTGCTGACGATTTGCGGACCTGTGCGCCTGCGCGCGCACGCACACACCTTTACCGCCATTATTCCAATGTCTTTGTTTACTTGTTCGGCCGAGGAACAACATTGGGGAATTGTGATATATCTATTTCCAACTGATAACTACTTTTGATTCTTTTGGTATTTATAAAAGCAGCATGTATTTTGTAACTTACGGCATGACGATTCAACTTCGGTTTCTTCAGTGCCGAGATATTGAGCTTTGCAAGTTTCAATTGCCACTCAAATGTATGCCAAGGAAAAGCAAAGATGTAGGAAATATTAAACTGATAGATGAACTTTTTCAACTTTTCACTCTTTGTAATTGAAGGGCCGGATGCAATTAGGGGATTAGCGCTCGAAAATGCGTAAAAGTATTGTACAAAATTTTGACTATTGATACATATACGACATTTTTCAATAAACTTCCTCGACATATAGAGTACATTTTTCTCATGAAAGTTTTTATAAATCGAAATTTTGGCGCACAACTTTTGTAATTTAATGTATCATTGGCAGATTTTGACAGTAACATTTTCAAAAATGTACTATATGACTCTAAAATGTTTTAATAAGAAACATTAAAATATTACAACGAGTTGAAGAGAAAAATGTATTGAATTTTTTCAAGTTAAATATTGCGTTTTTTTAAATAATTAGAAAACAAAAGATTAAAGTTTTGTTTTAATACAAAAAAATGCTCAATAAAATTTCCTATGTGTATCAATTGTCAAAATTTCAATTTGATCAACTTTCAAAATTCTCTCCTTGAACAATACTTTTACGCGTTTTCGAGCGCTAGTCCCCTTATTGCATGCGGCCCATCAATTGTGAATATTTACCACGCATAGATATCAAAATCACTATAAACTCAATTTTTGAAAAAAGGACTTAGTGGTTATTCCAGGAAGTCACAAATTTTCTATAATTTTCGACAGGTGTACCAGTCATTATATAAACAAAATGCTTTATTGTAGAAAAATGCTTCTGTAAAAAATATATAGATACATTATATATTACATTTATATAAGAACCAATTTCGGTATTTATAGGACGACGATCCTGAGTCTTTCACGTCGGATGTATTCCTTGTGGGCAGGCGGTACATATGGATTCGTCGCAGGATCTAAATTCAAGCTGAAATGAAATAGAATAATGAGACATACAAATAATTTAAATTCTATTGTTTTAATTAAAAAAATATATTTATGCCCATCTGAACGAAAATGCGGGAAAAAAGTGACTTCACTAGAAAATAGTAAAAATTCCTTTATTTCATCAAGTTCTACCAATAAGTGGCCACAGTTGAGATGGGCATAAAGTACTACATGTAACTCGATAAAAATACATAATGTACTATTATAATTCTTTTACAGTACCGTAGAGCGGGGTGACTTTAGACCACTTTGAAATATTTTACTATTTGGGTTTGCTTCATAATAACATTTAATTTCTAAAACAAGTGCTACAAGTTTAGTCTTTAACTATAGTATATATTTACAACCTAGAAATAAAATTTGAAAAGCGTACCTATTAGAAATGTATGGAAAATAGAGTGATCAAAATTACCCCGCTAAAAGGGGCGACTTTGAGCTATACTTTTTTCATTTATTATATATCTCAAAGCTAAATTTTCATTTTCGAGCACTTGCAAGTCAATCACAAACTCATATTCAACAAGAAAAAAGTTTTTGACGTAGAAAATATGGTTTAATTTTTGTTTCAATTAAAAAACCTGTAGATATCCTTATTAATTTCCTTTTTGATTGATTTTGCATCTAAAAAACGTTTAACCTTCAAATCAAAATACCTCTGAAGACTTCAACACACATACTTTCTGTGGTGCTGGATATATACTCATATTTCTTTTATTGGTATTAAATCGCTCCACCGGCCTAAGCCGGCTCTAAGGTCACCCCACTCTGCGGTAAGTCATTTCTTTGTTAATTAAGTCAAATAATTACAAAAAACAACAAGCATTGTAAACAAAATTTCGATCGATATAATATTGAAGAATGTAGGCATTGGCAATGTCAAGATTGTCATTTTTGATAGTATATATACACATATCGGTAACCATCCACCTCAGGCGTAACCAAAAGTGGCATCCGTTGCTATGAAAATACATGTATTTTGATATATTTTATATGGCAGAAGTTGCCACATTTGACTTCGCTGAGCCACCTTCCTATCAGGCACCGCACAAGCTTGCGCGCGCGCACAGACACGCACATCACACTCACACGTTGAGATGTTTTAAAAAAGTGTATATTTTCATTCAAGAACCTTCAAAATATTGGAGACATCGATATTCATAAAAATCTTTCGATCTCCAAATGCACTACCATAGTAAATTTAAAGTATTTGATGAATATTTAGAAAAATTCAGATGACTTTTTTTGACGATTACTCTTAACTGACACAAAAATAAGTCCTTAAAATGTGAACAAGACACCCCTACACATAGCAGGAAATGTTGCAGAAACGTTACTCCAACGTATTTTGTGAAACTTAGGTACGACCTATGAAATTTTCAAAAACGTTGCAGAAATCTTGAAATGTCCATTTTTGCGTTTCAAAAAAGATCTTGTAGAAACGTTTCTACGATGGTACTGGCTATCTCAAGCTATCTAACGTGTTACTTGGTCCGTTGTAATTTTGTAAAAAATTATAAAAAACGACAAAATCTTTTAAAGGGTTAACCTACCAATTTGGTGATACCATCTGGATGGTAGGATAATACGAAAGGTTTTGTCGTTTTTTATTATTATTTAAAATTTGTTTTAACGATTCTGTTGAAACGTTGTAGGAGCGTTGCTACAACAGACCAAGTAACACGTTAGATAGCTTGAAATAGCTAGTAACGTCAATTGCAAAAATTTTTCTACAAGGTTTCTTTTGAAACGCATAAACGGACATTTCAAGGTTTCTGCAACATTTCAGCTGCTATGTGGACTGTATCATTTTTCAATGTTCAGATTCTCCAAAAGAACTATCACTTTCTTTAAAGTTCTAAAAAAGTGTTAGTCTTTATAAGAGAATCTAAAAGTGCTAGATGTTGTAAGTAGCCTTTGAGAAAAACTACAGTTGTTTCTGTGATATCTGAAACGTGCTAGTCTTCGTCTTCTTAGTATTTAGAAGAGACTTTTAAAGTTAAAAATTTAAATGTATTTCAATCGTGCATATAAAGCAGGCGAAAAGTGGTTCCTTTCCACCCTTGAGTGCAAAATAAATCCTCAGGCGGAAAGTGCAGTACTTTATTGCTCGATACATATATGCACGATAAATCATCCTTTCAGTCCAGGTAGGACAAAAAGTATCATGTGCACCACGGGCGGAAGGCGATTAACGCTCGTGCTGGTTGCAGCCCTTGCCTCGGCTAGGCCTACAATGCCCTCGCGGTAATCGTCTACTTTCCGCCCTTGATACACAATATACTATTTTATACTTTTGACCATAAAAGTGACTTTTGTTGGTATGTACAAATTTGAGTTTTCAAACATTTAAGGTAGATTAGTGCTCTTAATGGATTTATACACAATCTATAAAGATACAAATACCTAAATCAAAGTTTAAACATATATAATATATTTTTAATTTATTTAAGCATAATTAAAATTCTTACTTGTATAACCTTGGTGCATCGCCACAATCGACATTATACCACCAATCGCAAGAAAATTCTTTTTGATTAAATAATGTACCGTTCGCACATAAGAAAGACGCTCCTTGATCACCTTCACGACCATCGTGACACACGTGATATACCTGAATAGGATAAATAAGTAATGTATAATTATTTATTTTTCAAAATAATATTAAAATAGTCAATAATTGGTATACCCTTAAAAGACTTTTCGTTCCATATTTAACACTTACGCGGCGGCTAATGTACAAGACGATATTTTTTCTATAAAAAGAGCGCAGCACTTTTTCGTTAAATTTTTTTTTATTATTTTTTTTCCCAGATCCAATCAATTTATTTAAAAATATTAAAAGAATTTTTTAAAAAAATCGATTGGATCTCTGAAAAGAATAATAAACAAAATTTTAACGAAAAAGTGCTGCGCTCTTTTTGCAATACATGTCAAAAGGATTCGAATAACCGTCGAAAAAAGAAATTTCGTTCATTATGTCACCTCGAATCGTGTGAGGATCAAAGTTCCTTTAATAAATAAGGTATTGAAAATAATGATTTATTGTGACGTGTAGGATCAAGATTTTGAGGTTTTATCATGGTAAAATTTAAGATATTATTGTGTTTTGATAGCATAACAATTTTCAGAATGATTGCGTTTAAACATAAAGAGTTTTCTGGACTCGTAAAAAAGTCGTTTTCTTGGGTTCAACCCAGGCCTGCCCCCTTAAGAACGTTTTTATTAAGTAATGATATACGTAACCTAATTTTCAAAAATTAATAACGCGTATATGTGTCATGCCGGCGCAAAAGGGTTACCTACGTATAGTCAATAATCTTTTTATACCATAAGTGTCACAGCAAATTAAATAGTTTAATCCTAGTTGAATACATTATATATGGAGGGGGCTATGATGTTGAAGCTTTTAGCCAAACCTCATACATATTTTTAAAATATAATTTTTGCAGAATTTTACCAGGCTTTTACTTAAAGATATCCAACGTATACAATTTTACCTCTGTATAACCTAAACCTGCTCTCCCCTTAACTAATAAACAACTTGTTGAATACAATGAACAAATGGAAAAAAGTTTCTTTGCGGTACATTAAAATTCAAATGAATTTAATATTAATATTAATTAATATAACTATATTAAGGCACATTGATATTAACAGAGCATTACGCCGATAAAAAAACATTGATTGTATAAAGTTTTTGTACAAAATATCTGAATTCGCGCTCATTTTTTAATTTTCCCAATTCATTATCATTATTTGTTACCATGTGAAAATGTCGCATACAGTAGCTACCGCAAACTTTTCATAATGATTTTACGATGATTGATATTTCTGTAGCATAAGGCATTGTGGTACATGTCTATTATTATTTTGTCAAAAAGGCAAAACCCATTGAGTCCTTTCTAAATTCCAGTACTGTAATGTATCTCGGAATCACTGGCAATTGGCATGTGCTCGTTTGTCTTACGAGCACAGATTTATACTTGGCATTAGATGATAGAATAAATAAAAAAGCCTACTTGACAGCCGGTCTCGACATTGGCATACATTCCCGGGACCGCCGGCACATCGTGGCAACTGAAGCTCGTCTGAGGTATTTCGTGAAAGAGAGGATAGTCCACCCAAGGGACACCTGGAATCTTATTGAGGTCTTGCTTGTTCTTCTCTTCCTTCTTTCGCTTCGTAAAGTCGGCTATTGTCTGCAGTAGCCTGATGTCGGAATCTACGCCGACTGCGTGTGCTTCCTAGATGCCCAACAATCACTGCTGTATTTTACGACTGCATTCAATATTCTTTCGATAACACTTATTCTTTAATCTAGGCAACTAATATGCATCTTACTGATACATATCTAAGTATAATTGGAATTTTAATATACCGACCATTTCTTTTACTGCTCATTTGCTCATTTTTGACGTATATTGTATGTAATTAATACAATCGGGAAATTATTAGAGAAAGTAGTGAAGATTTAATAGAATTGCAATATTCATTATATATTATATCTATATATAAATTAATTTGTGCATGTGCATTGTACGTAATGAAACGTTTACTAGAAAGTATAGCAGTTTCTTACTAAGTTAACGGGGAATTACACGAAAAGAAAAAATTTAAATAGATAGTACATACATCAATAAATGAGAATAAGGGTGAATTTGTTTAGAAGCGCGGTTTTCTTTGCAAAAAGCTGAGCTTCTAGTCCTAGTAACGAGAGTTAAGTTTAAGTATGCAATTAATGCAGTGAATAAAGCCCCTTCACCTATTATAAACGTTAGCCGTTTATCAGCGGTAAATTTGCCTCGATTACCGCTTAATTATATCGTTTCATTCTTCAAGCTATTTTCGAAATTCGCATCAACACGCACACGTACGCACACGTACCATAAAACAGGAATTAATTTTGCCGTGCGCGCCGTGAGGCTCGGAGCTCAAGCACGATATACCTTTCGCTTTTCCGCGCACTGCACCTGTCGCGCGTCCGTATTCCCGTATAACGCGACATGCACCGCGAGCTCGCACTACTAATACATATCTGTGGCTACCCGGAAAAAACGACTTAAGTTCACTTTTCATGTTTTCCAGATATTATGGTTTAAAGTTTTTAATTTCCATTTAAACCAATGTTAAAATAATTCGTAAATCGTTGATAGGGTCAGTTATTTGTACACTTTCTTGATTTTTGGTAGTTTTACCTGACAAGATACTATGTAAGGATACGAATTTTGAAAAAAAGTGGTCTTGAGTCGTTTTTCCGGTTCGCCACAGATACACATATATATATACATATACATATATCCATATACATACATCGGTGAGATCGACGAGGAAGACGAGCAGCAGAAGCAGCAGAGCGGTCCAGAGGCCCGCGGGGCCCGAAATTTCGCGCATGGCGAAATTCCTGCGGCTCTTGCGGCGTGTACGAGTATACGTATACTTATTATATGGAAGCCGGAGAGCGCGAATTGGCCAGTATGCGGCGCAGCTTCGGTGCCGAGAAAAACTGGAGCGCTCTTGGCCGCGGCTCCCTTAAAGCCGGACGCAGGAGTTTCTGCGAGCGGCTCGCGTGGAATTATGTCACTACACGCGGACGACGGAGAAAGTACAGCCGCGGCCGTATACACGACCCGCGTCTTTACCGCGTAGCGCTTGCATTGCTCTCTACAGCCTTCCTCTACCTTCTACCATTAAGGCTCTTGCATATAATACTCGCTTTGTACCTCCTACCTCCTCCTCCTCCTCCTCCTCCTCCTCCTCCTCCCCATGCACAGCTCTTCCCGTTTCACTTTTTTACACTCCATCCTGCATATTATTATTTTTACTTTTACGTTTTTATTGCTGCACGCTGCACGTCAATCGACTGATGTATCCAATTTTTTCGTTTTCCTTCCAATGTTTATTTCTTTTTGCTTATTTTAGACATTCTTTTCCCCGCTGCAACCGCCATGACGTTCTCTGACAATTTTTTACTTTTTGTAACATTCTCCTCTTTATCTGCTTGCAGTTGATTTTCTCTTCTACAGTTTATTATCTCACAGTTATTAAAGGTTTTAAATTCAAATTCATGTTAACTTCGAGATTCAAGGAACACGAGGGGATAGTATATTATAACAACGTGACGTGCTACAAAGTTAAAAACTGCAGCTTCAACTTTCGTCAATTTCACTGCAGACTCTTTTCTGCGTGAAATCAGATATTGAAAATGGGTCATACCAACAATTTGTTTACCATTGGGATATACGGTGGAATGTATCGAGAAAGTCGCAGATATTTTTCGTTACATCATTTTTTAACTTCAATATATTATCTTTCCTTGAAAAATATAGTTATAAATAGTAAATGTATACGTATAAAAATCCCCATTTGACCTTAAATTAACTTACAGTATTTATTCTAAAAAAATAAAAATAGAACAAAATTCTTTTTAACCGTTTGTATTGTTTTAAGAAGGTAAAATGATGTATTATATCAAATAATGAGTTTTGTATTTAAAAATATACTTTTCATGAAATATGTTGCCCCTGAGAACTTTAATCTATATCTTGCATATAATTCAAATTAGCCACATATTACTTCCATTCTACAATCAGTTTGCCGTAGTTTTTTTTCTAACGGATAGTATATATAAGTTTACCCATCAGTGTGAACGTTGTTCAAAATTCTAGGCGTTGAGTGCATTACAATAGTTGTTTTTGATTTTGAATCTTTATCGAATAAGGAAAGAAATGATCCTATAAACAATAATAATGTATTGTGTACCAAGGGCGAAAAGTAGACTTTTTTGCCCGCGTGTGCTTTCCAATACGAGTCGAGGCGAGCAAGCACGAGCCAAAGGCGTGTACGTATTACGAGCCAAAGCAATCACACAAGGGCAAGAAACACTTTTCATCCAAGGTATACACCGTACTTTTTGTCATATATTTCTTGATTTCGAGTTACTTTTATGCCTCTAAAGAGGGTGTAATTGTGGCTGTTTTTTGAATCGGCGTAAATATATATTTATAAAACCAAAATAAAATATCAATCAAACTTTTCAGAAAATTTTAAAAATATTAAAAAATTTGCAAAATATTCAAAATATTCAAAAATTTTCAAAATATTTAAAAATGTTTAAGTTTTGGTAAAATTTCTTCGCACGCACGCGTGCGAACACGCACACGACCGCCCACCCGCATGCGAACACGGTTGCATATAGATATACACTGAGTTTTTGAGTAGCGGGCGAGAATGCTACCCTTTTCGTTCGTTGAGCAAACCATTTTTGCCAAGAGCGGGGAAACAATTTTTTTTTGCTCGCCGGTCGAAAAACAGCCGCTTTGCGCCCCCATTTTAGATAAGAAAAACGTCAAAATCGTGCATGTATAACAAGAAACAAATTTCAAGACATACATACATTCAAAAGATTATAAAATGGTCAAATAACCTACAAATGCATAAAAGACTACCTACTTCCGAAAATTTTCAAAATTATTGCTGTTACTCGAGTTATCATGGTCGATAGAAAATATATTTTTTTACAATATGATTTTATCCTCGGTAATAGAAAAAGATAATGACTCAATAACATTTTTGAATATTGCTCTCGACATTTACGATTACCTACCAAATTTATCAATGAATTTCCATCATACGTTTCGAAGATATAACAATTGCAAAAGGAAACTTGTATATGTATAACAAATGAACAAAAATAGCTTATCTAAAATTTCGATTGGAAAGATATATCATTAAATCATTTATTAATTTTAACATAATAAAAAAAACATGAAAAATAAAAAACGAAAAATCAATATAAAACAAACATGTATCCACCGATCAGAAAAATTGTTTCATTTCGAATTTCTATTTAAAAAATGAGCCTAAAAAAATAAAAACGGTAGTACCTGAGAAACAGGTGAATACTTCAACACATTTTTAACGCGTATTTTCAAAAACTTTTTTTTTATCATAAATTCTCCTCTTAGAGGAAGTAAAAATCTTATATTGAAGCGAATTGCATTAAACATTTTATAGTTGCAAGTAGTCAATTTGCAATTTATACTCAGCAATATCTCGTGTGACCACATCTAAGCCGACCTCCTTATTGAATACGATTGCGAAACATTGTCTTATTGGTATTTTTAAAATTTTGACCGTTACGACAGCTTCTATCGGAGCAACGTCAAAACTCGCTGTGAGTCGTCGGAACAAAAATTAGATACGATCGCGATTCAACGAGATTCTGTCCATTGAAAAAATTACGACATTGCTGTGGCTTATTGCTAAGATAGTTCCGTTCTCTAAATTATGTTGACCTTATGAAAAAGACCTCATACATAGTTTAAGAAAAAGTTCCTCTATTTACGGTACATAAAAAATGTTCTTTAATTAACTTGAACGATTTTATTTAAAATAAATAAAGTAAATATCTGTAGTAGTTGATTGCTGTATTTTTTACCCGAGGAGTTGGTTTTCATTTTCTTCTAGGGTACTTAACTTTCTTATGATTAGAAAAATAAAAATTATTATTATTGAGCAAAAAATATTCTGCGATAATTAATATTATGGTACTAATTGTCGTTAAAATATAGTCTGATACTTTTATTTTTGTCGATTGTATAATAACTACATTGTAAATGATTATCTAACTTAGATAATTTAAAAGCATTAAATTGATGAGGCAATATCAATTAAATAAGAAAATCTATCAAAATTATACCATTATCCGTTCGTTCAAAGTACATGAAATGTTTCTCATTGGCCTGCTTTATAAGATTTATCCAGTCATTATAAGACATAAAAAAGAAAATATGAGGAATTTGACTTTTGGAAAAAGACATAACTTATTGACTATAGTTGAAAAACTGGTTACAGAGAATTAAAGTGCTTATTAAAAACGTTATGAAATTTTCAAGAAACATTTTTCTTTTCTTAACGTTTATCGATTTTTTCCCGTTGTTAAGGAGGAAATTCCATCGAAATGATGGCAATACAGAAAAAATTATTTATCTGTTACAAAATATATAATGTGCAAAGTGTAACTACATAGCATTGATTAGATAAAACATATTTATTCACAAATAAAATTTAATAACCAAAAAATAACAACAAATTAGCTTGTACCTGGAGTATGAAAAAATTAACACTTGTTTACAATCCAATAAATTTGTATTTTTAAAGTTATGATTCTTTTTCGACGTTCTTTAGAATCTTTAGAATACTTGATCAGTAAAGAGCAATGAGATTTTAAAAGATTTTAGGTTGTATACGCGCCTTAATTTTTCCATACTCCAGGTAAATGCTGATCATTTGTTGTAATTTTTGGGTTATCATATTTTTTTGTAAATAGAAAGGGGGTATCTAAGCATTGTTATATAGTTATTTTACTCATACTGCTTCATGATAATAAAATAATCTTTTTGTATTTCCCTGATATTTACGGAATTTCTACCTTAAATAATAGTTTTTGGTTTGAAATACATGGTAAGTTTGTTTATATGCTCCATAAAAATATCTAAATATCTTATTTATTTTTTGCTGAGTCATTAAGTTGTTTTTAATAATGAATAATTTTAACTTAAATTCTATCCAAAAAAGAAGGGGTAGAAGGGGTAGAAGGGGTGGAAGGGGTAAAAAATAATAAAGATTTTAATTAATTAGTAATTTTATTTATTCGTCGATTCTTCGTTTCTAGTCTCGCTTTGAGCGTATGTTAGAATGATAGATTTGCGAGCGAGCAGTGTTTGTCGCTTTCTGGCGTACTTCATGATACTGGTCAGCTTTTGTCCAGTTTTTCTTCACAGGTAGAACAGGCGATGAAAAGATTTATTATTCTTTACTTTACAGTTTAGCGTGTAATCTTTCTATCTAACGTCGAAAATCACGCGTGGGAAAATTACAAACGCCTATAGCACTTGTCACATAGGTTTTTTCTTTAAAGGTAATCTTTGGAATGTCAAAAGAAAGGATAAAATAACATGTACTTATTGCCTACAAGCGAGGAGTGTCGTCCTCGTGACTAGAATTGAATGTCAAACAGGATCAGGTTGCAAAAAAATAATGTTTCAAAAGTAATACGAAAAGGAAAGTAATTTAAGTGAGATTCTGAGGGAACATGTGAAGCCTTGGATCCCTCTATTCGCGGCGAGCATGTGGTATGGTATATGTTATCTTATTTTCAAGAATAGCGCCATCTTACGGTCGAGTAACGTGATCTGGGTAGTACAAAATATACAGGCTCTTATGGACATTAAATGAAAATAATATATTTTTAATTACTAATGAATCTGATGAGAATATCCTTATAATTTTTGTAATAATAAATAAATATGTCAATTGAAGAAAAAAATTTGAGATCACACACCTTGTCGGAAAGTTATAAAACATTATTTTCATTGAATGTCCATAATTAAACTCTGTGTATTTTATACTTCCATGTTCGCGTCACTTGGTCGTAAGATGGCGCTATTTTTGTGTACAATATCCATCGTGCTCACAGCGAATAGCGCCGGAAGCGCGAATTAGTGAATGTGTGGTAGGTTATCTTCAATCTTCGCAAGACTTAACAAGAGGATGAAGTGAGACGGATGCTCCGGAGCAGCCGACTGTATTCTGAATGTAATCGTGGAAGTTGCTCTCGATGACCCACATGAGCCTCTTGTAGCCTGGCACAACCTGAGTCGGTAGTCTGCATTCGTTGCCCTTCTGGACGAGAAGGAAGTTTTCGGATCTGAAGCCCGTTTCCGTGTTCCACATGTATACATCGGATTGTCCTAAAAATCGAAAATATTCTCATTGAGATTACGTCTGTGTCTGTCTGCAGCGGTATGCTACTATCCGAACGAGAGTAGAGGAAAGTTACCCTTGTTCCTGAAGAAAATGGCGCATCCGTTGTCGGTGCCAAGGAGGACGATCTTGCTCTGCTTGGGTCCGACGTCGACAACGGAGCCACTGGCCTTGCCCTTTCTCAGGTTGTCGGCCTTGATGCTGAAGAGCCTGCTGGAGCTGAGGTAGGTGAAATATAGGACGGGGGTGCCGCAACTCTTGCGCACGAGGGCCAGGTAGAGGACGTCCTTGCGCGCGCAGCCAAGGATCACCGCCTTAGGCAGGACCACGCGGTAGCCGTGGTCGCCGGTCACGTTGTACACGATTATGGCACGGGTAGCCGCGTCCGAGATGTACAGGAAGACCTGGCCGTCACTGGCGTAGTCCACCACGAGGTACTGCAGCCGGGAGTTGCTGCTCACCAGTTGGCTGAGATCAACGATTTTTACGACCTGCGCCACACATTGTCGTTAATTAGAAATTGCTACTCAGTGAGATATTAATAAGGTACTCGTACAAGCTACTCTCTAAATCTGAATACATGAAAATTACTTAGAATCAGTGATTTTTCACTTAGAATAACTTCAGATTCGCTCACTTATTTAATAATAAATGTCACTTATGTCACGCCTGTCCGTGGCTTAAGTTAATCCGCCCATTATGACACGGATAGGCGTGACAGCGGACTTAGGGCAGGCAGATGCTATAAAATTGTATACGATACTCGTGACTTAAGTTGCCCTACACGTCGTGCAATAATGGGCCACTTAGGTCACATGTATCGTAATATACTATTAAGTGATTTTCACTTATTCCAAGTGTTTTTCACTTACTCCAAGCGCTTTTCACTTAATATAAGCGATTTTCACTTAATATAAGCGATTTTCATTTAATATAAGCGATTTTCACTTATGAAGATTTCTTAGAGTGGGTTTTGTTTTAGTAGTTATAGGCACCTTTCCGGTCTTGACGTTGATGGCGACGACCTTGGGCGGGCATCGGCGCACGGGCTGCTCGAGGGTGTTGACGATGCCGACGTCGAGGATCCAGAGTATGTCCTGTACGTCGAGGACGATGTCGACGGCGCTCTGGAGGGCCTCGCAGTTGCCCTCCTCCTGGATGGGCCAGCAGGGGAAGGGCATGATCCGGGGATCGCAGCTTTTGCTCTTGAGGGAGGTGACGCCGAGGGTGAAGGGCACGCCGGACTTGTAGCGCGGCATCGCCAGGATCGCTTCGTCCTTGTAGATCTGGACGCGGGTCGCGATCACGTTGCGCGGCACGTAGCGGCCCGTCGACTCGTAGATGCTCTTGGTGCTCTGGCAGGGCCAGTCCAGGTTCTGGCCGGCGAGGTTGAACGAGAGCTCGGGCAGTAGCTGCTTATCGCAGGAGCCCGCCCACGCTGCTCCCACCAACAGCGCGCTCACCAGCAGTATCTTCATCCTTGCTCCGCGAGTTAATCAATGGATAACATCGACCTTTAGCGGCTGTGCTTGGACGCCGGGCTCGATTGTGCCGAGTCTTCCTACGATGTATCACATTTATATACTCTGGAAGCACTGATGTATGCTCGCGGATTTTATTTTTAATGTTTGTACATTTTGACGTATTGTTTACTGTCGCTTTTCTCGAGCGCAGAAAGCACGGGACAGGCATTCCTGGATCGAACTTTGTCTCCGAATTCGCTTTATTCGCTTTCCATTGTCACATGGAAGTGCAAGATTTTTCAAGATTATCGCGCTGTGCGCCAATGTCATTATTGTCAAAGAGACTACGCGGATGTTTTAAAATTCTTCGTCACAAACAGCTGAGACGCTTTAACGGAAGCGGAAGCAATGCTCATCCACTTCTTATTCAATTTTTCACTCATTTTAGTGCGAATTTTTAAACGCAAATTCCCTTTGCTTCTCATTAATCTTTTCTTTTTTCCATAGGTTAAATATAATTTTTCAATTTTACGTTTGCAAATATTTTATTGTAAGAACAATCAAATTAAAAAAATAGTTAATTCAGTCAAAATTGAATTAAATAATTAGTCAAACAAGAAAGCTCTGTGGCTTCTCGGTATAACGACATAAGTCCCCTTTCTTGAAAATTGAGTTTTGAGCGTTTTTAGTATCCTTAAATAGTACATTTTCAGATGAAAATGCAAAAAATCATGAAGACATAAAAATAAGTGACTATATCTACTATTTATGAATTTTTTTAACATTAGTTTAAATGGAAAATAACATTTAACCCACAAAACTCTTTTGTCTGATACGTATATATTATGCAGACTTACGTTTTGAATCCAGAAATCAAAATAAACTATTTTTAATTATCATAATTTATTATTTTGAAAACTTTTACAAAAATTAACTAGGAGATTGTCATACCTTTTTATCTGAAAATATACTACTTAAAGATACTAAAAACGCTCAAAACTCAATTTTCAAGAAAGGGGACTTATGTCGTTATGCCGAGAAGCCACAGAGTTTTACTTGTAGCATTTTATTAAGAGTTTTTTATTAAGCTTAATTACTACTACGAAGAGTTTCGAGCTTTTCTTAATAATAAAACTTTTGTAATATTACCTTCTGTAATAACTGATGTGTTTTCTGCGTAGAACAGTCTATATATGTTTTCAGTTCTTAGTTTATTATGTTTATCACTTATATATTTACTTTGAAGCCCGTTGCTTTAAGAACTATGAAGAACTGTGATGAATTGATTTTATTAATTGAAAATTAAATAAATAAACAATTTTGGAGGTATATGAATATGATTGAACAATATAAACAAATGAATATTTCAAGTGAAAAAGGTCTCAACAAAGTATTGAAACAAAAATGCAATGAGTAATCGGGTTGGAATAAAGACATGAGTCGGCAATGGCAGTGCCACTGAACTCGAGGAAAACGGAAGTAATCGCTACCGGTCGGTTGACTCCTGCGAATTCTTGGACGCCCCTTGTCTTCTTGTTTTGAAAATGGTTTACAATTCGCTGCTGGCTGAATCGTCGGTGCTATATAACTCTTAATGTATATAAAAGTCCGGAACCCATCGGGAGCGCTGCAGTTCGTGAGTGCGAATCGGAAGAGCAAAGAAGCTAGCTGCATCGCGGCGATTAGCAAGGGAAGATGTTCCATTTTTCAAGGCAAACGCTACTCATCGTTGTCGTCGGCGCTGCTGCAGCTGCAGCTTACGAATCGCAGAAATTAGTTGTCAAAAACATTCAATGGACGGGTGGTAATAATTTCGAATGGCCCTGTTCAACCACTAAAAGTATGTTCAAGAGCAGCGGCAAGTACATCGGTAAAAATGTCATTGCCAGCCGCGCGGCCATTTACAAGGACGAGGCTTTTCTTGCACTTCCAAGGTACGCAGTTTTATTGCCAGGCAAGCTCAGCTTAGAATGAAAATTGTCATATAACCGATATAATATTACAGATACAAAATCGGTGTTCCGGCAACATTGGCCAAAGTTAGCCTCAAGGGCAAGCATTGCCAGGCGAGTCTCAGTCCATTCCCCTGCTGGTCCGTCCAAGAGGAGGGCAATTGCGCTGCCCTTCAGAGTGCAGTTGATCTCTTCCTCGACCCCCAGGGCATCCTCTGGGTTCTTGACACGGGTATCGTTAATTCTCTGGAGGAACCCATCCGCAAATGTCCACCCAAAGTCGTAGCCATCAACGTCAAGAGCGGAAAGGTACTCCAATCCTACTCCTATATGCATGTAATGCATGATTGTAAAGCGATATATAAGCTAAAACGTTGATTGGACTTTCAGGTGGTAAAGACGGTCGACATCAGCCTCCTGACTAGCCACATTTCCCGTCTGCAGTACGTCGTGGCCGACTACAGCAACGACGGGCGTGTCTTCGTGTACGTATCCGACGCCGCCAGTCGCGCCATCCTCGTGTTCGACGTCACATCGGGACGTGGATACCGAGTAATCCTTCCCAAGGCCGTGACCGTCGGATGCACCAGGCGCGACGTCCTCTACATCGCCCTGATCCGACATCCCGACGGCAACAACAGCCTCCTCTTCAGCTACCTCAGCAGCAAGCACCTCTTCTCCATTAGGACCTGTCACCTGCAGAGCGGCTCGGCCCGCGGCAAGATACGGGACCTCGGGCCCAAGAGGGACAAGGTCGTGTTCCTCGGCACCGACAACGGTAGCGCCATTTTCTTCCGCAAGGAGGGCGAGTCCGACGTCTACAGGTGGAACGTGCTTGACTACCCACACGCCAGTAACATCCTCAAGGTGTACAGGGGGAATTCTTGCGCCCTGCCGACCCAGGTCATGCCCGATTACAAAAGAGGACGAATGCGCGTACTGGAGTCCAACTTCCCGGATTACTTCCAGGGCACCGTCGGCTGCGGCGTCAATCATGCTCTCAAAATCTTCTAACTACTACTAGTCCTGTGCATCGCGGATCGACACTTGTCACGACTACACTCCTTCTCATGCATCATACATTTGCGACTGTTCATTTTATCTTCACCTACTCGCTGCGCTTCATTTTTTTACGACTGACCAAATATTCCAAGTACATATAATTGTGTAATATATGGTTTTTATTAAATGTTTTTTTATCTCGGCTATTTTTTTCTGATGTTTATAATTATTTCAATTAGCATAAAGACTTTTTGTAAATTGCCATTTTTCTACTCGTTAAGCTTTAATTTGGTGTAATTGAGTGTCAATTTTTTCAAGATAACGCGGTTACTGGAGGCAACAGTGCGTTAATAATTTATGTTGCCTATATATAGCGTTCAAAGTAAGCGAACGCTGAATTGATATGCGGAATGCAAGCCGACACTTATGCGCTTTTCTGAGAGTTCTCTATTTATTGTTTGATCAATTTAGTTGAGCAAGTATGAAATGTCGACGCGCTCTGCGTTAGAAAATCGGAATTTTTCATAGAAACTGTGAAACAAATCAGTGGACATTTGGTCATATTATCCTTTTTTATCCATCAACTCGACGACACATTTATGCTTACGAATGTACATTTTTCATACAAAACCGTCATTATTATAAAAGAATATGCGTTTTAATATATACTAGGTTTTTTACTTTAAGACTTGTAAATAATTAAGAACTAGTTTAATGATTTTTCGAAGCGTGAAATAAGGTGATACATCTTGTACGGTGTTTTGTAAAATGTGTTGCGTTATATAGAAATACTCTTCAAAAATGGTCTGAACTCTGGACGAGTTTATATCTGACTATTAAAATATTATTTCAGCGTTTAGTAATATTTAAATAAAATACGTTTTTAAATGATACATTGTTTTTATTTACTATTCATTTATCTTCTCAGTAAATATTAATTCTTTTGGAATTTCTGTTATATTTACAACAATGAAGAGTATAAGAATATTCATAGTTTACAATTTTTTAAAAACTAAATAATGTATTTGTTTTTAATATATAATTTTTGTTATATAATGTAATTCTTTGCATAACATTGAATCGTGCATAATTTTCATACCGATAAAGATTGTATTACTAGTTATCTTCTCAAATTAACAAACTGTATCGTATCTACTTTCATTTTCTTTCTGGAGTAATAGCCCTTGCATACGTGTACAGTTATCGTCATTATACTAATACAAGTATTAGTTTTCGTTACAATAAAGCACCTTTTGGCACAGTTTTTTTCTATCCGATCGTTTAGTGCCTATGAAGATCAAACTACGTCCGTAAAACTTTCTTTTCGGCACTAGAAAAAATTTTGCTTCCAAAACCTACCTTAATCAAGATTTATTTCTCTTAGTTCAGGCATCGTTCTGGCTAGTTTAAAATTCCATTATATTTTATAACATGTTGAATTTTCTTTTATTTTTTTATAATATAAATATGTCTCAATCTAATATGTATGAGGCGCTTAGGGTCCAGAAATGAAGTTTCCAAAAATATAAGTTATTAAAAATTAAAAAGAAATTATAACTAAATATCTACGAGATTTGATGTTTTAAGAACTGTTTGATTGTTCTATTTATGGACTATCTAAAATAATATTCTATATCGCACCCCTAGAACAAGACTATGCCAACTCAAACCAATCAGGTACGTTACGTACATTTTTCATGAAACAATTTTCTTGTACGTGGATTTTATTATATGTGCTATATTTTTTCAACTTTTTTAAACTGAATTTCAAAATGTATGAAGTGCTTTTATTTTCTTATTAAGAGCTATTTTCTGTACAAAAATGAAGTTAAAAAAATTGTCAAATTTTTTTCTTAATTTAAATCTATAATATGTCACTTGTACTCTTTGTCCTCTTAGCGCCTCATTTAAATAACTTTCTTGTTAATTAAGTTACTCTACTCATAAAGGATGAAAGATGAGTTACGTAAAAAAGTTAAACCCATTGAAACGATTTCACGAGATAATGCTCTTCTACGTGCTTTTTGATGTCGCATCTCCTTGTTTTGAAAAGTGCGTGTGCTTCTCGGACTCAGGCAAGGCAAAAAAAGGGAAAAAAGAAAATGCTCCATTATTTGGCGGTTGTGCAAGCTTTCACCTTCCGACTACGGCGTGCGAGACCCAGATCTGCGAGGGCAAAAATGTCAGGTAGACCGGAGGTAACTCCATTACCTGGCCCTCGCCCATGGCAAAAGCCATCTACAAGAACACCGGTAATTCCGTTGGCAAAAACATTCTAGCAAAGCGGGCCGCCATTTATTCTTCTTTTTATTTACACTTATATTTATGATCACTGCACATGATTTTAATAAAAGTAATAATAAAAGTATCACTGACGTGTTAAATTATTAATATTGGTAATAATACAAAACTCGAGACGACATTAACATACATGTTGAGCTGAGAAGCAACGCGTCAAGTATTTTAATTTGGTATTATGTTAACATTACCAAGACACTGTAATATTTGAAGCAACACATTCTTTTATTATTAACTAGCATTCCCCGTCGCGGTCTTGCCCACGATTTTTACAAAGTATCATATCAAGACTGAACTTTCGTACATAGCGTCCAAATTTCAAGTTACGAGCATCCCCCGTCGCGTTAATGAGTCGGTCAGTCAGGACATGTCCTTTAATTTATATAGATAGAGGTTAAAAAGTCTTTAAGAGGGTAAAAGAGTGTCTAAATATAAAAATTTAAAGAAATGTTATTGCGTGCATATTTTTTCTAATATCAGCTTAAATTTAATGTTCAATTTTATGCTTAATTACATTATGTACATAACAAGGAATTGAAAAATCATTAAAAAAAAATTATCCAACCTAACTTATTGCTACGTATTGTCTTCATTGGTGACTCCCAAAATTGACAAAATCACAGTTAGCATAGGATATTTTTTCAAATTTTCAGTTTTTAGTAATCACCCGAGGGAATGATCGACTTTATTCTCGTATTGCATATAGAACTTTATCCACGACTTAACTGTGTAGCCACTTTGTTGACTTAAAAAGTGGGACCCACTCATATATTGTTAATACAAACCGACATTTCAAAATTTAAAAATTTTTCAAAATACACAATATTTTCAAAAGTTTCAAAGTTTTGAATAGTACATTACTTCCGCATCTGCGGGAGTAAAATATATGAGCGAATAAAAAGCTACTTTAGTCCCACTTTGCAGGTCAATAAAGTGGCTATTATAGTTAAGTCGTGAATAAAAATTATTACTATAATTTATTTTCGTTACTTGACGCGAAGACAGATGCGCATTTTTTCTTGTAAGATTTTTAATTATATACTACTAGACTTGATTAAATTAATGACTTGAAAATAATTGAAATATCTAATTGCATCTTATTGTAATATTCTAAATTTCAGACTTGCAACTAGCTATGTACGTTCTTTTTGTAAAAAAATTCCTATTACTAAAAGTGCGATATGTAATAGGTGGATAATGAATTACTTGTAAAATAGTTGTTTTTCATTTCAAAAACAACAATAATAAATTACATTTCTTAATCATATGCACCATTTTTTTATTATCCTTTTATTTTAACTAAATAAAATTAGTAAATAAATAAATAAATAATTACATTACCTTCTTAGTCCTCTTGAGACTCGAGCACTATTCCTTAATTTAACGATATTGTTACGCTGCTTAATACATATGTCATGCACGCTACATTTCTGCTTCCTTTAAAATATATATTCATGATTAAAAAGAACTTAAAAATATTGTGATACAAATGCGGTCTTTGAACTTTAGAGTTGACGTGAAAAAAGTTACTATACAATTCATAAATATTTACAAACATAAACTACAGAGTGTTGCAAAAATATTGAATGAAGAAAGAATTCAGTTACAAGGTTATTTATATGACGCTACTCTTTAAGCGACATACATTTTTATAAGCACAAGTAATTCCCATCTAATGAGTTGTCATAATTTTTGTCATAATAAGTCGTGGATTTAATATATTCAGGAATATTTGTAGGTAAAATGTTGCTATGATGATATAATACAAGAAAAAACATATCGTTTTTAACTATTTTACATACAAAATTGGTTAATTATAATAATAGGATATATTCAATAGGTTCTGACAAAAAGTTCAACTTTTACAAAAATATTGAAAAAGACTGTGACCATAGCAAAAAAAATTGTAAAGTAGAGCAATTTTGACAAATTTTTGTGGACAAAACAAAGAAATAAATAGAAAATTTGTTTGAAGATCTTTATTATACATATTTCAAAGCGTACGAATTAATCATAAAAAATTATTTTTGTACAAAATGGCGGCTGTGGAGCTGTGTATGCAAAAGTATATTTTCCAGAAGATGCTCCAAAGCTTGCAGCATAAGTGCCTTTATATTTTCACTTGGACCAATAAAAAACATTTTTATAACAAAAGATAGTTTTAATCAATAAAAAACTTCTACGTATTTCCACAGGGAAGTATTAGTGCTATGGTTCCAATTTCCATATTTTATTATTCAAATTTTAAGTAAATCGAATAAGCTAATTTTGAGTTACGCTGCAAGCCAATTTGAAAAATGTTTATTCCGCCTATAATTACATAATTATATAAATATTTTGACTTCACTCTATAATACCTGTACCTTACAACTGTTCTTTCAAATACAAATTATCTTCATCCTTTCTTTGTTGTAGGAATTAACACAGTTTTCTATAACCCCTAATATATTGTAGACCTTAAAATATAATTTAAAGCAACAACAAAAAAACAATATTTTCAAATTCTTACAATAGCTTTATCCCATAAGCACAGAACAGCCTACACTACAGGAAAGAAAATAATAAAAACTTGATAAGTATTATAAAGATATAAAACTTTGAGTCACAGATTAATCTACATCGGACGACACGTATTCCGTACGTACGCAAAGAACACTCAGACAACTAAATGAATGTTGAACTTCCGTGCGCGTTTTATATCTTCCCAGGACTTCAGCCTTTTCGCGGCTGTAGTCATAACAACAACAAATGTATTTTAAAGCTGTCTCGTCTAGTATTTAAACTTCTTCTAGATCATCTATATAATTGTATTACACATAACTAAATTCACATTAATTACAACATAATAAATTGATTTTTATAAAAAATATAGGAGCTACAACCTGATCTCTTTTGAATGTGCACGTCTCGTTTGCATACTTTGCTATTTTTATGCTGGAAATTTTGATTTCGTCGCAATAGCGTAAATATATTGTTATAAATAAAAAATAATAAACAAAAAATAAAGGATTAAGTAAATAAGGTGGGACGAGCGCAGGTGGGAAGCATGCCTCGATGGAAACGGAAGAGTTCGCTGCCGGTACGCTCTTTCCTCCGAATTCCTCGTTCTGTCGCGTCTCCGTGTTTTAAAAAATGCGCACCGCAGTCGCTCGCTCCCGGCCAGTTAGGCGACTCTATATAAATGCCGGAATTCCATACAAATTGCAGTCCGTACTTTTTTCCGGGCGTCATCGCAGCAAGTCGGCGAAAGGCAAGGGAGATGTTGCGTTTGTTGGCGCTAGGTGCGTTGGCCATTGGCGTGGGCACGGTCGCGGGCTACGACCCCTACTCCGGGCCGAAGCCAGTCTGCAAGAACGTCAAGTGGATCGGCGGGGACTCCATTAAGTGGCCCTGCTCCACGACAAAGCAGCTCTATAAGTCTAGCAAAAAGTTCGTCAGCAAGAACATGCTCGCGACGCGCGTCGCCGTGCACGATGACAATGCCTACGTTGCCGTGCCAAGGTACATCTAAATGCTGCAGCGAATTTCACGTCAAAACTGTAGTACTTCAATTTCATCGTGGGGCTTTAACTCATTGAAGCCCTTGGCTACACCAGTGAGCCAATTGGGAAAATAACTATAAAAAGGCTTCACTTTAACATAAAAACAGATGTTAGTCAAAAATTGTATTTTCATTTGGTTGAAAAAAATTTTGTTTAATATACTTTTTAAAAAGATTTTAGAAAATACCGACAGTGCTATTTGATTGTACGGAAACAGCTGCACGAGAAACATGTATTTCATCGTCATAAATTTAATGTTATTTATTCTGTTATTCAAAATTATAAACTAACAAAACTTATCGGTACCCATTATTGCTGATATTAAATTAATGCAGGAATCGAGAGAATAAATATTAAAAGCTGCACATCAGGTCAAAAGAATACTTTTGTCGAGACAAAAAATTATAATTGGTTTATAATTTTTTTATGGCTTAATGAGTAACATTTAAGACATTGTGATGCATGTTTCCGATGTAAATTTTCTCATACAATAGAATAGTGCTATAGGTTTTCACTTATCCATTCTTTTTAGTAAACAATTTAAAAAAATTTTTTGTTCACCAAAAATGTTCTTTTGACCTAAAGTCAAGCTTCCAATAGTTATTTTCATGAGTCCTCCACTTGCTAATAATGTAGTATTTTTCTGCCTTTGTTCAACAATTATACTCTAATTAAATGCATATCTAATTCATACTTGATTTTTAAGACAGCAATTCTTATATATAGAGTATACATGTAGTTAGTAGATGTCTGGTAAATATTTTTCAACAATAGCAGTAATTATATCAATTTAATTATGATAATAGATTCAAGAGTGGCATACCATTTACTCTGGGTAAAGTAAATCTTAAAAGTAAGGGTTGCGAGGCAAGTTTAACTCCTTTTCCCTGTTGGTCCCTTCAAGAAGAAGGTAACTGTGCTTCCCTTCAGAGTGCCGTCGATCTATTCCTTGACCCCCATGACATTCTTTGGATATTGGACACTGGTATTGTCAACTCTTTGGATGAGCCTCTTCGTCGATGCCCACCCAAGGTTGTCGCCATCAATGTCAAGACTGGAAAGGTATTTGCAACTTTTTTAAGTTAGTTTTTCAACGAATGATACTGTTGATAATGTCAATAAATATGATAATACAAAATTTTAGTTTAGGTCATTGATCAAATGTGCAAGATAATTAACTTTGAATATTGCGTTTTTCGACAGATTGCCTTCTTAATTTGCTAATTTGAATAATACATATCGGTTGATCAACGAAACTTTTTACCGGTTGTCTAATGATTTTTTTGAAATGATTTATTGTTACCATTTAATTACCGCGCGAGACACATGGGCTAACACGCGAGACAAGTGTGCAACGTTTGATGCAAGGCATTATAGTATCCAAAAAGTGCTATATTTTCTTACAAAAAAAAATAGTACATTGTGTACATTGGGGGTGAAAATGAGCTATTTTGTTGAATTTGAGACGAAGTGCTCAAAACACCTCATGCGATTCTGAAATAACTTTTATGCCCATGCTAGTATAAAAGAGGCCTATTTCATGTCTGTATTGAAAAGTAGTATAGTGTGCAACAAGGGGGGCAAAAGGCCAATTTTTAGCGAGGGCGATGTGGTCAAGTGGTACAAGTCGAAGTATTGGGCGTCGAAGGCGAAGGCAAATGCTGGAAACATCACTGGAGCTTGAAAATGCCCTCTCCTCTTCCTCGTATTACACGCTGTATCTTTTAACAAAGTCATGATTAGGCCTTATTTATGCGTGTGGGTTGGTTGAGAAATTATGCATCTTCATTCGTGTAGCACACTAAAGAAACAAAATAGCCATTTCTACCCTCTTTAGTGTGCTGTATGACTCAATTTTCTAACCGACCTAGATGCATGAAACAGGCCAAATCATGCATTTGTTAAAAAAAATACAGTGAGTAATACGGGGGGAGTACATTTTCAAACTTTAGTAGTGTTTTCAGCACTCGCTAGAAATATCCCAGTTCCCCCTTGTTGCACAATATACTATTTTCTTACAGCGTGAAAAGTGAGGGTAATATAGAAAAATAGTACATTGTGCAAGTAGGGGGGAAAATTGTCATTTTCTACTGCGAAGATGATGATTGAGAACAAGTGGAACTAACAAGAGTGCTCAAATCACTATTCGAGTCTGAAAAAGTCTTCCACCCTGTTAACACTGTATTGTTTTGTTTTTTTTTAGAAAAAATAATCGTTCAATTTTTATTGGGGAAGGTCATTTGTTAGATGTAGGACATAAAAAAACAAATCACCCCTCCGTAAGATCAGTGCAGTAGTTCTTGTGTGACTGAGTAACAAACAAATAAACACACAAACAAACAAAGAAATTTTCACTTTTATATATTAGTAAGGATATGTGTCAATGTATATGCATAGGCTTCTTTGCCTGGAAAACTAAAGTATTATCTATAATTCTTCTATGGCCTATGTGTTTCACAGGATCAAGATGAAGAGAATCGTATTTTATTGAGATCAGAGCAGTAGTTTTTGTGTGATGCGGTAACAAATGAATAACAAAAAAAGCGAAAGCATTTGGTTTACACATAAAATATTTTACATTTTTCCGAAGCATTATCGGAGCAGTAGTTCTTTCGTGATTGAGTAACAAACAGACAAACAAACAAACAAACAAGCGAACAAATAAACAAACCAAAAAACAGACAAACAAACAAACAAACAAACAAACATACAAATAAACAAACAAACATATATACAAAAAATAAACAAACCAACATCAGTACATTATGCAACAAGGGAATAAAATCGTAGAGTATTCTCGCGGGTGGGTTTACTACCCGAGCGAAGCGAGGACAGTAATTACCCGAGGGAATAATCGACTTTATTTCGGTGTTACATATAGAACTTTATTCACGACATAACTGTGGCCACTTTATTGACTTACAAAGCGGGACCCAAGCACGGAAGTTTGATATTATTTATTAAAATGTTATGAACTTGTTAAGTACATTTCAAAATTTAAATTATATGAATTTAATTTGTCAATATTTAAGTATAAATACTTAGTACAAATCTAATTATAATTATTCTATGTAAAAATTAGATGTTAAATATTATGTACAAAATATTAAGTATTTCTAATAAATGGAAACATTTTTATTGACATTTTTATTTTTATTTGGTAAGAACTAGAATTTATTGAAAATGTATATTAATATAGAAAAAAATTTTTTTTTTAAAATGCATTTGCTGAAAAAAAATTTGCGGATATAAAGTAAATTTGCGAAAAAAAATAGATTTGCGGGAATCATTTGATACTTTTGCCCCGCTTTTCAAGTCAATAAAGTGTCCATTACGGTTGAGTCGGGAATAAACAAATTTCAACATTTATATATTAGTAAAGATTATGTCAAATTGATTCGTTTGAAAAGATAAAAATAATATAATTCTTAGTTGCCACCCATTTACTGACTGTGTAATATTAATATCTTAACTGCCTAGAGCATACTAAAGTTTATGCTTAACCAAGAATTTTCTATTTGAAGAAATGGGGCAAGTTTTAAAGACACTTTGTCCTTTTTAACACCGGTGGGGTAACGAGTGGTTAATTTTATCCGATACTTATTAGTAAAATAGTTCGCAAGTGAGGTTTTAACTAATCTGTTTGTTAATTTTAGGAAAACCAATAAGTATACGTTGTATATTTTCAGTTGGTGAAAACGGTCGATCTCAGCCCTCTCACGAGCAGGAACTCTCGGCTACAATACCTTGTCGCCGATTACGCGAAAAACGGCCACGTCTTCATCTACGTGTCGGACGCTGCGAATCGCGCCATCCTCGTGTTCGACGTGACGTCCGGACGCGGCTATCGAGTGATCCTGCCGAAAGCCGTGAGCCTCGGTTGCACGAGACGCGACGTGCTCACCCTCGCCCTGATCCGTCGGCCCGACGGCATCGGCTGCCTCGTCTTCTCCTACTTCGGCGGCAAGCACCTCTTCTCCATCAAGAGCTGCTATCTGCAGAGCGGCTCGGCCAACGGCAAGATCGCCGACATCGGGCCCAAGCGCGGCAAGGTCGTGTTCCTGGGCACCGACAACGGCAGCGCCGTCTTCTTCCGGAAAGAGGGCGAGTGCGACGTCTACAGGTGGGACCTGCTGCAGTGCCCCACGAATCGCAACGTACGAAAGGTCTACGAGGGCCAGAAGTGCGAGCTGCCGACCCACGTCGTACCCGACTACAAGAGGGGCCGCATGCGCGTGCTCCAATCAAACTTTCCCGACTATTTTCAGAGCACCGTCGGCTGTGGGCCCACGCACGCTCTCAACATCTTCTAGACTTATGCTTCATGTTTTTATTCTTAAATTGTTGATTTTTCATTTGTTTCCCTACACGTCCCTTGACTATTTATATTTGTTCTCTGTTTTATTTGACTGACAAGACAATTTTTATGAAAATTGAACTACGCTATTTTCTTCATTTTGTCTTTCGTATTATTCTAAAGAACTTTTGATTAATTCATCAATATAAATTAGACATTTTTTGTATTTATTTTAGGATAATAATACGCGGACACACCAAATGACTGTCACATTTTTAATATTTAGTTAAACAATTTGTACATACCTATGTAAGTGTAATTTATGTATAGTGTAATATCTGAGTGATTTGTAAAACGAGGACGGCTTAATATACTATTTACAGTTTTGTCTAAGCTTATCAGGAACAATTCTGTATTAACGTTCTTCAACTAATGTAACATTTATATCATTTAAATATGTTTAATAACAGCATTATGTTCGACTAAACGTTTTGACATGACTTATTACTGTCTTGTGAAGATACCTAAAAACTCTCTCCTGATGTACCAAAGAATTGCCATTTTTCGGCATCAAAGCAATAAAGAACACTAATTAAATGATTTGCTGTTTTTATTTACCTCTGTTATTCCACATTAAATAAGTAATGCTTTAGGATAAGTACTGGCATTCGGAATCAAATCATATAATATGAAAAACCGCTGCCAATTCATTGGCACTTAGCTTCCTCAAACTTTAAAAAATGTTCCAATATGAAATTATTTATTCTTTTTAATACTGTGGTGAAAAATAAAAATGACAAATCACATATATAATTTTTTCGAAGGACGATGCTCACAGATTTATAATAATTAAGCCGCTGAAGAGGAACGTATAAAACTAATACCCTTGTTTAAAGCTCATCAAAACATGAATTTTAGAAAAAGAATTGACCCCTTTAAGTGCCAGGAAAGTAGCGGGTAACACGGGGAAACTTCGTAAATTAAGTAGAAATTCCCGAGAATGGTTAGACTTTTGACATTGCTTTAAATGGGACAAATCCCTAGATATTATATTTTTTAGCTTTCCCCGCACTAAAAGGTATTAATTTTTTTTGTTAAATTAATTTCTAAACGAGTTTTAGACGATGGTGTTGGTTCAATACGTTCACTCTAGGAGGCCGCTATAAACATCCTCCTATTACATTTTTTTCAAAATTTTACAATTTTTTAAAAACTCTTCATTTTTAAAAATTTTTCAATTTTTCTAACACCGTAAACCAGTGTGTAAAATATTTTTTATAACGTGCATAAAAGAGAAAATTGAGAATTTCGATTTACAAAATTTAAATATATATATCTCGTCATATTAAAAAGTAAACGTCATTTTTATTTTTCACCACAGAATTAAATAGAATAAATAATTTTATATAGGAACAATTTAGAAGGTTTGAGGAAGCTAAGTGCTAATGAATTGGCAGCGGTTTTTTAATTTTCTGAATATTTTAAATTTCGAGTTTATCATTTAGAAATCTTAGAGAAAAGAAAAAAAATTGTATATACTCCAAGACGCACATGGCGCCAACGGGTTAAAGTATATTCCTAAAATTATATACTTTCAGATAATGTCATTCTTGAAAAATGGAATTTTTTTACATTTATGATTAGGTAATAACTTATTTATAGGCTGCTTTATAATTTTACCATTTTTTAATACATATGGTATAGTCCCAACTTCTACACCAAACGTTTTGCAATGAATATTTTTAGATTTGGCCAACGCCCGCTAAATCACTCTCCGAGAAATAGAATAATACATGATTGAGCCAGTATGCTCTAATATGTATTTTGAACTTTTGAGCAATTATCTTCGCATACATTAGTTTACAATAAATTCTTTTAGCTATACTAAATTTATATTTTCGTTCACGAAACCTCGTGCAGCAATCTCGTGAAAGAAAAAAATCAACAGCTTGTAGTATAGCAGCAGTTCGCAAAAGAAACAACGATGAGTGAGTGGAATTCGGGGAGTCGAGGGTATGGGCAGCAAAAGGCCCTGACTCAGCGGAACGCTCTTTTGCCGCCGTAGTAAGCATGTGCCCAGGTGGAAAGTAGTCGCATGTCCCTGTTGCAACACACGTTGTAGACGGCGATAAAAAAGTTTGAGAAGGGGGATTCGGCAACCTCCGATTAAAATCGAATTTAAATTAGATCAATCTTTAAGAGAAATTTATGTAGCGCTTATGACGTTGAGTTTAAGAACTAACAAATTTGCAGCGTAGTATTTTCTCACTTGTGCAGATAATTTTTCTTACGATTATTCTTTTGAAATATATGCGAACACAGATACATAAAAGATTAGGATGCGTTACATAAAAGACGCATGCTATTATTATATAAAGCTTTAAAAATAATACACTACTTTATATTAAATCACGAATTCTTTTTGTACTAATTTTAAATTCCGTAAAAATTACAGACTATAATTTATCATTTTCACTTTATTGTCTTCTGAGAATTAATAAAATCGATTTTTTTTCTTATAGTTTGTTCAAGAAATAAAAATTCAAATACAAATGTTTAGACTTAAATACTTAATATTTTGACTAAATGGTGTTTAGTATTTTTATCAAACCGCGTAATAACTTTATTAATAGATACGATTCAAAAGAGATGATCGTTCATATATAATTTACATTCGAGATATGCATAGTGCCTTTCCAATCTATAAATATATGCAAAAAGACTGCAAAACTGAACTATACATTAAAGATAATAGACTGGTTAATAGAACAGCATTTAAGATTTTCCTTGCGAAATTATTTTTCTGATAATAGAAATTTCATTCTTTGTTACATGTGTGTCAATTGAAGGGCTGCCGGATGCAATAACGAGACTAGCGCTATTTTTGGTGATTTTAACCTCAATTAATAAAGATACAAAAAATATAATATTGACAAAATGAGTTCAACAACACTATATTTATTGTTTCTTCATCCGAGCATTATTATTTAAGATAAAAATGATTAAAAAAGTACTAGCACCATTATTGCATCCAGCCTTTCAATGAAAGGGTAAACATTTTATCGATAGCATAGATACATCGGTTTGTCGAAATGTTTGTAATAGAACGGTACGCTTAAAATCATGCCATCTGACGAAACACTAAAATTCTGGCAAATCGCTGTCTAACCGCCCATCGTCCCGTTAAGTTTGACAAAAAAGGAGTGTCTGATTTGGGTGTGTAGTTTTTTTGAAAGCAGCTATTAATGAGCCCCTTGCTCGAGCACTTCGATCACGCGAGGTCACATTTCACGATCATAATGGGATTAGCATTTGAGCCAACCGTAGGTACAATCGAATGTCACTGCACACAAATGATTTTCTCTTTCTTTCTCCCACTTTATCGTGCTACAGCTGGTTCGCGGGAGCGAGTGAAATCGTTCAGCGCGCGTTTTCCCATATGTATACTTATATACGGAGCACCATATAATCGCAGGCTGCACGCGATCGGATAGGCTCGCGCATTCGCTTGAATATCGTTCACGGCTGCTGTTGCTGCTCCTGCCGCTGCTGCAACAATGCCTTGAAAGCTATCGAACAAATTCGCTACTATCGATACTAAGAGATAGACCAATCTCAGAGCTGCGAAAGAGAAAAAGGTAGACACTCCAAGTCTCCAGCGAGTGTGTATGTATACAAAAACACAAGTGCTGCCTTACTAACCGGAGAAACAAATAGCGACAACGTACGCGCTTGTAGAGTTTAAACTAATGCAACCGCGATCACGGTTATTATTAGCACCGGTGCTTATTTTTGTAATTAATTGATTTTACTTTTGAATCTAATTTAACTTATGTTCTGTTTAGAAACATCCATGCATATATTACCTAAATTATTTGTTTTAGTGTGTCATAAGTTGTAACTTCAGTGATTTTTAATCAACGGAAAATTATGAATATGCGTGTACGAAATTGCGTTTTTAAGTCTAATAGTCATGTAAAGTAACGTTTTCATTAATTAAATGTACACACACTAGGTCGTAACATCAGATATGACAATATACAGAAATAATTCGCAATTGTTTCCTTTGTCTTTATAGGACACATGCATGCAATATAGACATAATTTATTGCAATGAATATTCGACAATTTACTTAAGTATTTCATAATAGAACAATTAAATAGGATTATAAATTTAAAACTTTCTGAATACCAATACAAATAATTATTAGTTTACAATATCGTTTAAAACAATTTCAATATATGAGACATTGGTTGTAATAACTCATGCTTACAATTCGAATTAAATTAAGGGCTCCATTAGTCTACCACCTACAGTCAATAGTCAACGACTTTTGTTTTTATATTTTAAATTCCGGTTGTAAACATCCATATTATTAAATTATTTTATATTTTGTTAAATATTATAAATAATATGATCGATTTTTATAGGCTGGTCGACGACCAATGCCACTATCCTACTCTACATGACCCTTTATTTAGTCTACTACCATGTTAAACAAGTTTTTAAGAAAGTGCAGCTAAATTTTCAATTTTCGATTCTCGCGGAGAAAGCTTTATAATAGCAAAAGAAACGTTTTATAGTAAATATGTTAGAAATGTGTTTTAAAGTAAGCCTATACTGAAATTCGGTCAAAAAACGTGTTTATTTTAATTTTTTAAAAAGTCTAATTTGTTTTAACATTTTTTTAAGTATAGTCATTATGCTCAACTATGATGATAAAAGTATCAAGTATATAATTATAAAATTAAAAAAGAATAATTTAATTAAGGGAGAATTTCGACTCTATAAAAGTGTTTATACCTCTTACTTGTGTTTAATAGGTATATGATGCTCCATGGAGATCAAATTATATAAAATATTTCGAAGCTCTGTAAGCTCTATAAGGTTTGTTAAAGAGGTTTCAAACATATGTCCAATTTTCTTTTAAATATCACTTTATATAAAAAAACTATAAACTATAAATACAATTTTTTTAAATCACCGTCGATAGAAAAAATATGCAACAACCCAATTGTTTCGATCACAAAAGTTGTGTTATAAATTTTCGAATTATCAATTTTATCTATACTAATGTCTGAGTTGAAGCAGTTTTGTGGTCAGTTTGTGATCTCCAGTTCATATGGTTAAAAAATATAGGCAATTTTTATATCAGAGTAATTCCGCGCGCAAGACGAGTTCTGGTTACAACTTGCCGCCTAAGTGCGGGCGAAGTCACGCTAATATAAAAATTGACAATACTTTTTAGCCTTAAAATAACAATTTTAGTGTGGGTAAAAGTTGAAAATTCAAAAATTTGTAACGGACCTTTGGCGATCGCAAAAATGCAACCTTAAATTTGTTTGTTTTAATACATTTTATAACATCTCTCAGAATATATTCAAGAAAAATTCCGTAATATTTGAGTCTCTACCTGCATTTATTTAAAATACAAAAAATTGTTTTGTAAGAAGAAATAGACTCTTGATGTCTTACAGATGACTATATACAATACATGTTCTAATTTAAAAATAATAGTTCAAATTTTAATATTAGAGCAATTTTTTAAAGAAACAATATATTTTTTGTTGTTTTCAGAATCACTTTTTACCAAAACAGTTTCTCATAAAAGTAAGTTACTTAAAATGCATAAACTTATTCGGTATTTATGTTATTTTAGTGTTTGTGGGCTTATTTTGTTCCTTGTAACATTTATTTTTTACAATAGACCGAAGAAAGATTTTACTATAATTTATCGATGTTATAACAAAGCCCATATGTTGAATTAAACTTATGTGAACTTATGTAATCCAAACAATACTTTATTTTAGCACTTACAAATTATTTTAAGATTTGTTTTCGGTTGATTTATAAAGATATATTCAAGAAACAATGCATGAATATTGATAAGTTATTGTATTTTAATGAACTTTTTCTCCAATTGATAATAATCACGTATGTTACATCACATTTGCTGATTAAAAAATTTGTTTGTGTTGATAAAGTAGTATGTATTAGTTTTAACGAAATAGAAAAAAAGTTGGTCTATTTAAAACACCCGAACCTCCTTAAAAGGAGCACAAAATGAACAAGTGCATGCCCGCCCTAATGAGATTGCAAAACATTCTTTTAATGAGGCGATCTCTCTGATTGACTGCAGGATATTCATTAGACTGTTAGAAAAATATTTGTTAAGTCCTATGGTACCGGATACACGTTATATATATTTTTTAAATAACTGTCCTGATTTTCAAAGTTTCGTAACGTGATGTGGTATCGAATATTGTCCAGCCGATGGCCTGAATGATCCAAGCCGGAGAAAGTCACGTATTCGGTTGCAAGGCTCCGTAATATAACTTATACGAATCTGACGCCTCTAATTCAGGTGTACTCGAGTGACACCCGAATGACATAAAATACGCGCGCTAGAGCTCTTACTCAATAGCATCTCATTCTCTCGTTTCACCGCTTATATCTATATGCGGAAATGCAGTCCTCGACATTGGGATTTTTTAATCGTCTTTCACCTGGTCTGCGGCACCTGCTTGATTTATCACTCGACGAGCGGCCGCTTTTTATTCTACGCCGCGGAAAAACGCGTTATTAGAAGAATACATAGCTAATTAGCCCATTAGAGAGCATTAACACAGGAATGGAATTACATAGCAATTAGTCTCGGCGAGATTCGTGAAATCGTTCAAATTTATTAACATTTTTGCCGGCAAAATTCAATGACGGAATAAGTCCTGCTCGCGCGTGCGCGCGTCGAGCAGCGCGCCGTTAAGTAATTGGCAGCGAACACATAGTTATGGTTGCACCGCCCGCTTTACGTAACGCGATGTAAGTTTTGGACTTTTGCAGAAAGTAGCAGAGACCTTATGGTGCTATAATGCAAAGTGCCGGTCGCGCGCATACTTTGCGATTGCTCTACAAGATACTTTGGGTGTGTCTCGTGACTACTTTTTTTTCCACCTTCGATTAAGAAGCTTTTAAGTGTGTTCAGTACAAACCGGCGTAAAAGTGTACGTCTTTAATGTACACGATTAGCGAAAAATACACCATAATAACGTCGTAAAAATAAAGTAACATATTCAATCGCCCGGGACAAAGCTGCAGAGACAAGCATAAATTTTGAAAGTACACCTATTTGCACAGTGAAGTTTTTTTTATTTACAGACTGACATTTATAACCATTTGAGAATAACCTTTATTTGCTAACAAAGGCTATTATATTATTATATAGGAATAAATTCAAGCAATAAAAGTAACAACATATATTAAACGTCGGTTTTTAAGTATTTACAGCTAGTTATTATTGCCTCGATGGCACAGAAGTTATATACCACCTAATGATATATTTGCTACTGCAGCATGAGCAAATTGAATTTTCGGTCGTGAGATTTTTAGCAATGAGTTATTGGTAACCGGCGAAGATTTTGACATCCAGTACTCTAGTACTCTGAAATTATCAAGATCCGTTTCTCACAGATCGAACATGACAATTCGACGTGCCAATTCTTGCGTTTTGAGCAAGAGTGTACAGTGAATTAAGGTTGAAAACAGCAGTCAAGTTAAGTAGCGGAGTCTTTCCAGTTTTTCCGCGTGTGCGCGCGCGGCACGTCCGAATCGAGTCGGTTCCAGCGAATCGGAGCAGCGTTCCAGCCCGCGGAATTGCGCCCGATTCCAAAAAGTCTCCAACCGCTTCCCGCGGGATACAGCTGGTAGATCGCGCGTATATACGCATCGGCGGTATCCAGGGCGTGTATATAAACACGACAATTGCGAAAGGCGTACGGCTGGCCGACTGGTTTTGTCGAACGTACAAAGAGAACGAGCGACGCGGTTCTGCACCTATTCATATACACACGGTGCGTGTAGATCACACGTACATACCTGTACATAATCATCGAGGGAGATATTCGAGCTATAGCGAGGGAGGGAGCGGGCACAGAGAGTCAAGCCATAAATTGAGAAGGGCGCGGCAGCGCGCAGTCGAGCCGCGGAAAGGCCAAATACAGTGGAAAAACATGTACTCTCGCAGCTCTCTCGACTACTGTTCTGAAAATTGCTGCTTAAGTCACGGATTTATATACGCGCTGGAGCCCGTCGGTCAATGAATTATGTATCCTTTGCACCTTTGCCGCCATCACCTTTTTATTAAAGCTTCCTCGTTTTTGGCATTTCAATGGCTCAAATCATACACGCCGATACTTTACTTGATTTACGTTCTATTTCTTCTGCCGTTCTCTGAATGGGATTTCAATGAATGTCCTAGAAAGTGAACACGTGCTGGTAAAAAAAATAATTAATATGTACAATAAATATTGATGTTGAATCCTAAAGTAGATCTCTCTTTAAGTTTAAATGTATACGTAATTTTACAACATATAAGAAATCGTGCAGCTTTGTGAAATTACATTTTTCAAAAGGATACAATAAAAGTAACTGAAATTATTAAATATAATCATAATTATCCGAGGGGTAATTTTCTATTGATATCGATCATCGTGTAGAAAGTTTGAATATTTTGAAATTGTATAAAGTGAAACCTATAGAGCATTTGCGCATTTTGACTCTAAGAGAATTTAAAAGAAAATTACGTATAACTTGTAGAAATCGGAAACCTCGGCAGATTCACTTTACCCATAAGATTATGTACTTGACGTGCTCCAGTGGTGCGCTATGCTATATTTTCACGCCTTCGAATCTATTGACGCAACTGATCAAATGATTATACTTAAAGTATATAAAATGCAATTGCACCGTACTTTTAACACCTCGTGAAATAGCTGCTAAAACTACAGTTGAAATATGACAATTGGGAGAGAAAAACAATTTACAATCAAATAATTTTTAATTGCTCTAGTAACATGCAAAATGCCTAAAAGAATAAATTATTTCGAAAACATAATATTTATTTAGTAATAAGACTATTGGAATTTATTTAAAATTAGTATATCTCATAAGTTTATTGCAAAATACAACTTGTGTAACTCTCATAACTTTAATAACTTTTAAATTATATTCTTAAAAACTTATTTTAAAATAAACTAAAAGAGAAATAGTAGAGGAACGTATTATATATTAGCCTGAATTTATAGGATTAATAAAAAATGATGATAGAAATAGTAGTACATTCGTAGTATTGAAAAATAAATGAAGCTTGACAGTAGTTTATAGATAGCCAAGGAGCGAGGCACACGGGTAGAAAAAGCGCAAACAAAAAGTCACTCGTTCCCGATCGGCCAACAATTGTATTTACTAATTCTACAGAAGCGTTGAAATTAGCCGTCCGGGTTCCACAGCCAATGGCCGATTGACAATGTATCGCGCGTAGGGACCTGGTCGGGCTGGTCGGTGTCCAGCTGGCATCGGAGAGCGTGCGTAAAGCTAGCATAGACGGAGGCGTGGTCTCCACATATACATAGTTCCGGGGCCTTTCCAACCCATTCCTGACAGTCCCGAGTCCCGAGGCCCAAGGTCGCCATCAACGCCGCCTCACACGCGCACACTGCAATGCACCTCCAAGCGATTACTCGCAACGGGTACTGCGCACTGCGCATAGGCGAGCAGGTTTCCATATTCTTTATCTATATCCCACACCGTCGAGTAACCCGAGACTAATCAACATCTTCTGTAATACTACGTGGTACATGAACTTTTGCCGATAATAATGCATCCTTTTCTCACGATGTCGATGCGAAGAAGATATTTCGTAATAAGGATTATAGAATAGATGGTGCAGCTTGCCTGTGCTAGTAAGAAAACAGAAACAGCCAAGCCCAATCTAATACTTTTTATCTTTGGTTTTATGCGCTGTTCTGGTTCATGTGCGCCTAATCATAGATTTGTAGAAATAAATTTATTAAATTTTCCGATCATAAAACTAAGATGTATATGTATAACTAACTTTCAATATAACTTATTCATATGTAGATTGAGATTGGTCATTTCAAAATGGAAAATGTAGGTGCAGTAAACTCTGAAAATATCAATATTAGCTTTACTTCAATCATTTACGGATACACATTTCCTTAACAGGAAAATTGTTCCGATTCTGCCAATATAGAGTATCTGCAATCTACAGCCGTATTGAGGGGACTCTAAGTAGTTCATTATTTATAATATATATTTCTTCTCAAGTCTCTGACGATATACTATAGCTTTCTTAAAAGGATCGATGACAATCGCATCAATCCTCGAGGAATACGAGTAGACTATTGATGAAAAGAGATATTAAAAATCATTACATATCCGCTATTACGCAGTCGACATAGACGCACGCGATAATCAATCGTTACGTTCTTTTTCACGCAAAAGTCCCATTCTTCGGCTTTTCACGTGAGAAACGGAAATTGCGCGGAACGACTTTTCCTGTAGACTTGGCTTGTATTGCTCGAAGAGCCCGCGTATTAGTTCATTTTTCATGCAGCGTCATAGGTACGTGTGCCCGCGCGCACATTATCGACAGGCGCTTTCGCGGATCTCATTTTTTGCCTCTTTATAAACTAACGTATAATTACGCGTGTGGCTGCGCCTATTCTACTGGTCAGACAAAATCCCGAGCTGGCCGGCAAAGTTGCGTATTATCGAACTCGATCGCCACCGCTTAATTCGATCGCTCGTTATATTACTAGCGGATAATGTATATATGTCAAGGGAAAAAATACGGACAATTGCCCGCTCCAAGTGTTCGATTATGTTGAGGTTTAAATTGCTATATAATTTATACTTAAGCCTGTATAGTTGTATGTGTAGTTCCAAGCCTTACTTCTTTACAGATATGGGAAAAAATCTTTTGTCTGGGGATTGGACTAAGTTCTACACTAAAATGTGTGTATTTTCAAATTTCAATAAACACGTTTATCTCTTTTATGGCTCTTTATCAAATTATTGAACCGAGATTTCAGTCTAATTATATACTGTGAGAAATTTGATTGTTTACTTCTCTTTGTTCGATTTCTTGCTATTTCTATGTAATTCTATACTTAGATTAAGTGAGAAAATAAGTTGTTTAGACACTGTAATTTAAGCCTGTAAAATACTCTATTAATGAATACTGTATAAGTATTTATTACTGTATTAAGCAAATACAAAATTACTTTCATTTATAGAAAAAATATTATTTCATAAAAAAAACTAGTTTTTTGATGATATTAAAATGTTTTTAGTGGCTTGATCTTGTAGATAAAAACAGGTCTACGAATACAGTATAGTAGTAAGACTGGATCTAGATGATTATAAAAAACTAAGTTCGTCGAGTTGGTTTCTTCAATAAAACTAGGCGCTCTAAATTTTTTCAAGCTTGAATTTCATCACACTCACCATTAAACTAACTAAATTAAAAGTATTTGCTTTGGAATTATAGTTATTGGATGAAAATAACAGCAGGTTAATAGTTATAGGACAACATTTTTACTTTAAGAAAATATATAAAAACTAGGCCTGCATCAGAAAAAAGATTTTTTAGGTGAAATCACGTTTCTCACGTAATTAATTTTATATTTGTGGTAATATAAGATCATTATGATCAATTTATAAATATATATGGTAAATATAACCAAGTAAGAAAATTGTTTCTAAATAAATTATTATATTCAGAAGAAAGATTAATTAACGTTTTTATTAATAATAACTTTTTTGATACAAGCTTATGATAAAGATTTCACTTGAAGGAATTCAGAGAAATTTATGTAAATCATTCGTTATGCTTATATGAAGGGAGCTTATTTTAGGAACCATATAAAAGTAATAAAACCAAACACAACATCAATATAACACCTTTCTCTCACTTACATTTTTTGAAATTCTGTTTATTGCAGAAATAATTAATTCAAACTTTTCTGCGTATTAGAAAAAAATGACATATATACAACTCGACAAGCTATTGTGAGACATTGCTATTGTTACGTTTAATCGTAGTCATTTAGCGCGGATTGATCATAATTCACCATACAATCGATAGAAAAATGATGGAAAATAGTTGGCAGGCATTAGCCTGGCGTCGTGTTAAATAAGAATTGAAAGCCAAAGGTTGCGAGGTGCCAATAAGGGAATCGATGCACACGCCCGTGTAGCATTGTAATCCATCGAAAGTACCATTGAAGAAAACGAGTGAGCCTCCCACCAGAACCTTGTTCGGAATGAATATTCGAAAGGTCGGCGGCGGCGGCGGCGGCGGCGGCGGCGGCAGCACGATACCTACACACGTCCACACGAACATACACGCACATACCCATACACGCTTACATTATTAGTACTCCCCCGTGGGAGTGTCCCGGCATTCGCGGCCCAGGCGCAGTTCGCCTTCCCTATAGTTCACGTGCGGTCGTGAGTGTGTGTGTGCGCGTGTCGATGCAGGCGCAGTCTCTCAGTTTCGTTACACAATGCCACTAGCCCATTTTACTGGCGCGGACTCTCCTCCCTGTCTCTTAGGGGATATCTAGACACCCGGCAGAGCCGCGGCGCGCCGAGCTTGCCTGCTTAGAAAATTGGATCGGCCTAGGCGAGCAGTCAGTGGTACTTGGAGAACGCCGGCGAACACACGCGCGGGGATAAACCGACGAACGTCATTCCTTCTCCCTTTCCGGAAAGACTGTCGGCTTTTTCTGTTTCTTTTTTACGTTTTTAGTGCGCCACTTCGTCCTTAGTGTCTTTTTTTGCAAAATGGGGTGAGTGATTCGCCTAGATTTGTCCCTTTAAATTTAAGTGATACTTTCATTTTTTTACCCGTGTGTTATGTTAATGTGAAAGTGCAATGTCTCCAGTGAAATTCATTCTTCGGCAGAAAAATATTTTTACAGCGTGCTAAAATCTTCCAACTTTCGCGTTTCTTTATATTATTTAATTTATACATTTAGTGATCGATTACTAGATTTAGCTATACGAAGAAAATTAAATATAAAACAAAATTAAAGAATATTTCTTTTTAATAGTATAATTTATGAATCAGAAAAATTAAAATTAAAAAATAAAGAAACCGTTGCTGTCTGCATTAGCACAATGCTTTCTCAAAGAAAGTTAATGCACAATCATTTATTGAATATTTACATTGAATACAAGTGACTTAATCAGCAATCGACAGTACTATAGGCAATGTTATAGACTACGGTGTTAAAGGAGATTATAATGGTGCATTGTTGGCTCTAAAACTTAATCAGATGTATGCAGAGTTATTTTTAATCAAACTACAAAATTTTAATGAAAAATACAAGTGCGTTCATAAGTGATGGTGACAACAAAATGTGAGCACATAAAATGCATATTCAACATTTAAAATCGTATTTTGTTCACAAAAATAATTTATTTCAATTTTGAGAACTTCTTAAAGTTCAAAATTGCATTTATTTAACAAAAACAACTTTAAAATAACTGTAAGGTACATCATTTAAAAGAAAATTCCGTAAGCTTTAAGGATATATGCATATTTTTGACATATCAAACGTATAAAATTACAAAAATAGTTTTTGCTAATTTTACCAATTTTAAAAATTAAAAATTGTATTTCGTTAACTAAAAAAAACTTTGAACTAATTGTAAAATTGGCCAATGGAAAGAAAATTACAGGAATTTTACGAATATATGCATATTTTTGACATATTAAACGTGTAAAAAACAAAAATAAATTTTTCAATTTTCACAAATTTTATAAATTTTTAATCGTAATTATTAACCAAACAAAAACTTTAAAGACATTGTTATAAGATACAACAATTGAAAGGAAATTAAGTCTACTTTACGAATTTATGCATATTTTGGACATATCTAACGCATAAAATAACAAAAAAATTTGTTTAATTTTTTGAAAATTTTTAAAAATAAGCAGTAAGTTTTGACTATTTAGTTCCAAAATCTAATCAGTTGTATATTGAGTCTAATCTGATGCACCTGCAAAATTTTAGCTCGACATACCGTGGTCTTCAAAAGTTATGGTGACCACAAAGTTTGACCATATATGTACATACACACACAAACAGCGCACATAGGGAAAACCAGGGTAAAGTGAACATAGTATCTGTAAAAGTAAAAAAATAATGTATTTTTCAGACCTAAATAAAAGTGATTTATTAAGTTTAATATTATTTGGCTATTTTTGAAAAATATCGGTTCACTTTACCCGGGCATTTCAGTGCGGGGTAAAGTGAACTAGGGGATAGAATTAAATATTTTGAAAATATTTTACTACTTTTTGTACAGGAATAGATAAATACGTTAATTTAGATAATAATAAAACTTAAATGACATCTTAAAACCTTTCAAATACAGTAACGTACGAAACAGATAAATATGGAGGTAATGTTGAAACATTTTGGAATAAATAAGAAATGCGTAGCAACAAAGGCTTTGTATACAATACTAACACGAACCTTGAACAATATTTTGTTAAATCTTCCATCTGGCCGCGTATAAATTAGTGCAATCGCATTTTTTTCCGGACCACTTTACCCCGATTCACTTTACCCAGAGACGTCGATTCTTAAAAATGCTTGTTTTAAAAAAGGAAAACATCATTTACAGTTCTGCATTCTTGGCAATAGTAAATAAAACGTATTTGAAGTAATTAGAAAAAAAATCTAGCAATAAAACTAATTATAAACATCTATAATCGTTATAATGAATTCGATAAACCAATTTTATTTTAAGATCAAAAAATACAATTATTTTTATTTCGAAGAATATTAACTGTTATGTAGTGAAACTTATTTATTATCATCCTTATATCATCCCTATAATTATCTTTCACTAAAATTAAAATTAGGCATAAATAATAGTTTATTGAAGAAATAATTAGCATGATTCACTTTACCCGTGTGTTCACTTTACTCCAGTTTCCCCTACACACATACATACATACTTACATCCACATTACATACAGACATTTTGAAAAAGCTACGTATTCTGATTCAGCGAGCTCAAAAACATCGAAATTCATCAAAATCTTGGTTTTCGAAAAAATCATCGTTACAAAGCTTTCTCTTTGAGAAAGCAAAGGGTAGCAGGTTTTGAAATAATAAGTGCATTATGATATATAATGAAGAAATTTAATAAGAAATGTAATAAGTAAGTGTCTATCGTCCTCTTGTGACTACTAAATACATGTGGTAGTAATCGTCATTCAGAAATATTTAATAGTATAGGATCGTATGTTGCTGTTCTATAACATGTTTGTGCTGTCATAATGCCAGGCGCCGTGTAAATTCGATAAAAAAAAGTACGATTTCATGTTTTACCGCAACCTCTTTCAAGGTAACGCCGAATGCGACGAGAAAGTTCATGACTTTGTACGCACAACATCATAAATGTGTCGCTGCCTGTCTGGTCTAATTACGTAAATTATGCCTTATCCTTAATATATGCCAATCCAAGCTACTACTTGTTTACAAGATATTTTTGCCAACGCTAATCTATATTAGGGTCCCAATACGAGTATACCTAAACCAATTAAGCAGAAATGCTAAATGTTTTAGTCTACACCTAATTAAATAGGAATTATTGTTGAGCTCTATCTTCATTATAGATGCATTCTTTAATGCAATTAAATTATTTAAAGCTTGATTCCAGTGAATGGAACAAGTCTATCGTCTGAATAACACTAAAATATCAGATTACCCGGAAAAGGCTTGCACTAATGGTCGTAGTATTGTGAGTATTGATTGTTCGATTGTAACTAAAGTCTATTGTACTATGAAAGACATAAAAGTGTATAGTCAGTGATTTTTTCAATCTGCAATCCTTTTCAAAAACGTTAGCATTTTTTAAAATATATCTAATTCTAAGAAACGCTGCCAACCGCTTTGACGTTATGCTTTCTCAAAGTAATATTGTAAAAGACTCTCGATATATCAAGATGAGCTACATCGTTATTTGAAGCATACGTTTCCACATCTTAGTACGTCCCGTTTTTGCTAACTCAGAGTACCAGCAATCTTCTGCCATATTGAGGGGAAACTCAGTATATCATTATTATTTACAACTCATATTCTTTTCCAAATTTGTAACGATATATCGAGAGTCTACTGCAATTATATTGTAATCAATAACATTGAATATTATATTTCATTTTTATTCTATGTGTCCATGAGTATGTATAACTATTTGGGTACCCGAGAAAAATGTTTGAGTACAAATATTAAATGTAATGAAGACCAATTCGCGTAAGATTTTCGCAAAAGCAGTTTCTTTACAAAATACACGACTGAACGACTCTGATTGTTCTGCTAATCTAAACAAAATAAATAAAACGATACTTAGATACATCCGATTTAAGTTTAACTAAGCACGTTTTATTATGAAAGCTGATATTTTTAAACTAAGCTAATTATTTATTTCTGAGCTTTCTTCATATTATAATTGTTTGATGTATGAAACTAGCACTCATCTAGTACGACACACGTATAAGACCTTTTTTTGTCCTTAATATATTATAATAACTTTTTAAAACTTATACTCATAAATAGTGTTTTTAATTTTCTAATAAAAAATGTAAAATAATAAACCTTCATTCTACGTTAATCTTTAACATAAATATCATCCCATGTAAGTATTTTGAATGTATAGCGTGAACAAATTTATAAACATAACGATTAATGTCTCGGAAGTTTATAAATTAAATTAACTAAAAAATAATAGGTTGCTATGTATATACTTAAATACTATCACTACATTATTTAAATGAAACATAAAAGTCTACTCGAGCTATTATTACCCAAAACATACATTTTTTCTTAGCATGAATCTCAGTAAATATTTCATTGAATCGTTTCATATAGTTTTCAAATTGTAGAGGTTTAAAAAATATTTAATCGCAACGTGTAATAAATGAATAAATTACACATATTACATCGTTTGAGTACCTTATCGTATAAAAATTCGCTACCTAATGAAAATTACTTTATAGGAAAGGTTTCAAAAAACAAAATGATTACAATCGATGAAATCAGTTAAAACTTTCAAACCATTCCTAAATGTCGATAAAACAAAATGACAGCAAAGTGTTAATTTTTTTAATTATTTAAAGTTTCAAAAAGGAGAAAACGTGGATATTAAAACTTTAATCACTGAAATTACAATGTGTTGTATATGGCTTAAAACTAGTTTATTTCATAATGGTAATATGAAACGAGTAGTTTCAAAATTGAAATCACAATTACCTAGTCAAAGTCTAAGCACATTTTCTAAATGTAGCACTGCGCTTGGGTGCCATAAAAGTAATTGCAGCTATTAATAAGCGGTGGGTCTTAGTATACGCGGTTTTAAGTGCTACAGCCGGTTTCCAATGAATTATCTTTGAAAAACTACGTGCTGCAACAAATGACTTTTATCAGGTATTCGATAATCTCGCGAGAAATTCTTACTTCACTGCATCCGCGTACGATAGGAAGCTCGAAACTTGAAAAGTCACTTAGTTCGCTAAATGTCAGAGCCAAGGGGGAAGAGGCGAGTAGTACAATAGATGCGTACTCGACGTGACGGACCAACGCGGCCGGTCTCGATGCACGACGCGCAGGGCACACGCGTTGCGCGCACAGATCGTTTTCCGGCCGCCGCCGTCGTGTAATAGTCATCAAAACGCGACGAGGACTTTCTTCCTCATTCGCGTTGAGCTGCGAAAGCACTATACTCGCAAAAGCGCGCAGCGTGTAAATATTCACTGTGATTCACGAGCCTCGTATAGAAAGTGGACGCGCGTGTCGCCCGTAGGGATCACTCGCTTCGAGCTATCATTGTCTCTCCTGGAGCTGACCCGTTGTTAGAAAGCAAAAGTATACCTACTTGTTCTATTCTTAGATCCACTTGCGTTTTCTTACAAAAAAGAAAACGATATGCTTGAATTTCTCTAAAGGTCTTGAAACACAAATTCAAAAGAGAAACCTCTGCCAATTAATTGGCACTTTGCTGCAGGGTCTCATTCTCATAATATACTCCGACTCTTCAAATTCATCAAGCACTTGTCGAGATATAAGCTATACAGAATATTTAAATAAATGTATAACCTCAAATATCTTGAAAACCAATAAAGATTTTTGGACAAAGAACTCCAGTTATGGTGTACCATCAAAAATTGATTTTCTTTTACAAAATTCATTTTTTCACGGGAAAGGAAAGGGATAGTGACTTAACTTTTTTACTAAATACTGCTCTTAATATTATTAATCACTTCAATGACTTTCGAATAAACCTTTCTAAAATATAACTGTTTTTAAAAAATGACGTTTTCGTGTATAACAATAAAACGAAAAACGGTAATTAAAAAATTAGGGTTGGAAGATATAGGTAATTTCAAGCTCTTTTAGATGAATTTACACTAAATCAGTCATATTATTTTTAAGAAAGAAAATAAAAATATTGGCCCCGCACCGCGCAAAAAGAAACAGAGAAAATGAGTCGAAAAAATTCAATGTGACCGACTCTATCCAGAGAAGTATACTGACCCATACACACTCACACACATACACACGCACGCACGCACACACGCACGCACCACACGCACACACATACACAAAACAGTGTACTTTCATTTCTAAGGCTTTAAAGCACGTTTGAATAATGTTTTTAGTAAATCTTTTTGTTACCAATATAAAACTTCCTTTATGAGGTACGAAAAGAGTTTTCATTGCAAGTAACATAAATTTGATCTTGAATCCATTAATTATCTTTCTTTTCGGAAGGTTTAGGGAGTGGAGAAAAATTGTTACCTGGAATGTACCGCTTATCTTAGTATCTATCCCAAGAGATCAAGTGATTTAACTGTTCTCATATTTGCAATAATGTAAAGCGCCATGCTGAACTTTTAGCGTCCTAATTATAAACGGCTTGAGTGAATAAATCTGAGAGAGCAGTATGCATTAGCAGTTATATCAATAACGCCGGGCGAGCGTATGCGTGTGGCGCCATAATTTACTCACTTTGGTATGGCATAATTATCTTTATTTTGATCATATGCGTACATGCGCTTTGCACGACAAACTATTTCATGGTTTTCCTGCAACCAGACATTCTTCTAAAGCGTTAAAAATTTAGGCATTTTCGCAGGCTATCAGACATATCATAGCTTCTAATCATTGCTCTACTGCGAAGTATAGGAATTGCGTTTATTATAGATTATATATCTAAGCACAGTCCATGTTATTTTACTTTTTATGAGCATTGCAAGTGCAGTTGGCTATGTCTTTCTCTACACATGTCAAGTGAATGTGTAACATTTGATCGCATTATACTATTTAGTATAGCGAATTGTAAGTATACGCTACGCGACATAATGCATTGTATTAGAGAATACATTGAAAAGTTAAACATGACTTTTGTATTAGATTTTAAATGCGGCGTGTACTGTTCGACTGAAAATTCATGTCTATTAATTTTATAATATAAACGTAACTTTGTAGATGCCGCTGCTTGGCCAATGATGGCCCGTATTTCATCATTGGTAATTTCTTACATGGGTTATAAATGCCGCTTCTTGTCTGTTTTAGGAAATTATCGTCGTTTGTTCTAATTGGACTACTCTGCATTTCACAATGCAGGAGCGACATTTTGGAGACGGTAGCGCAATGGCCCCTGCTTAACTTTGCCTTCCCCTACGAGTCCGCTTTCTTTGATCTCTTCCAGCCGGCGAACGTGGTACCCACGGGTCTGGAAATCGGATGGCATAGAATTTTCATAGCCATCCCGAGGCTACGAGCCGGCGTACCTGCTACGCTTACTTACATACCGCGGGAAATACCGGTTGGAAGTACTCCTCATTTGCAGGTTCGTCGCCTTTTCTCTAATTAAAAAACAAATAATATTTTCTAAGGAAGAAAGTTAAAGTGACGGCAATGTATACAAAGTAATAAAAGCTTCAACATTCTGCTAGGCATATCCATCGTGGGATTGGCATAGCGCCGGCAAAGGAGACTTTAATTGCTCCAAGCTTATTTCCTCGTACAGAATTCGCATTGACAGGTGCAACCGGCTATGGGTACTGGACAGCGGTATTAACACGTCGATCGACGATTTTACGGTCGCCTGTCCGCCGAAAATTCTTATCTTTGATCTCCAAACCGACCAGCTTGTTCGGATTATTACTTTCCCTCGCGAGGTAAATACAAATCTGTGATGAAACAAGTGACGAAAAGTAGTCCACTATACAAAGAGAATTCGTATATGTTTGCGTATATGTTTGCAGGCTGTCAGACCAAATTCGCTTTTTACAAATATCGTCATCGATGATACCACGTCTACAACGTGTGACGATGTTTACGCTTACATAACCGATACAACGGGACCTGGTAACTATATCGATAACTGCTTTTTAATATGTCCAAAGTAAAGTTCTTTTAAATAAACTGCTTTGCATTTCACAGGACTCGTTGTTGTCCAAGGAGCAACCGACAGAAGTTGGCGATTCCTGCACGCTTCTATGCTACCCCATCCTGATTATTCGACTTACCAGGTTCGTGAGAAATTTTTCTAATATCGTCGACGATGGTATTACCGATCATACATACTCATGCGTATTAATGTTGATTTTTCAGATCGGTCGTGATTCTTTTGAATTGTTCGACGGCATCGTAGGCCTCGCTTTCTCCCCGAGACTCGCCACGGTGTATTATCAGCCGCTCGCCACCGATCGATTGTTCAGCGTGCCGACGTCGGTACTTAGGGCCGGACCTCCGGCCTTTGCCGATGAGCTGCCGGTTACGCTCATCGGGCGCAAGTCTAGTCAGGGCATCGGGCTCTCGGTCGATCCCCGCGACGACACCATATTCTTCTCGCCTCTCACCGAGACGGCCATTGCCGCCTGGAAACCGCAGACCAATTCCCAGAGGTATTTTAATCCTACGTTTTATTACCTGCGGTTAATTTATACTCCTTTTTATCACGAGATTAAAAGAAATCTAGGACAATTTCCCATCTCGATTCATAGATTCTGTAATGAAACTCTACATGTTCTAAAATGATAAATAAAAGTAACAGTAGCACGGAGAAGATTTTGTAGTTACAGTAGGTTAACAGTCGTTTTGACAATAAATTTCTCGGATAGAATGTCAGTGAATGGAGTATTTAAAGAGCGACGTATACACAAAACTTAAAATCTGCTTTCATTATTACGCCGTTATCTGAAGTAAACATTATATCTGTAATAATTAAGTTACTAAAATCAAAAACCACTAATCAATCAAGTTTGATGCGGTTAATGTTGTAGTAAGTGTAATAGACAAGTTGCAATGTAGCCTTGAGTGTGTTATGAATAATCGCAAAATTCGCTGGTAGTACCTACTTCTTCGTGTATAGGCATAATAATTTCTTACTTGTAATAATTAGTAGATGTATACTAGTTTTAATGATATTTCTTTACATGTATAAACATTTGTAAGCTAATGCATTTGAATGACAAAATGCATGTTAAATGAACAGTCGTTTGTCTGTCATTCACTGGCAAAAAAAGTTAACAGTTTACACTCGTGTTGTTTACCAAGTAAAATAACTATTAATAACAATTATTTTACACATTTATGCAGGATTTTGGCGTACAGTCCTGAGCAAATTCAGTTTGCCGCTGAAGTCAGATGGGTGGAGCGCGATAATGGTAACATCTGGGCGCTAACAACGAGATTCCAGAAATTCTTTCAGAAGCAAGTCAATCCACGGGATATCAACATACGCATTCTGAGGATCCGTCCTGAAGATGTCGTTCATCAAGCTCCGTACCTACTAAGACACCTCAATGTTCCATCACATGCGACTTTCTACAATCGAACTCTTGGTCTCTATAAATAATATTATTCAATTTTTCATGAATGAAAAAGACGGTACCTGTACGCAAAGAGGAACATATTCATAATTTACACAAAGAAGCATTTACCGCAGCAAATCAAACTTCTTTTTATAAAATGTGTGCAATAAATGTATTTATTGTACCGTTAACAGAATATGACACTTTTAAATTATATATTATTTAAAATTTTGTAATTTCATGCTCGAAAAATATTCATCTTTTAATATCAATATCATAAAAGTATTTTTAAATAATATTTCTTTTAAAAGAAATATGTTCCCTGGTAGAAAAATAATCTCGTTTGCTGATTAAGCTATTAATTTATAGCTAAATTCATCAGTTAAAAATAAGCTAGATTTTTAGGTACAATCTGCGGCTAAGAACTAATTAAGAATATAATTGAAACAAACAATAATATACCTAACCTATTTTCGATTTTTTTATCAATATCAATATGCTTGTATCGGGACAAGGTGGTTAGATTAGCCGATTATGAGGTCTAGGTAGTGCGCTCGCCATTTTTCATTATTTAGGCGTACGTACTGTTTGGAGATGCTGTCTAAGTGCAGGCATGATTAGTATGTAGACATAAAATTTGTATACAATAACCCTAATATGGCGTTTAGTATTTGCTTTGAAATAGTTTTGATTGATTATTGCTGTTTTAGTCTCATTAGTATGATATAAATTGATTTTTTACACATTTTACCGTATATACAAAATTAGCCAGATTCTGCCTAGAATACTGCTTAAAAGCATGTCGATGTTAACGGGTTTCTGGCTAAAACGTTAAGCAGAAACTGACTTGTTTTTGAAATTCTAGTTAATATCTGGCTAGAAACCAGTTATAATTTCTACCAGGGAACTGCTTTATGTTAATATTATCTTGTGCTGTTTTTATAACTAGCACGAAGTATTTTAAAGTGTCAGATTACAGAAGTACAAAATTAGGACAAAGTTACGTATATCTTAAGGAGACGCATTATGTATATTATTAAACGGATAATCAAAAATGTGCCACGTTATGAATTCAGTAAATAGGGTAAGTGTGGGTATTACTGCAGACGCTCCGATTACTGCAAATTTTACAAAGTCAACAAAAACACTACTTTTTATTAAGTATTTCTTTATAAAACGTTTATTATCTCTGTAACTTTTGAGAATATGCATGTTTCTGCAAGAAACAGCCGATTTTCTTTTATGTATTTGTATAATCAAAGAAGTCGACCGAAGTGTGCTTATTAATATACACTATGTATATGCTTGTATTACTGTGGATCCTAACCAGTAAATTGTATACACAGTAATCGGCGCGCAGTAATACATGCCGAGCGCAGTAGTACAAACAGGCTACAGTGAATGTTTCTAAAGCAATTATTTTAAAAATATGCATTCTGGAACCTTTCCGGTTAGATTTGATCTAGAAAAAGAATCACGTTTATATTTGTTCATACGTGCGATATTTTCATACACCCACTTACCTACTGCAATGTTCGCCAATTATGTATATAAAAACAAAGCAAAAGCATATATGTATTAGTGTAAGCATATATCAAACAAACACTTGTCGAAATAAAATTTTGACAAATCAAAACGTTTTTTCATTTATGATAAAGGATTCAGTAGATTGTACATTTAATAATGACCTTTAGCTTAAAAATTAAAAGTAACTATTTAATAATAAAATATAATATGAGGGAACACAAAATTTATTTGGATTTTTATTTAGTGTAAGTTTTTGTTATACTAGATTGTTATCTATAGTATGATGAAAGAAATTTTGGTTGAGTAACAAAAGTGTATGTAACACTTGCGAAAAACACTTGATCGTATAATTTATTCGTAAAAGGAATAAATAGCACCTCATACGTTTGCGTGTATAGGGTAACTGTATACAGGCGCAATGATTCAAGTACGAAAAGCAAACTACGTATATATACATAATTAAATAGGTGAAAATGTTCTTGTTAATAGTCCGGAACTAATAAATGACTATGGCTTAACCATTTAATATGGTTTTTCTTGTCTTTATTTCGTTATTTTTTTCGTCATCATAGTGTATATTATTCGACTATATATGGGTGATTTTCACTAAATTGTCCTATTTGATGTCCCTCCGTGGTATCACACTGCTTTTATTACGTACGCCAGATCTTAAATATCCTAATTTTTATAAATGCATTTTATACATTTGTTAATGTTTGATTATAATACATTGTATCTGTTAATGTTTGATTATAATACATTGTATTTGTTAATGTTTGATTATAATACATTGTATCTGATAATGTTTGATTATAATACATTGTATTTTTGGACTTGAAAATTATTATAGATCAGATAGACATGCATGTTTGTTGTCACGGGGGGGGGGGGGGGGGGCAGACACTTTTTGAGTGATATTTTGAACTAGTAAATTAAAAACTCTGACCGCGTACAAAATGTATATATTAATTTATATTTCAAGTTGGACAAGTTTAAAATTACCCTAATTTCACGTAAAGACAGCTATATTTACTTTATTGCATAGAATGAAATTAAAAGCTTACCACGGAGGAGACATTCGAGGTATATTTCGTTTGCATACGCTGCTTTGTTGTGCTGAATATGTTATTTAGTATCATGGGTCTTGTATTAAAAGATATACCTAATGATTGAATAATCTCATGATTTGAATAATTAACCTTTAGTCGGCCGGGAAGCCGATATATCGGCTCGGCCTATGCCGATATATCGGCTTCCCGGCCGTCTAAACCTTAAAAGTAGTTTTAACAGCATTTATAAGATAGGTCATCAAATAGGACAGTTTCGTGAAAATCACCGATATATATATATAGAAAATAAGTTTTTTAAAACATTAAAATACATAAAAGTTTACAAGAAAAGTTTCTATCCGCTTAATCCCTTAGTTTTTATTTCTCACTTAATTTATGTAACTTAAAGTATAAATAATTATTAAATATTAATTAAAGCATCTGCGTTATATTATCAGAATAATAATGCTTAAAGGCATAAATATAGAAATACTTATAAATATATTTCAAATTGTTTTACTATAGGTAGTAGGGGTGGGGTATAATTGTTTTTCAATAAATAAAGATTTTTTGTCACACACGCACGATTTACGCGTTTTTCTTACCTATAAAACGGGCCTAAAGTTTCTTAGACCGTTTTCCGACCGGAAAAGAAGCGGGCGCAAAAAGTATTTTGCCCGTTTATCCGAAGCCGCAATTTTTTAAATTGAGTTTTTTCTATGAGACATCTCGCGCAATTCTCGGTGCTTCCACATCCATACTGTTGTCGTCATCGTCAAAGTCATTAATACCTAAATCATGATCAAGTGCGTAGTCTGTTTCGTCATTGTCTTAGTCAAGTTCATTGCTGTTGTACTCTACGTTAACGTCCGCGGCCTCGTCGTCGTCGTTATTGTCAGCCATGTTCTCTGTCAGGCTGAAACAGACCATCGATCCATCATTGAGCATTGCACTGTCATAGTCACAGTCGAAGCACCAGTATTCATGAGGTTGGATGTAATATTTGCCTTTCGTCTTTGCCTCACGTACCATTGCTAAGACCTCTCTGTCTAAATGCAGGCTACCTTATTTGTCAGCATTGTTCACACTTACTCGTAACAAGGTGATCTCGATCTCAATCGACGATTGCACGTAGTTGGACCAACTGCGTACGCATACGATACTTCCAGCTTGAAGCAGTAGTTGTGCGATGCGATTGATCCCCTCTACAGTTTGAAGTGCACCCCGAGAGACCTTCAGCATTGGGTTGTTAGATTATTGGGTTATTGAATAGTGTACGCTATAAATGATTTTCTGTGAATAACAGTCGGATAAGCGTGCACGTATTCAATGCTCGGATAAAGGAGCGATCTGCGAATCTGCAAATTTATGATTTTCAAGGTATTTGGATTATTTGTTGAAAAGTGAAATCTTACTTTATTAGAATAACATTTTTTAGCATGTGAAATAACATGTTTGGAATAAACCCTGTTTTTCAGATGTTTGACGGTAATTAGCAAAAGCAAAACTTAAACAATATTCAGTGAAATATTTAAGTCCTTTTCTGTTTCTGAAAGAAACATCATTTTGTAAAAAGAATCGATAGGCGAGATACGGCATGATTGACGCACCTAAGCTTGACCGTGGATTATCTAACCTTCAGTTACCCCATAAAAGTCAAAAGGGAACAGCATGCGTATGAATCTAGCGTTATTTCTATGTACTCGAGAGGAATCTGAGCCTAGGGGGAAAACCTATAGGATTAAAGAATGTATCGAACGACAAAATTTATCACCACAAAACAGTAAAATTATTATTTTTAGATATATGAAATTCACATTTTTTCTATAATACAGCTCAAGATCTTTTCACTGCTATGTTAATCAATCTTTAAATCTATAAATCCTTTTAAAAGAGTGAGTATAGTCTTCAAGATCTTGATATAAAGCTGCCGATTGAAAACAAAAAAGATGATTAGATGATTACATTTGACCTTTTTTTACCAAAGTTACAATTTCAAGAAGATGGGAGTACCCTTCTGACCCTCGTGTAGTAACTAAGTCGGACAAATACTTGGGGTAACTGAGGATTAAATGAAAAGAAAGTCAGGATTTAAATAAAACTATGCGAAATACTAATTAAACACGTTTTCTTTCAAAATGAACAATTTTTAATCATACAACATTTGTAAATTATTATAAATAACAGAATTTTGTGCCATCAAACCCGACTATAACGGGTTGGTTAGTGCATGCATATTATATCATATTACTTCATATAAACTGATTTCCTTTAGTAAGAATCGTTTTAAATGAAATTCATTAAAAATAGATTAAAAATACTTTAACCCTTTAACATGAACAACGCCCGAAACCGTATCGTTGTGACCTGCGTTGGTGTTAGTACGTCATGGTTTCTACTTCATTTTCTTAAACGCTGAATTAAAATATTAATAATTTTACTTTTCATGTATACTCAGTAACGTATGATCAATTATTTAAGTGCTTTTTCAGCTTAGAAAGTAAAAAATTAGAGCGGGCAATCAAACGAAATAGATTTTATGACGTTACTACTAAACAAGCTACGGAACAACTCAATTGCAATGAAAATAGCATATGCTGTTTTAATCTAACCTATAAAAATTACTCAAGTACCTATACGCATACATTACTAAATAAAATAAATATTTTATTTTCATGTCTTATGGATAACTAATGCACTTTAATAGAATAAGTAGTTCCTTTTCCTTATAGTCAGTTTTATGCAAAAACTTGAACTTGACTCTTTTATTATTTTGCTTAACAGGTTGAGCGCTAAGCCAATATAAGCAAATTTTTATGCTTTTTGTGATCTCCTATGATTTAATTGAAGTTTTAAACATTTAATAAAAGCTTAGCATTTTTTCTTTAATTTAAGATAATAAAGATTAGAAAAAATAGGTTGTTGAAATAGTATTATCGATTTATAATTCAGTACTGATACAAATCATAAATAAATTTGCAACAATTCATGGCCATATATATAGTGTCTAATAGTAGATATCTAAAACTATTCTTAAGTTTCTAAGCTAGTTATTGATATTTCTTTCGCATACTGTTTTCACTTTCCTCTGTTATTCTTTATAACTTTCAGATTATTTTTTTAGTCGGTTCTTTTTTTTTTCAAAAATTTTTTTCAATTGTATACAAATTATATCAGGGACAGATTCTAGACAAATTGTATACAAATTGTTAATCATTTTTTATAATATCAAATGTTTGCAAATAACGAAAATTTCTGATCAATCTCCAAACACTTATTTAAATATACGAGCCAACAAATTTTACATGAGGCAGCGCGAATTAGTTATGTGTGTGCAGCAATTCAGGTCCAGGTTGCGTCTGCTCAAAAAAGCTCAGGAGTTATCGCTTGAGCATGATGACCTTGTCTGAACGAGGTGGCTATTGGTGGTCGCAATTATTTAGTCCAGCATTTTAAGATATCGATGATCTGCGCATCCTTACGATACTAGAAATCTTGCAAATTCCTTATAAATTGCACATAAAGCATCTACTTATAAAATAATAGATTATAATTTAAGGTTATCAATCTTTTACGGTTTCTTGTAAACAAATTTGGTTTTATTTATTACTTTTATTTTATTTTACTCATCTGAAAACATAGCGCTCCTCAAACGACGGCAGTTAGTTCAATTATTATAGATCCCAAAAAATTGTTCTTATAATTATATAAAAAAAGTATTATTACAGCATGTCACAGAAAATTTTTCAAATGCTGAAGCAACATGAAACTATTCGTTATTAATTCGTCTTGAAATGGTTTTCCGTATTAAACATTAACAATAGTCATTAAACGTCAAACCAGAAAGCAATTTCATGTATCTTCGATCTTTGAAATGCTTCCTCTATGAATGTTTGATTAAGAGTTTTTTTTTCATATAATTATAGGAAGAGTTCTTCAAGATTCGTGATAATTGAATAATTAAAACATTGCATTGTGTGCGTCATATTACAAACGTTATTTTTCAGATGATTAAAAATAACATAAAACTAAATTTTCTTTTAAATAAGCAATCATAAAATATTTTGTTAACCTTAAAATATAACCTACTGTTATTTGAATAGATGATTTGTGCGCAGTTATTGGAAAATGTGCAAACAATATTCAAAATCATATTTTTGCCAAAAAAGGTTTAAACTAATAGTTAGATATATAAGTAAAATTAAAATCATGTGGGTGTGGGATATTGAAAATACCGAAAAGTCACTGAAAAAAACGAATCCAACAGTCAATAAGAAATTATTTTTCTTCCCACTGCAAAAAAAAGAAACGTAGAAAATGAGTTTTAAAAAAACTATTTTTGCCGTGCATATCATGAGAAACTGGCTTTTACACACACACACATACACATACACATACACACACGCGCGTACGTTCACGCACGCTCATTCTTTAAAAATGTAATGTATTTTGATTACAAATGTCCCAAAACATGTTTCTATCTGTTTTTTTTTTCAAAAACTTTGATTTTACAAAACTTCCTTTTTGTGAAAGCAATAGTTTTTACCGGAGCCATCATAATTATTGTCATCATCATAAGTTATATATACACCAAGTGTACGGAAAATAATTATGTTATATACTAAAATAAAACTATAGTACTTTTCCTAGCAAAAGGTAATACAATTACCGTGGCCAAATAGGTAAAATGCTGTACAAAATATATACAAAAAATATTTTGTCACCTGTGGCTATTTTAAATAACTAATAATTAACAACTTAAAACCAAAATTTATTTTGACAATCACGTATGTATATTTTAAGAATACATGAACAATTTATTTATTTGTTTATGTATTTTAAGAATTCATGAGCAATATATGAGTAATTATACAGAAAAATTCGTTTTTCTTAATCCTAAAACAAAAGATATTGGAGATCTCCTGATGAGCCGTCGCACCGTGAAGCTTAGAACTAGGAGAACTAATGACCATTGTTATTTGGCGAATTTTCTGTCAAACAAAGGATTGTTTGATGTTTGTTCTGGAAGTCGCTGAAGGTGGAGGTATACGCGGTAAAGACTCGCAAAAATGATGATGCGCATGTCATAGCATTGAATGTTTTTAATTGGTTATGAAAGTTATTTTAACAATTAATTGGTAAATTTAATTAAATTTATTGTAGTCAAAATGCTGATCAGATGAAAAAAAAACATATATTTTATTTTACGTAGAAAGTTGTTAGATATTATTTATTTTAATGTTTCATTCAAATAATTGACATATTTTTCAAATTAGTATACAAAATAATAGGTTATGATAAAATCAGCAGAAAGTTTAAAATCAGTATTGATATTAATTAACAATTTAAGTTGCTGAGTAGCAATTAAATAGAAAATTAAATATTCTTCACATAGACTTTAGCGAACCCGCGTCGCCAGTGACGCTCAACTCTACTACTTCCAAAAGACAAAATGACGGTTTCTAGCCAACAATTATGTACATAACTAATCAGATCATCTTCTGATTGGCATTAGACTGTATACTAACATTTTATATGTTTGATCCTCTAGAAGTGCAGATTAAAACGCTGACCATTTATTAGTAGTAGAAAATATTAGAGCTCGACTGGAAATAAATAAGGGTAAAAGTTAAGCTAATAGAGAAAATTGATTCAGAAAATTAAAGGTAAGAACAGAGACGATTAAATATAAAAGTGAGATTTCGGATAAATTTGAAACGCTTCACAACTCGGAGAAGAATGAATCTGGAATAATATTAACGGCACTATTAGAGGTTGCAAAAACAACTTCACGTACCTCAAAATATTGATGCAGATTTTGTTTAAGAAAGGTAAATAGAATATACTTTTTTACATTTCTATTAATATATTTTGATATATGTGGTCTTAAATTAGAAAATATCCACTGGCTAAGTTATATTTAATTAAATTTTCGGTTTGGTATTCCATACTGAAGTTCGACGGTTGTGTGCGACCGTCCAGGCATATACGGGTAAAATGTAGTGATGAAAAGAAACATTCATGATACGTCTATTATATAATGTTTCAGCATTACTAGTGGTGAAATAAGAAGAAAAACTCGCACTGATACTTCTACAGAGTCTAACATATCTAAAATAACCGACCCTTTATATGATAAAGATTATACACCCTCGGTGTGCACCATGGCGAGGATGATCTGAATGACTGGATCGCTGATGGCGAAGATATCTGAGATGATTTTCTTTCTGACATCAGTGTCGGACAAGGAGAACCCTCTCCTGTCGCAAATATCAACATAGATAAGCGTCCCGGTGTTCAGAAAACCAAGCAGCATGTAATACAGGCAAATGCAGCCCGCCTGAGAATTCTCTATATTATTGAAATAAAACTATATATAATAATAATCTTATATAATAAATAATATTGAATTATGTAATTCTTCAATTGTGTTCCTACCACTGAAATTTTAGCAGAAATATTAGTTTATGGATTTTTGAAAAAAGCCAACTTTTACCTCGTAAACTCCTGGACGGTCGCACCCGACCACTCTCGGGAATCGTATTCTAGGTACTCGTATTTTTTACGCGACTATAACAGATGGATTCTTAGTTTGGGATCGTTTGAAGCATAAATTAAAAGTAAAACAATTCCTCCATATCAACAAAGTTCCGTCGCCGTTAAAGGGTTAAAATCAATATAATTGGGTTGTTTCACGATTTTAAAAAAATACCAGAAGCGAAAGATTAGATTATATTATAGTACAATATAATAAAATAGTTTGAGTGAATTATAAGGCCTATAAACATGTTTCTTATTTATTTGAAGTGGAACTAAATTTCAAATCTTATCCTTAACATACTATAATCTAAACATTCGAATTGATAGCGTTATTACGAATCTGACTAAGTTTTGACATGCTTATCAAGTTTTTGAACCATTATTAACAATCGTTGCTATAGAAAAATAAATTTGAATTGACTATTGTCTGTCCTCTTTCATCTTGTGCATTCAATCTAATATGATATATGGCCAGTACATAGACTCTGAACCATGACGTCACGAATATGGCTACCGCCGCGTAAATTATACCTTTTGAAATTTATAATAAATTTAATTATTATTTTAGCACATGTACGGTCACTCAACAAATCTTTTTTAACGTAGTTCATTTCTATAGATCTCAGACTATACGAAACCATTTTTTCCAGATTTAAAATTTTTTTTTAAATCAGACAATTGATCAATTTTTTTTTTAAATATCTATGTTTTTACTTATTTTGTCCCACAGTTTAGTTTTTATTATAAATATGACAATGGATGGGAGTGGAAACTAAGTAGCGGATATAAACGGTTTAAGTACTCAGCAGATGGAGGAATTACGTTTACCAATTACCGAATGTACATGGCAATCAGGTTGAAACAGAACACGACAAAATCAACATCAATTAAGTTTAAAACGAGAAACCTTATAGTTCTAAATAAGTACACATTGCTATTAAATAATTCATAGATTAAAGAACAATAAAGTCCCGCGAATCAGCCAGATTCATAAATTAATCAAATATGAAGGAGTAGTGCTAGTGTCTAGATTTCACAAACTGATTTACGTATGTGGGATAAGAAAGTTATTATATACCTAGTGAATGGAAAGAAGCTATTATCATTCCAATTTTCAAGAAAGGTGATAATCGAGCGCGTGGATTCCGGCGTAATAGTTCGACAAATGATAAAATGTTAGGCAATTATGTGAGAAAAAGTGAGAGTTCTGAAAAGTACAATAGAACTTCCCGATACTGTGAAACTCGGAACTAGTTGCCTTCCTGCACTGTCAATGGCGCACCAGCCAATCAGCGTCGATCACCATGCGCGTATCTAAGTCACATATTAAACGTACCTTCCCAATGCTCAAATATTCACAGCTCACTTTATTTACATACAGTTTTATTCAAAATATTTTTTATAAAACTCTTACATTTCTTCAGTTTGAACCTTTTGATAAACTTCTTTTATCAAATTTCTACGGTTTAAACTTCTGTACAAAAACAAATTTTTTTCAATTATTACTAATTATTAAAAATTAATATTTTTGCTAAAAAACAAGTTCAATATTATCGACTAAGCTCCAAAATCTAATCAGTTCTAAGTTCAAACACATGTAGTATGCCTGCAAAATTTCAGAGCGTGATATGTTTCTCTTGAAGAGCTATGGTGGATACAAATTTTAGTTTCATACACACATACAGACAGACATTTTTTAAAAACCAATTTTTATGACTCAGGAACCTCGAAAAAGTTAAGATTCATCGAATCTCTGAAAAATTTTTTTATCATGATTCTAATTTTAACATTTGTAGATTATATAGATTTGGCAGGAGATAGTAAATAAATTGTTATACAAAATGCAGATTCATTACTGAAAGTGGACTTAGAAGCAAGAAAAGAAAAACAAAATATATGATTAGTGATATATTAGGAGTAGAACAGAGAAATGCTGATCTAATGATTTTCAAAATAACTTTTATAGAAGTTGATAGATTTAAATATTCCGGCACAATGGTAAACAATAGACACGAAGTAGAACAGGAAAAAAGAAAAAGATTATATTAGGTAAATGACTATTTTTATGATGTTAATAAATTTACAATATTTCTTATCGTTACAAAAAGTTGTTTTAAAAATATTGAGATAATTATTAACCGTCTAAAAATGGGTATTGCTTTCCTCATAGAGGAATCTTTGTGATAGTAAAAAGAAAAATTTTACTAAACACATGTTAGCAACATGTTTTGAGATACTGGGAATCAAAATACAGTATTTTAAAAAATGTCTGTATGGATGTGTGAGTGTGTGCGTGTGTGTGTGCATGTATGTGTGTGAATGTAAGTATGTGGATCAACATTACTCTGAATATACTCAGCAAAAATTAATGTTTCGGGGCTCATTTTTTTGTTTTTCTTTCCGTTCTTGTTTTTTATAGGTTTTACGATTTTCGAATTCTAGTTTTTTGGGTTTTTGGATACCGTAGTAATATCATCGGTTGAGTGATAATGCATTTCAAAGAGCAGCAAATTACCCACCTGAAATTTTGAATAAGCCATTTCCCTTGTTTTGTTATTCACGAAATCGTCATTGTTTTCAAATGGTTATATCTGTGAAATATAAGAATGAAAATATTTGAAAAAATTGAGATGATTAGAAATACTTATGGATAATAATATTCTGTAAAATTTTTGAGTCTTTATCTTTTTATTTTGAAAGGAAAAAAATATTTTAGTAAAAAGAAATTGATTTTTATTCAGTATAAAGCATTTGATATCAAACTTTCCAAAAAAGTAGCACTTTACTATCTCATGAACGAGTTCTTAGCCCAGATCACAACGACCTTTATATTTCGACATATTTGAGGTTATGTATTTTTTCAATTTTTTTTTGATCGCTTATATATCGAGAATGGCACGGTAGTTATTTTCCAAACAGGGCTAATTTTTTTCGTATTTTAATGAAGATTCGTAATCGAAAATAAATTTAAAAATTCATCGGTTCGTTATTTATTTTATAACGATTATTCAATTTTTGTATTTTTGAGTTTTAATTTTTCGAGTTTTTTGGTATGTTAGAAATATTATGATATATTTAATGTAAATGAATTAAACCGAACATAAAATGACCTATCTTCTACAACCGCAAATTTTAGATAGGCTTTTTCCCTTCTTTTGGTTATACACGAAAAAGCCATATTTAGTTTAAAGGGATATATCTCGGAAATCTATGATGGCAAACCGTTCACAAAATTTTAGATAAGTAGGAATTCAGTAAATCTACGTACTAACATCTGATTACAGTTAATTTAAATTTTTGATTGATTTTAATAAATTTCGTACACAGAAAAAATTGTTGTGATAAGGATTATTACCTATCGTTCTGTAATTTTAATAAAAAATTATCTTTTGTCAAACCATCAATGATACAAAAACACATCCTTTTTGATTATTTAGAATTATTAAAATTGATTAATTATAATGATTATTTGAAAAGAGATATAGCAATTTAAAATTAATTTATTAGAACAACGAATTTCATATTATAACAATTAATTTAGTTTGAGGAAGTTAAATGTCAATGAATTGGCAGCGGTTTCTTTTTGATGTTTAACCTTTTGAAACAAGAATATTTGGTGGAAACTTGGTATGTAAGAATATTTCTGGGGTCACTGTTTCCAAATCCGCTGTTAGATTTTCAAAATTCAAAATGGCGGATCAAATGTGGCGAACATAAGTGCTATTTCCCAAAACCGGCCCCGCCAAATATTATTATTTTTGTTGGTAATAAGACTAGAACAATGCAATCTGCAGATTCAAAATCAATAAGAAATTTTACAGTGCAAGCACCTTTGTTAATAATTGCTGAAGCTATCTTTTACGTTGTTACATGTTCTATAAAGAGTATTAAACTGTAATACGTAATGATGTTCATCCGCGAAAAGCGAAACCATACTACCTCAGTCTTCCTGGGATGTGCATTCGAGGGCTCTTTCCATTGTCTTGAAATTTTTTTAAATTCTTAAAATGTAGCGCGATAGGTTATACTTATTATTTTGTGAAATTAGTACGCGAAACAGATGATTTTCTTCGAGTGTGAATTTTGTCAAAAGCCATCTCAAGCTGGTGAAAAGCGAAGTGGTTCGCGTATATGTCAGTACAAATGCGTAAATCGGGCACTTCTCGCTCACTATTCAAGCATGAGAAACTGAGATTATGTATCACACGTCGTATCAAAGTTCTTTTTTGTTTATTTATTTTGAGCCTTTGCATTAAAGGATTTCAAAAATTTGAAAAACGCTGGTGTCAATGGAAATTGCTCTTGATGAGAAATTGTGGTAATTACTCAATAGAAAGTTCTGTTTTTTTATAATAAATATAGGAAAAATATTGTAATGAATTTTTAAGGCCTTTGCACGAAAAGAGAAACAGGAACATGCATAGGAAAAGACACAAGAATAGTATGGAGTGCTATATCTATATATATGAAGAACAGGAATAAGCACGAGGAATAAGCAGCTTGTTCTTTGTGTCTGTTTTTGTTCTTCATATTATAATATATAGATATAGTACACTTTTATTGTATTCGTTCCTGTGAATGTTCCTATTCATTTATGTGTGCAAATGCCTTTATACCATTTTAAATCAATCCATAAGAATAAAATGCAAAGTAGGAGATGCAAAGCAATATATCACGTAGAAAATGTATTGCCTTGTACATTCCACCGTAAACTTATATTTTCTGTACGAGTAGTAGTTTATGTTCACGTATTGTTACGTGCCTCTGAACTGTTACGACTTGGCCTTTTTCCGTGTGCTGCACTTGCTCTTTCTCTAGTTCAAATCCTCGCCGAACGTATATATATATATATATATATCAAAAAGCGTACGTTGTGCGCGCAGACCCGCGCGACGCTTTCTACATAAGAAGCCGGAGGACATTTCTCTGGCATTATAGGTGCGTATACGCGTCAATTTGACAAATGGCGTAACAAGCAGCAGGGAAAACGAGCAAATTAGTTAGAGGATAAAGACGAAGACGCAAGTAACATGATGAAGAATGCTCGTTAAATGCCGCTGCAATGACAGGGATGCCGATCAAGTTGCGCATTGTGCGAGACGGAAAGTTATTTCGCATTGGCCAGGAAAGCGGAATCACGCTGCTCCAACCGAACGCAGCGTTTGAATTAGCAAGACGCTGACTACGGGAGAGCAGAAGGCAAATACGCGCTTACCTGCTCGACTGCTATTTTATGTATACATACATGTATCTATTCACTTTTAAGTATAGATATATACCTATTATTTTAAGCCGCGTGAGTTGGGAATGTCACGTTGTTGTTTTTTCATTTTCTCGATCCTTATTCTCTATACCTTTCTGAACGTGACGCTCGATTATTGTTAGAGGTTAGTCACTTCTCTCACTTATTCACGTAGGTGCATATGCACGATACTGAAAGTTTTAGTGATAGCTCGTGAGAAATTTTATGTTATAATATTACACTAAAATAACTATATCGTATCGTACACGATATATATTTTAACTCACTCAATATCACACCGTCAAAATTTACGTATCGATATTGTAATTATTCAGCGTCAGATTCAATGTTATATAGTAAAATTAGCGACCTCAAATCTTATTTGTAATATTAAAAATACATTTTTAAATATCTTAATTTCTTTTAGTAGGCGAAATGTTCTGTGCAGATTTCATGCTCATGATTTTACAACATTGGATCAAAAGAAATTGGCTTTACGATGTACAGGAAATTTACGATATTGTTTTCTCAGTGTAGATACGCTATCTATAGTATTTCGCAATTAATTAAATTGTAATAAATTACTTTTTGGGGTTTCCTGTGAAGCAGCTATTTTTCATTGAAAAAATTATCTTAGCATGTATCATAAAAATATGTACGTAATGCGATATAAGGAAATAGTATATCGTAAAAGAGGAAAACTCAACTATTTATCTGTATGACCTAGTTTGTACTTCTAAGTACGAGTGGGCAACAAACTAGTAGTTTATTTCATCGAAAAGTACTTTACGTTTATGATGCATTATTTTTATTTTAATCACTTTGGAAAGAATAATGTATGCTCAAGTATAAAATACACAGAGTTGAAAAATTTGTAATTGTTTAATTGATATAGGATATAACATCACTGTAAGTTAGATTTATTTTTTCAAGTTTACTCACCGATTTTTTTTAATTCAGTAGTAGTCAACAATCAAGAAACAAGAATCTGTCTATTTATATAAAGCAGGTTGGCCAGAAAAAGTAGCGATACCTCAGAAATCGCTTGAAAAAGGATATTTCAGTCAATACTTTCTCGTTTTTAATGTTGCAGTTTAATTTTGGAGAGGCAGAGTTTGGAGAGATAATAGTAAAATATAGGAAACTCCATTCTTAGTACAAAAATTCGCTCTTCTAATGCTACCTCTTAAGTTTTCTTAAAATCATGTTAGAAATATGTTTTGGGCCATTTAGAATCAAAATACAATATTTTTAGAAAATGTCCATATGGATGTGTGTGTATATATGTATGTGTAGCACCATATCTCGAGTAATTTACGGTTAACTTTAATGTTTCAGGGCTCATTTTTTGTTTTCTTTTTTAAATGAAGGGGGTTCAAAAATATTCTTTTTTGTTTTTCGATGCGTTTTTGTCTTTTTTTATCGGTTTTTCGAATTTTGAGTTATAGTTTTTCGTTTTATTTACTATGTTATTAATAATATCATCGATTTAGCGATAATGCATTTGAACGAGTTTAAAATTATTATCTTTTCCGACCCGAAATCTTTTATAAGCTATTTCTCTTTTTCTGTTATACACGGAAACGTCATGTTTTCTTTAAACGGTTATATCTCGAAAATATATCATGGAAATATATTGAAAAAAATTGAGATGATCAGTAACGTCGAGTAAAATATTCAGTAAAATGTTTGAGCTATTTTATTTTTTTTTGCCGGGAAAGAAATCATTTTCGAACGATCATGTCGAACAATAACTTGAGTAAATCGGCATTATCTTTTTGAAAATTTTCAGAAAGGTAGCTTTTAACTATTGCTTGTCGCTAAGTTCTATACCCAGATCATGAGGACTTTTATTTGTCAAGATATTTAAGGTTATGGCTTTTTTTCAAACTTTTTTTGATCGCTTATATCTCGAGAACGGCGCGGTTATTTATTGCCCACTGGAACTCATTGCTTTCATTTCGGCGGAATTAAAAGAAAATTTTAAGATTCATCGACTCATTTTTGTTTTACAACAATTTTACTATTTTATGTTATTCTGAAAGCAATGAGGGAAACTAATGTAGTATGTACAAGTATTACGATTGCTTCAGTGTAAATGCACTTGTAAGAGAATAAAACTATCTATCTTGCCCGACACGAAATTTTGTATAAGCTATTTTTCTTATTTTGTTATACATGAAAACGTCATGTTTAGTAAACGGCGATATTTTTTATTACGTAATTTATTAAAATTATTTAAATATTTAAATTAACTGTAATCCGATGTTAGTACGTAGATTTACTGAATTCCTAATTATCTAAAATTTTGTGAACGATTTGCTATCGTAGATTTCCGAGATATAGCTGTTTAAACCAAATATGACTTTTTTCGCGTATAAAAAAAGAAGAAAAAGAGCCTATCTAAAATTTGCGGTTGTAGAAGATAGGTAATTTTATGTTCTGTTTAATTCATTTTCACTAAATATATCATAATATTTCTAACATACCAAAAAACTCGAAAAATTAAAACTCAAAAATCCAAAAATTGAATAATTGTTATAAAATAAATAACGAGTCAATGAATTTTAAAATTTATTTTCAATTACTAATCTTCATTAAAATACGAAAAAAATTAACCCTGTTTGGAAAATAATTACCGTGCCATTTTCAAGATATAAGGAGTCAAAAAAATTTTGAAAAAATACATAACCTCAAATATCTTGCAATATAAGGTCCTTGTGATCTGGGCAAAGAACTCGTTCAAGAGATAGTAAAAATCTCCCGTTTTGGAAAGTTTCAGATCAAATTCTGTCGATTTACTCGAGTATTGCTGGTTAAAAATCGATTTATTTAAAAAGATTTTATTCTCTGCAAAAGAAAAAGATCAAGTCTCAAAAATTTTACTGAATATTCTATTGTAACATTATATTTATAATATTATTTTTCACAGATATAACCCTTTGATAAAAAAAACAGATTATTCAAAATCTTGAATTGGAAAAGATAGGTAATTTTATGTTCTTTCAAATGTATTATCGCTCAATTTATGATAATAGTCGTAAAATTAAAATTAAAACTAAAAAATCGAAAAACCGCTAAGAAACATAAATATTAACACTCTAAAAAAATAAAATATGTTTTTGAGCCGCCATCCTTAAAAAAATCAAAAGATGAGCCCTCAAAAATTAATTTTCACCGTGTATACTCAGAGTAATGTCACTGCGACACACTACACATCCATACACACACATGCGCGCGCGCGCACGCACACACATTCATACAGACATTTTCTAAAAATAGTGTATTTTTATTCTTAATGTCTCAAAACATGTTTCTAACACGTTTTTAGCAAAACCTTTTTTTACCATTAGAAAGCTTCTATGAGGAAGCAAAAGTTTGTAAGTTAGTTACTGTGTCCTAACAACCCCCAAAAATCAATTACTGTGCATCCCGACCAAACACTGTGCTCCAGATACAGATTGCAATTTAATTTGGAATTGGTATATTTAAGCAAGAAAAATGAACTAGGATAGGATATTTTAATATAGGTAGAAATTTATTTGAAAAATTTAGTTGAAAATAAATTATTACTTATTACGTATATTAACAAAACTTTTATTACATTGTATGAAACGTAATTAATATAGATGTATTTCTTCACTTTTACAAGCAGGTTTCTTATCGATAATTATAGTAAATACTTAAGTTCGGGTAAGAGAGTTTTTTATTTGCATTGTAAAGAGGAGGTTATGGTTGTAATTCGGTTCTTATACATAAAGGAGCACTTAAAGATTAATGAAATAATATAATACGTTCTTTTTAATCAAAGTATAATTAGTTATATCGTCTGTCCCACAGTAATCGGCACAGCTACCCCACAATGTGCTAAATTATTCAATGTTTTGTTTGCATATATCTAATTATCACGAATATCTAATGGTGTTTGCATTGTACAATCAGTACCGAAGAAGAGCTAATATGCTCTCGCAGAACTTGCTTGGCCTTCTCATCCCGATGCACGAGTTCAAGGAAGGCAAAGACTGTAACAGGCTCCAGCGAATCGAAATGCGGTTTCGCGAGCGCATAACCGTAAAAAGTCGTGTGTTCACTTGCGGGCGGTTAAGCGCGTATGCGCGGCTCGCGAGAAGAGGAATTTCCTATGGAGCTTCGCGGGCTTTCCTCGGCCGCTGTCGGGCAGCGGACAGTCGGGAGGAAGCGCCCGAGCGAGCCGGGACTGAACAGCCGTCGTACAATCGCGACACGTGCTTCTATAGCAGGGTTATACCCAAGCGCTTGTGAGTACCCCAAGTAATCGCTATACGTACTTTGCAATATTTCTTTTTTTTACTCTTGTACTCACGTGTTATCTATAGATTTATCGCGGCATCGATTATTTCTAAACAGACCTTCTTTCATCAAGGTCAACCAATTTTCTGCACAAGTGCAGTGAATTATAAATCAAATATTTATTTGTTTTGCTAACGAATTCTTTTACAGTCAAGTGTTCAATCACCTCCATATACTTTCAGAGAATGTATATAAATAAATAGTCATATTACTATTCTATACGTTGACTTTTACTATGATTATAAATTACCAGCTGTACCAACGGCGATGTACCTACTTCAAATATTTATAAGTGATTAATATATTTATACTTTAATTGTTTAACTAATTTAATTAATTGTTTAATTTATTATAATTATTAAAGCCTGTATTGAACAAAATTTTGGGGAAACATCTCTTGATTCTGTGAAAAATAAAATAAAAATTATCTGCTGAATTAATGCAAGAAACCGGATTTGCTGATGCTTTTCAAACGTGGACCGTTATTTTAGAGCGAATCGCATTGACTAAAATATCTGCGTCTGCCATACACATTTACGTGGCTACACATTTTCGAAACAATATTGCCTTGAGAGAGAATCATAAAAATAATACGACACACCAATGTACGTTAAAGTATTAAATCATTTTAATTAAAAATTACTCAGCATACTGGAGAATCTAATAAATATTCAAGATTGCTAGAATATAATCGTTATTTTTTGTTGTTATTTCATCAATAACATATTCAACGGAGTAAAATAAAAAAATACTCTTCAGGCACACAACATTCCAACGCAAGAAAAGTAATTTCCACTTCTGTGTAGCCATAGAAAACGGCGCGTAACTCTACGAACTTTGCTCAACCACATGCGAAATTATCCCAGCGCGCTCAGAAAAACCTGGCTATTCGATCATTTCGCACGGTCACACAGGCATTGCAAACGTATTTATAACCCTGTTGTCGGCGTGTATTGTGTCGGTGCTCCCGCGAGGCGTATTAATTTTTTTGCGCCCCGTAGCGCGCCGCGCTACGTGTAGCAGGAGCCGAGTGTGTGCGGGCCGCATTCTTGGCGCGTAATCAGGCCGCAAAACAGTCCTCCTTTTCCAGCGCGGTGTGTCCGATCGATCCGCGACGCGGCGAGGAAAAAAAAAGCCTCGAGTACGGTGGCTGCGCGGCATCGCGGGCACGGGCCCCCTGCGCCAGATGGAAATTCAGAGCTGCTCTCGTTCAAAGACAGTCCGACTTTGACCGCCTCTAGGGACAGATCGGTATCGCACGCGCGCGACCAGTCGTCTCCGTCTCGGCCCACCTCACTTTACTTCTAATGTTTCATCCGCGCACTGTGTCACACTCGTTTATAGGCTCGCTTCACCGGTGAATCGATGGATCGACTGACACTTTCATTCGTTTAAATAAAAGCTTTTTAAATCGTTAACTACAGTTAATAGATAGACTATTTAAGCTTTTAAGACCAGGGGAAGCAATTAAGTTGTTATAGACTCGGAATTATAAAAAAGTGTTTGATTCAACATTTAGTTGAAGACTGGTGCAGTGACCCTACGTTATTTATTCACAATCCGTGCGACACCTATTACATGTACAATTTCATCCTTTAGTTGAACTCTGTGTGCCGAAATCTCATTTACACGCTATACGCTGTCCGTCACTTCTGTGCTACGCTGGAGAAAAGTTATCATTTATAAATAAAATTCGTGCCAAGTGAGAAGGAGCATAGAAAAAAAGGAAGCAAGCGCTTTGCGCAAGTGTTAATGAAATTAGTGGCGGAGAAATGGTCCAGCAGCGGCAGCGGAGCTGTCGCAAGTAGCCGGGCCTGCCATTAGCTCGGCATCCGAATTTCGGCTTCTCGGCTGTTTTTTTTTTCTCTGCCACGGGACCGCAAGGACGTGGCTGTATAGGCGCGATGCCAGCTGCACGCAACGCGCCCGCGATTTGATAAGCCGGCCAAGCATGGCACCCGACGCCCGGTGAAAGTGCACTCGGCGGCGCTTTGTTCAGCGTGCCGCGGCGCCGCGGAAAAAATAGAGTCTCGCGCGCGACGACTATCCGCGACATCTCCAAAGCAGGAGGGCCCTTTCTTCTCGCGCTATTTCCATAATCGGCTGGATTCTGCCGCTGCATCGCACCGATCTCTTACCGAACAACCGGATAGCGGAAGAATTTGCGTCTCGGCTCGATCGGCTGGAGCCGCGGCTAAGGTGAGCACTTGGACCGAGGGAGAGCGATTTTCCGCTGACGATGATGAGATATGGGTTTGGGCATTTTTTTTGGTTACCCCCCCCCCCCCCCCGGCTTCTACGCCGATGTAGCGACACTCTACTAATGATGGACAATGACGTTTTTCAATTTATGCAGGAAAATTGGCACATTGCAACTTTTAGCAAGGCAAGAAAGCTGCTTATGCAATTGTTGCTGCTTTTTAGCATTCTGCAGCTAAGATTATATACACTTGATTGACATTGTTTTTTGTGCATTTCAATGGCATAATTCTTACCCTACGTGCTTTCACAATTCGTACACAAATCAAATCGCATTTCTATTGCGTACATAAGTAGCTATAAAAATGAATAATTAGAAGATTATTTGTTTTCACAACTATCGGCGTATCGTAAATATACATACTCTATTTGGGTTATCGGAACAAACATTTACGACCTTACGAAACCGATAACCTCATCTGCGTAAACGTCTTTTTTTTAGATGAACGCATAACTACACTGCCCAACAATTTTCTACGTTATTCATCGTGCAGTTGCGTGTTCTAGTCAGTACTTCCATCACCTCGGGCGATACTAAAAGTTCATGTACCTGGAAACTAGACTTGCATGAATCATTCCCATATTATCGAAAGTGCCAGCTCGCTTAAATAGGTATCCTTGCTAATTTAAGTTACTCGATTACAACGCGTTATGTTCAATTCACTGTCATTTTCCTCCAAAAACTTCCGAGTTCGTCGGCATCATCGACATTCATCGATTTGATTTAGGGAATCATAAACTCAGTGTTTCGAAAAAAAGCCATAATGTACAGTTTTCCGGTACAAACTTTCCAAATGCAGGGTACTCGAAATACTATTGCTTTTACTACTAAGAAATTACGCGTATAGATTGCTCAATTTTATATACGATTGTATAATGTGCGCAGGAAAATAAGCATGAAGGAAGTGCGCGTACGTATGCGAAGAATAAATAAATTGCGTGTCAAACAGCCGCAGGTGAAGATCTCCGCATTGTTATGCATGATAGTACGCTAACACTGAATAATTCATGAATCTAAACGTTAAATTATTACGCAATGTTTGGAGTATGTCAACATTGTTTTTCTATTAGACAAAAAAAGCAATTGGCGTGATTTTTGTGTTCGAAAGTACTATATTTTTATTTTATAATAATCCATTGCAATTAAGAATAATTTGGTGTTTTGCTGTAGCTAAATAATATTTTCCGCAATAAAAAATAATATTTAAAATAAAATGTTTATTTTAAATTTTAATTAAATTTTATTACGGAAACGTCTAAATTACAACCTTAAGAAAGTTAGGCTCATCAATATCAGTGCTTTAATTAACTGCCTTTTCATATATTATACCGATTTAATTTCTTCTGCTTCTTTATAAATAGCTATTAGATAAGATAGTAAATAAGTATTATGTAGGCAAAAACAGCTGTGTTTAAGGTAAGGTACGTGTAATCATTGAGAAGTTTAATACACAATTAAAAGTTTATTCCCTAATCGTGACTCAACAAAAATGGACTAAAAAAATGGTAAATTGATGGAGGATTGACAATGATAAAAAGATAGGACATTTTGGAAGGTTTTCTTATTATGTCAGACATAAAAGTTTCAGTACGCGCGTTAAAAAACTAGGGACTAAATTAATGCGTGCTCATAAAAACGCGAAACGTAAAATGAAAACGAGCGCAGCCGAGCTCGTGCGCGCGCATGTGCAATCGGCAATACTACACTACAAAAAATTTTGCTTACTTTCAGAAAGAATCCGTACTTAAAAAGAGATGCAACAATTTTAAGAAATTCGGTGTTCTGAAAGTACGAAATCTCCAAAGTTTCTTAAAACAAGAAGATTTATTTCCTGAATTTAAGTAAAATTTTTTACTGGAAAATATGTAAATTTTGTTTTCTAAAATTCAGAACACATTTGTTATTAATTTAAGTAAATTTTGTGTCTTGTATCAGTAACGTTCTTTCTTATAGTGATTATATTACAAATTTGAGGTAATGACCTCAATTTGTACCGATAAACAAAGCAGGTACTTTCTTAATATATAATTTGCGTACAATATTAATAAGTATTAAAAAAAAACAGTTTCACTGAGATGTTATTCTTATCTAAATCAGCATATTTAATATAATTCACACATTCAGTTTCTCAAATGATTCACGCATTATTATACAAAAAAAGTTAAGAATACACACATAAGTAAACGTACCAGTGGCTTATGTAGGATTCGAATGTATGTATCTCTTCGAGTACAAGATACAAAATCATTCAAATAAACAAATTAAATAAATACAAACGTGTAATGGAAGTTGAATCTCTCGAGTGTTCGAAAGTAAGGTTTCTTTTTATATGTATGTGGGAGATTCGGAGCATATCGTACAATTTGAAGTTCCAGGTAAATTAAAAAAAAAAGAAATTCTTTACTTAAGTTATAGAAAATTGTATATTTAATAATTTTGGAGAACTAATCTTTTTTAGAATTAATTTTTTGGTTTTATTTTTTACAAAAATTGCTTTGAGAAGGTCTAAAAGTGCAAGTTTTACTTGTATCCAGCATAGTTTCCACGTACAAAATTACTGTTTTTACTGTTTCTAGTGGGATATTAGTCTTTTCCGATCAATTATTAAGGGGTCCAACCCGAATTAAAGACGGTAAAACTCATTATCCATTATATATACTATAGAAATATTTTGACTTAATCTAAGTTGATGTAAAATTTTACATCTTACATCAACTTTACTTACATTAAATATGTCTGTTATATGTGATTTTGCCATGATTTAAACCCCTCTAAGTGGTCTTTACAGTCCTGTAAGAATTCGCTAATCTACATTATTGAATTTAAGGAGGTTCATGCGATGTATATAGTATGTTTTTTAAAAGACCTCCTATTATAATTAGCTACAATATGATTATATGAGTACAATATATCTAAAAGATAGACACTTCAAGTGACGAAAAAAGAATTATTTCAACAAAATTTCAACAAAATTTGCATATTGCAAAAATAGATATCGTCAGTTAAAGAAAAACTCGACAAAACACTAGAATTTTCTTTTTTTTATCCTATTTTCTATTACAAGGTTTCATTGTATTCCTTGAATAATTTCAACGGGACATACTCACACAAAAATTCAAAAATAATCATTACCTGAAAAGTTACATCCAATTGTTTATACTTACTCATGTATGCTTCAGAAATAATGTAATATAACTTTTCAGGTCGTGATTATTCTTTAATATTTGTGCCGGTGTGTCCCCCTAAAATTGTTCAAGGAATAAAATGAGACCTTGTAAATTAATTGAGATAAAAAATAAAAAGATTCTAGCGTTTTGTCGAATTTTTCTTTAACTGACGATATCTAATTTTGCAATATGAAAATTTTGTTGAAATAATTTTTTTGTCACTTGAAGTGTCCATTTCTTAGATATTTTCACTCAAATAATTAAAGTGTAGCTTATTATAATAGGGAGTCTTTTCGAAAATCTACTATATATGTCGCATGAACATCCTTAAGCCTTTTTAATCACTTACCACGGGTTTTTGAATCAGGCGGTACATGTTTCATAATTACTACAACTTTAATCTGTTCTTCTAAAGTATACTCGTGGACTTTCGGACATTTCTTTAAAACAATTATTTTCAACTGTAAGACCACACATATATCAATAATAATAGAATTTTTATAGTATTTTCATAGTATGAAAATATTTCATTTAAATAAACGTAATATAGCAAGTCCATGAGTACACCTCTGAAGAATAGTTTAAAGCCTCAATGACCATAAAAAATGTACCGCCTGATTTAAAACCCGTGGTAAGTGGTTAAAAAGTTTAAATTCAATAATGTAGATTAGCGAGTCCTTAGCGAACTATAAAAACCACTTAGAGGGGTCTAAATCGTGGCAAAATTACATATAACATACATATTTAAGATATAAAAACTTGCATTAACTTAGATTACATTAAAATGCTTTTGCAGTGTATATAATGGATAATTACTTTTTACAGGATTTAACTATAATTAATTGCAACAAACGAATTATTTATTATACTTTTTGAAAGTTATTTCTTGTCTCCCAACTTTGCGTCATCTCTTTAGCTTTTTTGAAAAATTGTTATTAAAACTTATTAATTTAAATACTATGTTACAAACATACGAGCTTTAGTCAGTTATTATTAGCTATATTGTACATCAGCTGCTCTAAAGTTCATAATTTCACTTTTAAACACATATTATTGGCCAAAAGTTCACGAGGCATCAAATGAGTGTCATCTGCCGAACAGGTAAAATCTTGATATTTTTTAAACCCTGTTTGTTTAAGAATTATAAACTCATGCAAGAAGAAAACTTCCTCAATCAAAAAGTTTACAAGAAATAAACAGTTTCAGACAGCGTCATCTGTCTAGTATAAAATTATGAGATCGTAATTATTTTGGTTTTCTTTGATTTCTATAAATTCAAATAACTAATAATCAAATATTGGTGTATGCTAAATTAGAAACGACTAAAAAAAATATTTACTTTTAGGCCTTTTGTGTTTTATTAATAATATTGCACTTAATTATACCAAGTAATTGTATTACGATTTCTACCGCAACGAACGCTTCAATGTTTTTGTTGTCGATTTGTTTGCCTAAATTGTAATATATTTATTTCAAAATTCACATCTAATGTCTTAAGAATGTATATCATTATATATAATTTACATAGTTTTATTCTGTCAAATTGTAGTAAGTCTTTCACCTTATCACACTGAGAGAAATAAGATAAAAAAATGGCTGTTTCAGGCATGTCAATAAACCTCCCAAAGAAAAGGTTGACCCGATCATATAAAGAAGTCTGGGCACTCGCAGGGTTGGGAGCGTGCTCTAACTGAATCTCTGAAATGATCTGAAATCGACTATGACACCGGCGAGAGAAAGCTCGAATGCTCGAATTTAATGTTTACATCTTCCTCTCGCTGGCGCCATATTGGATTTTGCGGCTTCACTTAATTCACACGTTCGCCAATGCTTTAGGTATAGGAGTGCCCAGACCTCTTTGTATCATCGTGGTTGAAACTTTTTTAAAAAGAGGAGTAGCTCCTTTTTTACATAGATGCTACTTTTTTTCTGGAAGCTAAATTTACTTAACCTCGTAATCCAGAATTTCAAATTAAGAAAGAAAGGAGTTGCTACTTTTTTTCTAAGCTGTTGCAGCTTGCCACTTGACTACTAAGATAGACTTTTGTTTTGTGTAGAGTCAACGTGCGTTGCAGTGGATTCGACTTTTTATTTCTCTTCGTGCAAATATTAATAAAAAACACATAAAATATAAAAATTATTACTGGACTACATTGAGTAGAAATGTTGACTATTATGTACAAAACTGTTAAAAATACTGTTAGAATAAATTTTACGGGAAAAATTGCTAAATAAATAACTGTTATACTTTTGTTAAATCATCTTTTAATTTTAAAAACAATTGGAAAACAAATTAACATATTATAAAATTTGACTAGTAGAAGTAAACAAATCATTGAGATGATATATTTCAATTACATTGTATAATAACAATATCTTAGAGAAATCAGTTATTATTAATTAAGTACTTATTTTCTTTAGAAATGTAAGTAAACATTCATAACCTAAAACTTACGGTTCAAAAGATGTTCCTAAAGTTGAAGCAATGCTGTTTCTTATTTTAAGTAAATTTGTTTCTTGCAATACTGTACGATTGTTTCTTAAGTAAGATTTTCTTAATTGCTGACTTAAAGTAAAGGTGATTTTTCAGATGCAACAGTTTTGAGTAAAATTTTTTGTAGTAGTATTCGAGCGGCATAAATTATCCTCGTGGATATGCGATGCATTCTCTCGTGAGCGCGTTTTTCAAATAAGCCAGCGCAGAGCAGCACTTAATTCGTGCGTCTATTCCTTAATTGCAGAACAACAAGAGAGCTGCGGACCGAGAGCGAAGACCGTAAAAAAGTGGACACTTGCTTTGGACTATACAGCACGCCGCGCCGTCAATGCAGACCGGTATTATATTCCGCTGGGATACCTAATCTAATACCGCCGTGAGCAGCGGATTTTTCTCGAGAGCGAAGGACAGGGTCAGTGATCAAAGACGAGGGAGACCACAGAGAGGTAGGCTATTACTGGCCCAATGTTTTGACAAATGAGAATATTTGCATTTTGACGTTGGGGAGTAAGTGAATGACTTCTGTTCAGTGCGGGATGCGGAAGGTAGGGCTGAGTAGCTGCTGCTGGCTGCTGGCACTGCTGCTAGCGGTAGCCACGTGCAACGACGAGTACCAGTCGACGATCAACAAGCTGAGGACCGTCTTCTCGTGGAAGGCCTTGGACTTCGCCTTCGGCAGCGATATCGCCAGGGAGGCCGCTATCAGGACCGGCAGGTTTAAGCCTGGCGCCGCTATTCCTATTGACGTTGACGTGCATTATGGTAGTTATTTCATTTACGTTCGTTTATATAGGAGTGCGTGATGGGCGCGAATTTAATTGAAATTCACTTTTTCTTACAACTGTAGAAAAGTATGCGGAATTAAATTTTCATAAAATTATATTATTATAGCAAAATATATGAACATACAAAATAATGAATGATCGTTAAGACCCTATAGAAAGTTTACTTCTATGAATTTAAAGAAGAAGAACTATGATTTGATTTCGATTTTTAATATTACTAAAATGTAAATAATACAATCATCTTTTCTTAAAGAATGCGTGACCTTGGGATTAGTCAGCCTTTTCTAACGTTTCTATTGGTTGAGAAATTCGCAGCTATATTCTGCATTATTTATTATTTTTAAATGGCAAGTTTCTAACTTTGATATGCACGCGAAATGCGCACAAGATGTGCTAGTTAATTAAAAATTTTACATGGTTGGGGGAAAAATGGGCGCAATCAGGAGAGGTAATGTTGGTACATGATTTACTGAATAAGATCAGTTGATTTGTCAGGAGATTTTTCAGCTGATAAATTATCGTAAAATTAAAGAGCCTAATGACTTCTTTAAAATGGTTATTAATAGTACGTTCTTTATCAATGTAATGATATTTAAAGTTTTAAATATTCCGAGGATTGTTTTAAATTTTAAAGATTTTGTTTAGAATTTGAGGTGAACTATGATTCTATTTATATTTCACTTCAAAGAATGTTACTTTTTTTCTAAGAAGGTAATCTTTTCAGATGTAATGTATTTCTGAGTCGAACTAGGCAGAAATGATTGTTGCTGAACTATATAACAATGACTCTCAGTACTTTTCTGCAGTAAGCCTGATATTTTAAATTTATTTATTATCTTGACAAACATTGATATCAATGCAATTCGGGAAACTATCTGCTTTCATTATGATAGTTATCGGAAAATTAAGACAAGCCGTCATTTTCATTTTAGAAATTTCTGTATTTGTGCTTCGATTATTATAAACTTACCTTGATACCTAATGTTATAAGATTGACAAATTTCAACTACAAGTAGAAAAGTCGTGAAATCCTTTCGTTATTTATTAAAATAAAAAAAAACGAAAATCTTATATTTATCTCTGAAACATTTAACACTAACTTTACTTTTTTCTTAATTTCCAATCTTGATGATAATTCTTTCATGAATATAAATGGTTTCGTTCCATCATAATGAAGTCTTTCACATTCATTTTGATATATTTTAATGTATTTCTAAGACTAGGTTAAGCAAGGTCTTCGCAAGATATAGACGTTCTAGAAAAAAATGTGTATCACAAGTAGTTAATGCCTGATAGTACAAGTGATAATGCATATTAAAGAAGAGTACTTTACAAACTGAAAAATATTAGAAAATAGAGTTATGATTGCGCAATCGTAGATATCGTTGGTTAAAGATAAAGTCTCTAAATTTTTTTTTGTTTTTATTCGTCTGTTATAAATGTTAAAATACTCGTTTAATGTTTAAATACTTGTTTTGTTCATTGAACATTTATATATAAAATTACCGAAAAAAAGCAATAAATGTGTGCTGAGTAAACTCCAATTGTTTACAAATTCTTGCGTATAAACACAATTTAATTTTTTCCCGCATGCATTAATTACTTTATGATAACTACAGATAAAGTATGTGCAATCAGAAAAATGAGTATTTAAATATTAATGAAAACAAAACCAAAATTTGGTGTTTAGTGATTTTTTCTTTAAGAAATAATAGCAATCAGCGATTGCGAAATCATAATTCTGGCTTTTAATTAATTTTTCAGTTCATAAATTTCGTCTCTTTGATTTTCATTGGCACTTAAAATATCAGACTTAACTACTTGTGATACAATTTTTTAAAATTGAGTGTCAATAAAAAGAATTTCTAAATAATATTTCCACGGATAACGAAACATTTATAAACAGAAAATCCTCAAATACTGAATACTAGGTTTTGAACACTTATTGCTTGTAAACCTTCCGCTTAAATTTGAATAAATTCTAAAATATTTACTTATATATTTTAAATTTTACCTAAGGTAAATGTACCAATAACTGGCCGTTTAAGCTCACTAAGGAAATCTTTCTAGATTCTAATGCAGAAAATCAGTTTTAAGGTGGAAATTCCGTCGAAATAAAGGAAATACAGAAAAAACTTTCTTCTGTAATAAAATATATGATACGCAAAATAACTGCGCAGCATATTTAGATAAAATGTTTCTATTTACGAAAAAAAATTAATTACGAAAAAAAATTAATAACAAAAAAATAACAACAAATGTGCTTTTACCTAGAATATGAAAAAATTTGCACGCGTTTACAATCCAGCAATCTTTCATTTTCAAACTTACGATTTTTTAAAATAAAAAATACCCAATCCGTGAAAAACAATGTACATTTGTTTACAAAATGTGACACATGATAATAAGAACTATTATCAAAAGTATTATAAACAAATGCATATTGTTCTTCACTGATTAAGTATTTTTTAAAAACTGAAACGATGAAGTAAATTGTCTAATGATTCTAAGAAGAATCTAAAAAAATCATAAGTTTGAAAATAGAAGTTTGTTGGGTTGTAAACGCGCGTAAATTTTTTCATACTACAGGTAGAATCACGATAAAATTGTTGTTATTTTTTTGTTATTAATTCTTTTGCGAAAATAGAAACATTTTATTTAATTAATACTGTATAGTTACTTTACATATAATACTTTATGACAGTAAAATAATTTATATCTGTATTCCCCTGATTTCGACGGAATTTCTACCTTAATGTAGAAACTCTTTTGCATATACAAATATACTGATGTTTAATATCTAATAAGCAAAGAAAAACAACATTTTTAGCTATATTAAATTAATTATAAAGATAAAGAAAAATGTCCCAATACATTAACAGTCAAAAATGGCTGTTCCAGTGTCTAATTTCTGATGTCCCAATAACTTGCCATAACCTCTAGAGCGTATCAAAAGTAATTCAAAAGTATAATAAAACATTATATTGTTGAACATAAACGTTTGAGAGGTAATAAAATAAGTCACAAATGTTTATTTTGTATAATAATTGTCCTTTTATAGGGAGAGCGTCATACAGTATGGACACCCAAGCTTTCTTGGCCATAACTTCTTATTGACACAATGAAAATTAAAATTTCAGAAATGGATTTGATTATTGAATAGTCCTCTACGAAGAAAATAATTAGCTATTTAAAAATTACTTTATGAACAATACTACATATTTATTAAAATATAGTATTTTATAGTTATAAATAACGAAAAATAACAAATAACGCTTAATAAATGTTTGGAGATTATATTCAACACACATGACAAATCATAGCAGATATTTTTCTTCTGAAGAAAGATTAAAGTAAATAGTTGTAATATTTTACTATTCAATTTACATGTTTTATACTAGTCTGGAAAACAGCATATACGAACTTATAAACAATAGGACGTAAATTTGCAGGTTATCCGATGATATTCAAATTTTATACGGGTAAGTCCCTCTGAAATTTTTCGAGGAAGAAAATAAGACCTTTAAAATTAAAATCGGATAATAAATAAAAAAGTCTCCGCTATTTTGTCGAGTCTTTCTTTAGTTGCCAATAACTACTTTGCAATAACGGAATTTCGATAAAAACAATTTTTTAGGCAGACGAGGATACCTTGTTATATAATATATTGACTTAAGTATCATTAAGAGTGATTAAATTATAGTAAAAAATGTTTTTATTCTGAGGTCAATAAGACGATGGAACCTCCTTAATACTGGCCGAGAATTATATTTAATAGAACTCAAACACACGTCGAATCCACATGGCGAAGCACCGTTAACTCGGTACAGTAGCCCAGAACTAAAAATTTTCATACTGTACGACTCTCCCCTATATTTATTATTATCATCAATCTTTTAATCTCTCAGTCCAGCTACTTTTTTCTTCTAATACAACCTTTTTGGATTTTTTTAGGTTATAAATCCAACATATAGCAAAATAAACAATAAATGCACAAGACTTAAAAAAATATTTAATGCAATATCATAATATTATTAAAACTAATTCTATAAATAACTTTATTTACTATTTTTATACAAAAAGAGTTCATAAAAGAACATTAAAATATGGGGAGTTGATGTGGTCAGATATTGGAGCATAGGAGAGAGCACGCATTACGTCGACTCGACCAGTAAGAGGCCAGTCGGTTAGTTATCGGGCAAGATAGATTTTCACGCACCAATACATAGTAACATAAATATTTATATAATAGATAATATAAATGTCCAATTTTGTATTTTCTATTTATGATATACGTGTTTATGATTTTATAAAACCTTTTGTCATGAAAAAAAACTTATTATTTTGATAATTATGAGCTTAACCAGCATCTCACTTTTCTTAGATACTTCGTAAGAAATCAATCGAAAAACACGATGCATTCGTGTACAACTATTCAAACATTTTTTAAAGTACCTTAAACAATGTTTTATGTATTAGTTTATTTTTTATATAGTTATCTAAATAGATAAATTATATTATTCAGCAATAGAAACTCCCATCAGTGGCCAGGTAATCGGCAGTAGCCAGTTATTGGCACCTTTACCTTACTTTATTAAAATAAATTTGTTACAAGAGAATTCTCCAAAAGCAATTCCATTTATAGTTTACATTGTAGTAAAAATTCGAATAAAATTATTGTTCTCCGAATTATAAAATTAAATGTTCCCGACTGTCATTTGCAGTTGTAACAAGTTTGGCCAATAAGCCAACAAGTTTGGCTCTAATTTTTTATCGCTGTTCGCTATGAGCGTTCGCTTGGAAATAATTATAGAATACTCTTCTAAAAACTATAACGGTGTCTGTGACCGAAAGCTAGTCGGCGCATAATAGATCCCTGTATTATCTGCATTACCCACGCTGAATATTAGTTCTTGGACGATGTTCACAGCTTGTGTGATGCTGGCCCGGTTGGTTGGGCGCTTGCCTCTCGTCCGGACGGGCGCGAGTTCGATTCCCAGCAAACATCGCTTTATTTTTCTCATATTTTCCGGTAACCAGTACCGTTACATGGCGCCCAACTTTATTAAATCACCTACGGACTCGTCCGTCCATTTGTTCGCTCATACCCACCTTACCTATTTTTCCATCTAAGATCTCCCTGCGTGTTTGTGTGGTGAATTAAACGGTCATAGGAAAAGCACTGAGCGATTTTGCCAGAGTGCATACACTATGTGGTACGGACCCCTGCACATTTTTATAGGGTTTCTCGGATCTTAGTGTGTATACGAATTGTGACCATAAGGGATATATGATGTCCTGGTCTTCCTATGCGCCTCCTTAGGGAGTTGCGCTCTCAATCAGCTTAGGCCGACAGATCGCGATTCAGGTGGGGGGTATAACTGTGTCGCTAACTGACATCTAGTCGGCGCATAATAGATCTCTGAATTATCGGCATTACTCACACCGAATATTAGTTCTTGGACGATGCTCGCAGCTAGTGCGATGCTGGCCCGGTTTGTCGGGTGCTTGCCTCTCATCCGGATCGGCGCGAGTTCGATTCCCGGCAACATCGCTTTATTTTTCTCATATTTTTCGGTAACCAGAACCGATACAAACCATTATTGTAGAAATGTTAAATATCTCAAATTCTTCGTCGCATTCTTATATATAGAAAAGGTTGTGAAAAATGACTTGGCATCTAGTATATACTTGCAAAAGTTTCCTCGTCAGTAAAACTGATATTTCTAAAATATTCAGTCGTAAATTATAACTCTTTATAAGTAAATTATACCTTTCAGGCAATGAATACAACTTCAAAAATGTATGTAGTAATCAGAAATAAATGTGCCTATTTTGCCCCGACAGTAGGGCATAATCGGCACTTCTGACTCCATCTCGGATATCAAGTTGTCATTTATTCCTAAAGAATTATACTTTAAATTGAACAATTTATACGCTTAGAAAGCCTCTAGTGTTGAATCGAACTTTTCTTTTCCAATAATAAGCAGTAAATTTAGGAAATTAAACTAATAATTTTGTTTATTACACGTAGGCAGTAGCGGGTCTATGGTGTTCATGGCGATGCCCCGCTTGGAGGAAGGTATACCGATGACAGTGGGATACGTGACTGATTCCGTATCGAAAGACGGCAATCCCTTAATCGCTCCCTATCCTGACTGGGAGTGGAACAGGTTGGGCGACTGCGACGCCATAACCAGTACTTACAGAGTCCAGGTGAGTAATCTACCCTATAAGCGACTTAATCGACACAAAAAAGAATGGCACTTTCTAATATAATTTATTGTTTATTCGCGTTCTTCCCGCGTTAATTAAAAGTAGTTGCTTTGAGAATCCGCGAAAGTACATAAGAAAAGTAAATTGACGGCCAAAGAAGTAGATTGAGTGTGAAAGACCAGAGCGTGAAGCAATGGATTTGCCCATTGTGGATGTTAGATAAGCGCGTCGTTGTCACTGCCTCGGCAAAAACTGTCGGGGCGTAGTCGTAGCTATATTTAAAAAAAAGCCCACTGTACTGCTTGACAGATCGACGATTGCGACCGACTCTGGGTGCTGGACACGGGCGTAATTGGCGAGCGAAGGGTATGCCGGCCGCAGATACTCAGTTTCTCGCTCAAGAGCAACAAGCTGCTGAGCCGCTATCGCTTTCCGCGCGACCAGTTCCGCGAGCGATCGCTCTTCGTTACGCCCGTCGTCGACGTCAGGAGGATCGACGCCAAGTGTCGCGACACCTTCGTCTACATCGCCGACGTCACGGGCTTCGGCCTCGTCGTCTACGACCAGCTCAACGCTCGCTCCTGGAAGATCAGCAACAATCTCTTCTATCCGTATCCGCCCTATGGTACCTTCGATATAAAAGACGAGGTCTTCGATCTGATGGATGGCATACTCGGATTGGCGCTCAGTCCTCTCGGACAGGATGGTGACAGGACGCTCTACTTTCATTCGCTGGCCAGTAGGACCGAGTCCTACGTTTCAACGTCCATTATTCGGTAATCTAATCCTCCTCACTTCCTCCTTTATCATCTTAATTCAGCAAACTTATAGAATAAGAACGTTTGTTGCAGAAACTTTACGCTATACGAAAAGAATCCAGACGCGATGGCGAGGTCGTTCAAGGCTTTTCCCATGGAAAGGTCGTCTCAGAGCGCCGCCGAGGCAATGGACCGGAATGGCGTCCTCTTTTTCGGTCTGATGAGCGACCTGGCAATCGGCTGCTGGAACAGCAAGCATTACCCCGACTTCGGAGGCAGGAATATCGAGAAACTCGTCGTGAACGAGGACACGTTACAATTTGCATCTGGCTTAAAGGTCAGTTGAGAATGTCGACTGCAAAACAGTGCTTCAAAGCGATCTGGGAAAAAATAAATAATTATAGAGCTTCCACGGAATTTTTCTGTTTTACTCTTTTCAAGAGTGCTCTTACGAAGAGCGTTTTTTTATTTCAATGAGAACGGTTTTTCAAAGAGCGTTTTTTCTGCCTCTCAGTATACAATCGTTCTTTAAAAGAATCATTTTTAGAAAGAGCAATAATTAAATCTCCCTTCATTATATCGTTCTTTTAGACAGTTATCCTCTCAAAATTTATTCTTCCCAATTACTCTTAGAGATAACGTTCTCACTGAAAGCGATTCTCTCAGTTTTTTGAAAGAATCGATAACTAAAAGAACAAAATTGCTATTCCGTTCTGATTCAACATTTATCTAGTAACCCGTAGTAATATGTGCCATCATTTGGATGGTAATCTATAAAATTAATTTTTATCGAAATTTTTTATCGAAATCTTAATCAAATCGTGCTTGGCAAAGTTTCTGTTATCCAAGAATAATTTCGCTCTTAGTCGGAGTGATTTTCGACTAACTCTAATAGAATCGTACTCAGCATGCTTATCTTCCCCAAAAAATAGTTCTTGCTCCGAGCAAAAGCGATAGTCGTGATATATAGAAAAGATCCGTGCCCAGCATGATTCTCTGTTACCCAATAATAGTTTCGCTCTGAGTCGAAAAAAAATTGTGCCCAGAACGATTCTCTGTTATTAAAAAATAATTTCGCCCTGGAGTAAATTTATTTTCAAACTCGAAATTTATCTCTTTAAAAGAGGGAATGAAAAAAATTTAAAAGGCTTTTTCAATAAGTCTGAAGCACTGGTGCGCAGTATAAGTCAGTAAATGCCGAATGTTTCGAACGTTCCTACAGGTGGTAACGGGGGAGGCCAGTCGTCAAGAAGTCTGGGTGTCAACCGCTGCGTTCCAGCGCTACATGAGCGGCACCCTCCACCCGAACGAGACGAACTTCCGCATCCAGGCGGGATACGTGGACGAATTGGTGCGCGGCACCAAGTGCGACGTGAACGCCCTCGACATCTACAATAAGCACAATGGCAGGCTGCCCGCGCCGACGAAATGAAGGTCGTGGTACCGCGAGAAGTTCAGTCGGGTCTGGCCCTACCTCTACCATCGGCCCAATGACTACGAGGACGCGGATCTGCTGGAGAAGTATCCCAGCGAGGACGAGGTCCGTGCGGTCGAGTACGGCAGGCGGCTACCGATCGAGCCGCCACCGACCAGCAGGCCCGAGCCGCCCTACTTCTCGTGGTACCGAGCCATAACAGACTGTCCGTGTCGATCGGTCAACTCCTACGATCACGGTCAATACTTCGGAAAGTCAAAACCGGTTCTCTACAGTTTCTACATTAATCACGCTTGAACACCGTCTCTTCACACCTTTCAACGATCTTTTCATCCTTCATTTTTACTCCTAGATGAGCGATTCTTTAACATTTCTTTATACACGCTTTTCATTTTTAACCGACAAATCAAACGTCATCGACAGAATTTAAGGAAGCGCATTATACAACTATAAAATCAATTATGATATTTTTCATGCAATTTCTTAATTATATCTTAGTAAATAATAATTTGTTTTTTAACCTTGTTTAAAAAGAATAATTATTACTGAATTGATTACTGAATATGGATGTCCTGATAAAATTGTTATGTTCAATAAATCCTGCAAATTTATTACTCTTTATATCAACAAACAAAACGATTACCATACGTATGAAGAAAACAAACATTATTATACTCGGGTTCAATATACATAAGAATAGAGTTTTTTCAATACAAAATCGATTTTTTTTATTTTAATCATTAAATTAAAAACACAATTTTTATTTGGATTTCCAAAAATTGTTATTTTCTATTAATTTAAATAAACGAATAATACATAAGTATCAACGGGTGAATGACTTTAGTTCTCATTCGCTTTTTTAATTGTAATGGTCTAAGAAAACCATGAGAGTTTTAAATGTGAATATTCTTTTTAGTTATAAAGTGAATCATAGTGTCAAACTTTAGTATTATGTGTAGAAAATCTAATAAACTTTTGTATAAATTATTTTACCGCCATCTAACAGATCTAGTAGATTGTAAAAACATTAGCATTAAGCAAATATTTTTATATGAAGTATTTAAATTTACGTTTACATATTGTACAATTAAATTATTTGTATAACTTTAATTAATTAATATAAACTTTAGAGAGCCGGCGAATACTCAACTGTACAAAAATAAATTTAATTTTAATTTACTTTTTAGATAGGATTCGGTAATATGACTGGTGTATGTAATTTTATAAACGATTCAACGCAACTTATATATCGACAAAGAAAGTTATGTATGGTTATCTGTATTTTATTCATAATTAAAGCGTATTCTCTTTTTTAATAAACAGTAAAATAACTAATGTTTTATTTAAAATATATTAATCTTTCATAAAAAAATAATTATATTATTTATCACGTACACATTGCTGTCTTAAAAATATTAAATAAACCATCATAATACACGTGAAAAGTCACGTAGTTTTGACACTTACGATCAAAATTTGCGTGACTTCTCAGTATTTTTACACAAATGCACAATCAACATCTTTTTATACGTAAACATGAGTTAGCAATTACACGATACCGCTCCAATTCAATCTAAATACAGTGTGGTTAACAGCTTTTACACCAGGAAAAATCATGAAAAACATTTTAAAACATGTATTCTATAATATTGATTTTGGCATCTATTAGTGTATTATTTTATATATGTATATTATTGTCTTTCGCGCAACCAGTATTAATAACTGAATACGAATGGAAATATATTTACTACGATTGGGAGTCAGAATCACAAAGAAATTCATATATTCATAAAGGTGATTATGATTACAGAAAGAATGTACCTAAAGATGTTGACAGAGCTGAAGGTAATGAGTTAAAACTGTAAATCATGTTATACACTTACTTGCATAAAATTGAACTTTTGTATGATAAAACATCCAAACATGTATTACATATTCAATTGATGCAATCATTTTTCCTATGTAAGTGGGTATTATTTGATGTATTATTTACGTATGTTTTGTAGATGGCCAAACATCTGTAACAGTCAAAGGGGGCCCAGGTGTACCATCTACTTTGAATACAGTGTCAAAAAAACATCGACTATCAGGACTACTTTTAAGTCCCTACCCCGATTGGTCATGGCACTACAAGAACGATTGCAATGTTACTACAAGTGTACACTATATTACAGAAAGTATTTAATAAACTTAAAAAAGTGTTATACGTCAATATTACTGTTTTATTCTTAATTCAATAGATTGACGTATGTGGCCGATTATGGATTTTGGATACTGGAACAATAAACAGTGAATACATTTGTCCGGATCAGTTACTACCTTTTGATTTGAATACAGATAAATTGGCAGATAGATTTTTAGAAAAAAGATTCCGCCTAATGTAGCTGATGATACATATGGCAAAGGATTATTGCTCACTCCTATCATTGAAATTTATGGACGGCTTTGTAGTAACACAACTGTAAATATATATATCTCTAATTGTAATTACGTTATTTTGATTATTTATTTTATTATGTAGATATTGTACTCATACTATTACTACTCTATAAAGGAAAAGTGAGTATTGGTTTTGTTTATAATTTTTATCGTAAGATTTACGACAATTTCTTCTTCATGAATAAGTATATAAAAGAATGAATAAAAAACTAATTAGGGGAGAAGCGGCTTGGTAATGCGGCAGCTTGGATGGCGTAATTCATTATCTATAATATTTGTTCGGGTTTGAATATTGAAAGTTCGCTTATTCGATTTAGTAGTATACAAACAGCGAGCACACCAAAAATTATTGAAATTCAAAAATGTTCACGAAAGTTATTGAGAAAAACACAGAAAAGTACGTTTGTACCATCTTTGATGTAAGAAAAGTATACGAAAAAAATATTAATAACTACCTTTATATATATAGAATAATTAAAATAAACATACTAAAAGATAGTTTATGTTGTACACTTTCAAACGGTATAATTTGTTTTTACATATTTTTACTTTATATTTAGTAATTAAGTAAAATTTAAAAAAGAAGTCCTAAGCGGGTTTGTTGGTCCACGAGCGATTTCGCTCTAAATCTTCAAAATTCTTGTATGAAACTATCCATAAGGGAAATGAGATACTTACTCTATTAAGGCGTATTAGTTATGCATTAAAGATCATGTAAATAAAATGTTTATTTGCTTTGGTAGCTAGTATGTAGGTACTCATGTAATTTTTTTAGGTTAGATTAACAAAACATATGCTATATTCTTTGCACATGAGTTGTTTTACTTATAAAATATTTATAAGCTATTGAATAAAGTATTTATACATTATTAAGTTTGATTCAAACCCATTTTTATTAAAAAAGATCGGTTTATATGAAGAAATATGATACTATAATATGCATGCGCCAACCAACTCGTCATCGTCGGGTTGGATGGCGAAAATTTTTTTTATATTCCTTAATATCAATAATTTACGAATGTTATATAAATAAAAATTGTTTATTTTTAAAGAAAACAGGTTTAACTAGCATTTTGCATAGTTTCTTTTTAAGTTATGAGTTAATTTTTTTCATTTAAAAGGCTTTGTAAAACAAACAAAATTTTTTTTGCATATTGGGACTTGTATTCTTTAGAAATGTTATTTAGCTTCAAATAAAGCCCAAAAAAATTTCGATAACAAAATTTTTATTAACAAACTAATAAAAAATCTATTAACAAAGTCGAAAAAACATTAAACGAATGCTCGTTATTGATAAACAAATGACTCCGAAAGTTTTTGGAAAGTATTTCAGTTTTGTTAACGTGGCTCTCTATGAAATCAAATTTTTCTACAGTTTTGTACAAACTATTGTAGATATACAAATTTTCAAACATTTACCTCTTTTAGATTTAGAGTTATCCTAAGAAATGTGTTAAATTCGAATAAAAGTAGGGTTACGAGGAAAGTCATCCTGGAGCACACCCAATTTTTGAACCCGGATGAAATTTTTAGGATAGTTCTTTAAAGTATATAGCATTATGTTTTTATCTAAAATTTATTATAAATTTTGAAAAAATAAAACATTATTGATTTATGATTTTGAGAAAAAAAACACTGGTTTTACAATAATTTTAGGTGTAATGGCTTTTGATAATAAAGTTGTTCAAAATAATTACAAAAACAAAATACACCCTTTATTCTAAATACTTTGAGGAATATTTGACTAAAATTTTAGCCGGATTGATTAATTTGATGTGCGCCAGGATAAAATTAAAGTTTAAAATAGTGGCTTTATTGAATAAACTCAGCATAATTTTAGAAAACTATTCATTATAAATATATTTTACATATCAATAACTGTTAGAACACATCTGACTATTATAGTACAGTATTTAACCTCCAAAACTTGAAGCAAAAAATTATTATTCACTTCCTGAAAAATGTAAATTATCTTTTCGTAAAGCGTTTGTTACTCATTAAAAAAAATGAATTCCATCATAAAAATATTTTTACTTGTTGAGTTATCAATTCAACTGACTTTTTAAACAAAACAAAAATTATTTCGAATTTTTCGTCGAAAATTACTAGAGAGCCACCTTAATAATCCTTGCAAACACCATTTGCCTGAATTTGGCGCATCAGAGGCACCCACGCGCGTGTTCGCGTAGGACTGAAAAGCGCGTCTACTCACGGGTCAATGAACTTAAACTAAAACTAACTGATTAAAACATGTTTAAGAATTAGCATAAACAGACTATAAACGCCTGCAGTTCATTACTGGATTGAAAGTCATTCGGATTTTAAGATTCGTTGCGAAAGAACAAGAGGAATTGCTGATAATATCAAATCGACTTCAAAAAGTCTATGGAAGCACTGTAGATTTTGACGAATCAAATCTTCGTATTCTTAAAGTGCCTATAAAAGCACTAATCAGTGACACTAATTGTAGTACAGTTGTACTGCCTACAGACTTTTTAATTTTTGTTCTGATTTATAAAGAGTGATATGGAATTCATTCTACCTTTTCTATTATATCTTTCCAAGAAAATATTTATTTCTACAGTTTCATACGTATGTAGGAAAGAAGTATCCGAAAACAACCAATGGATCTGAATTAGCATATTTGAAGATTATGAAGTATAATTAAGTTTTATCTGTTTATCTTGTATGTGTTTTGTGATCTAGAAAGAATACGAAAATTAATTTTTGTTATGTGCACAATAATCAAGTTCTTTTACACAAAGATCGTATAATAATTTACGTATACTGTCTTACATTCTATTTGAAATATTATACATAAAAATGGTTTTATGCTTAATTACATTTTATACAAAACTTTTTATGCATAAACAATTATTTCTTAATTATTAATTGTTACGTAATTATGACGATAACAAGATTATTAATGGTCTGGAAATTAAAAAGTTATACTCAAATATTAATTCAGATGGAATTTCAGTTGTTATAGTCGTTAAGTAGCCTGGATTTTTTTGCCAGATTCGCATATTCGCAAAATCGGCAGGATTGTACTTCATGTTGTCTTCATTTTGAAAAATGTATACTCATTAAAGTTTAAGCTTTTTCATTAAAATAATTATTTATTAGATCATATGATAAGTCACAATGAAGTATTCACTGATTTTGATTTTGGCATTAGCAACATTTAATTTAGTATCATCAACTCGTCTAAAGTCGGTTTATGAATGGAAGTACGTTGATTACTTATGGAAATCGGAAGAACAAAAGAAAGAATTTATTAGTAGTGGAAAATATGACCATGAAAGTTTGGTTCCCATTGACGTTGATAAAGCTAAAGGTAAGACCCTCCTTTATTTACCATATTTTAATGAAAGCTTACTGCTTATTTTAAAAAATAACTCTTTATATACTAAATTCAGATGGACGTATTTTTGTAACGGTTGTTGGCACAAAGGGTATTGCACCAGCTACGTTAACAACAATTTCAGACAAGGTGGGACCTTCGGGTCATCTTCTCGTACCTTATCCTGATTGGTCTTGGTATATCAAGGGTGACTGCCAAAGAATCACTTCAGTTTATCGAGTTGCTGTACGTATCAAGTAAATTTTCTTACTACGAGAACAATCGAGTGCGTTTAGCATGCACTTTTTTCTTCTTTCTTATTCTATTTCTCGTTATTCGAAACTAAAAATATTATATAAAAATAGTAGTGTAGACCGGGGCTAATTCGTCAACTTTTGTGATTATTAATTCTCGCATTGGCACTTAGCTTCCTCAAACTAAATTAATTGTTCCAATATGAAATTCTTTGTTCTAATAAATTAATTTAAAATTGCTATATCTCTTTCAAAAAATAGATAAAAAAAAGTGTGCTTTATTATCATTAATGATTTTACAAAAAATAATTTTTTACTATAATTACATAACGATAGCTAATATAATATGATAGCACAGAAATCTTTTCTCTGTACGTAGTTTATTAAATTTTTTGAAATATTTAAATTAAATGTAATCAGATGTTAGTATGTAGATTCACTGAATTCCTAAATATCTAAAATTTTGTGAACGATTTGCCATCTTAGATTCTCGAGATATAACCGTTTAAACTAAATATGATTTCTTTTTGTATGTAACCAAAGAAGGGAAAGAGCCTATCCAAAATTTGCGGTTGTAAAAGATAATTTTATGCTCTTTCAAATGCATTATCACTATATAGATGATATTATTTCTAAGGTATCAAAAACCCGGAAAACTAAAAACTCAAAAATCGAAAAACTACTAAAAAACAAAACCGCATCGAAAAACAAAAAAAATAGTTTTGAGCCGCCTTCCGTAAAAATAAAAACAATAAAAATTAGCCTGGAAACATTAATTTTCACCGTATATATTCAGAGTAATGTTGATTCACATTTATACATACACACACACAAACGCACACGCACACGCCCACGCACACACACACACATCCATACAGACATATTCTAAAAATAGTGTATTTACAAGATTATTTCTTTTACCATCACAAAGCTTTCTATATGAGGAAGAAATATTAAAGTCTTGATTGTTACCGAATTATTCCATATACAGACGTCATTAGAATTAAATAGAAAACGCTGCCAACTACTTTGGCACTATGCTTTCTCAAAAAGAATTTAATTAAAATTATTATATAAATAATGCGCAGTACCGCCCATCATGGTTATTTTCTTGTCTAACTATTTTCATTTAATGATTTGTACCCTACTGAAAAATGAATATTTTTCAATAAACATATTATAGTATATATCGTATATCAAGGTGTCTTTGGTCAGCGATGTGTCATTGATTCTAAAATCCATTTTTATCTATAAAATCACATGAAATTTATATCTATAAACGATTGTGTTATTGATTTTTTTTTCATTGCAAAAAAATACATAAAACACAAAAGCGCAACATTCTTTAAAGTCACTCATTTCAAGATTTCACTACTACTTAACATACACTAGTTTACAAATTTCACCATCAAAATAGTATAAAAGTTATAATTTTTTTATGCTATATTATGGATAGATTCAGATTCAATATTGCAAAAATAAATGATGTCATTATTAAATTATTTTTAATAATTTACAATTAGTATTCTTAATATCGAGGGGCGCGATAGCACCCAATGGCAAGTATTATCTTTGGATTTTTTAATGCAATATAATTCGTAAAGTTGACTAGAAGTATAGAATAGTAAATCTCATATGTAATAATACTTAATATCTAAAAGAAAAAGCACGCGCAGGCATACACACACGCACACACACACACACACTCATGTACATACATTTTTAAGACTACTCGGGTCCCTAAGGCATAAAACATGTTTATACGTTAAGAAAACACAAAAAAATGTATTAACATCACAAAGCTTTCTCTTTGAGAAAGCAATAATAAGACATGTTTTAAATATTTGAAAAAATCGAAAAATATCTGTTAAAAATAGTATGATGGACTATACTGCTCAAAGCTATGTACAAAGTTTCACTTTATATACATATTTAATATGCCCAAACAAAACTTCTGAATCTTAGCATTTAAGTTGAAGATATTTGCTATTTTCGATTTTACGATACAGCCCCATGAACGAATCAGCCCCGGTCTTCCCTATTATCAAAATTGATGAATAATTTCGACATGACGGTCACGTAAGAATTTTAAGAAGGGATAATAAACGGATTTCGATGGTTCAAATTCTACTTTGAACTGTAGGGGCCATTCATATATTACGAGGCGCTATTTTTGTCAATTAGACCCCCTCCGACCCCTTTAACGTATTTTCACTAGTTTTCCTATTCCATCAATACACACCGTAACGCTAAAAAGAATACCCCTCCCCCTTAAAGCGTTACGTAGTATGTGAACGACCCCGTAGGATCAGTTATGGAACATACGTAGTTCCCCTACTACATTCCCTAAATGTAGGAGGTGGATAAAGAATAACAATATTATTTACAAAATAACTGCTAAATTACTACTAGAACCGCATTCAAACTGTAAAGTTTGACTTTTAGATTGACCCCTGCAATAAACTATGGGTTTTGGATTCTGGCGTTGTTGATGGTGTTCAAGTGTGCCCAGCACAATTATTAACATTCGATTTGGCGACGAATCAATTGGTTGGAAAATTAATTATTCCAGATGAGATTGCGCGCGATAAAGATACAAAAAAAGGACTTTTAGTGACACCTGTAGTAGACAATGATGGACCTTTCTGTGCTAACACAACGGTGAGAACGTAGTTTGAATAAAATAAACAACGTTTAAGTTTGTTATTATTCTATAAATAATAAACATCACTTTATAGTTTGTTGTAATTTATTGGTGCAGGTTTATATGGCAGATGAAGAGGGCAATGGTTTAGTGGTTTGGAATAGTGTGCGCCTTTTCCGTCTAAAGAGTGATGTTTTTGAACCCGAAGAAGAAGAGGCCAATATCAAAGTTGGCGATACGAGCTTTTACGCTAAAAAAGGTATTTCTGGGGCTGCATTATCGCCTAGAATTTTCCCACATACGACTCGTTTCTTCACCTTCAGACCTTTGGCTTCTCGATCTCTCTACTCTTCCGATACGCGAGTCATTAAGCGCAGCACTTATGGCGATAAAATCAAATTCTACAAGGGACACGATGTTTTATCAAGTCAAACACCTGCGCAGGCATTTTCCTCCGAAGGTACACTTTTCTACGGACTGACAGAGGAAATAGCCATTGGTTGTTGGAATCGATACAACAAGATGATTCCTAAACACTTTGTATGTTTTATTGTTATTATTTTAGTTTATAGCTAATTTAGTCTGTAATTATATACCTTATAGTACTTTTCATACTTAGGGCGTAAAGTAGAACTTTATGCCCGAGTATTGATCGCTGCGTCCGAGGAATGGCGATGTCGGCCTCGGATGTCGCGCGATCACATGAGGGTATATCAGACCTACGCCCAAAGTACGAATATTGTTTTTTGTAATAGTAGGCGCAAATTGCGTATATTACATTATTTTATACGCAAGGTAGCACACGTGCGCAAAATGGGCATAAGGTTGAAAATCTTACATTTATACTAGTTATGGTCGCCACGCACAAGAATACTTTTTTAATTACAAAAAATGGAAAATTTGTTCACAGAATATAGTAGCAGCTGATAAAGAACGCCTACAATACGCCAGTGGTATTAAGGTGATACCAAAAATAGTTACCAAGTCTCCAGAAGAATTATGGGTGTTGACCAATAAAATGCATAAGGTATTGAATGGATCATGTAATTACGATGAAGTTAACTTCAGAATTCTTAAAAGTTCGGTCACCGAGCTTATTGCCGGCACTGATTGTGAAATGCCCGAAGCAGCCAAACAAATGCTAGAGGAGGCTCTTGATAAACAGCGTGAAGAAAAGTAATTTATTAATGTTTTAAACTTGTCTATATTTTGATTTTACTTTTCTTAATAATACTTTATCTTTTAGTGGAGAAGATGAAGCAACTATATGGGAGGTCATAGAAAAACATTATTAAGATTATTAAGAACAAACAAAAAATGTATGAACAGATCTATAATTGACTAATATAATATAATATAAACATTTATCAAAAATAAATATACTGTAAATGAACATGTGTTACGAAATATCTATCTTTATTATGTAGATGTTAATCTTATTCTAATAAATAATAAGCTATGCGATATTTCCCACAAAACTAATTCATAAAAGATTATAGAATTAGTTCATTATAAATAAGAAATAAACAATCATTTATCATTATTAATTTCCTATTAAAACAATTATATTATTATGAAATAAAATCATTGAAAACAAATTTATGATTAAATTCATATATGGTATTTGCTTACTATATCTTCTGCGGTGTCTATAAAAAGTTGGTGTCATACAAAAACTCCATATTTCATATAGGAGACTGCTGGGGAAGAAAACATTCACCGCGTCAACGGTGGATACTGTTATTAACATAGGAAACTATACCTATATATATCCATATATATGAAAAATGTCCGTCAAGAGCATAGGCCACAAGAGGTCGAATGGCATATTTAAACTCCCAATAGGGCAAATCTATAGAGTGAGAACATAAAAATAAAGGTAATTAGTAACATCTTACACAATAATCACAAAAAATTCTGTCTATCTTTTTCTTCTGCAGAGACAAACATCGTTTTGTAAAAAAATGATTACTAGCAGTCAGCCCCAACACATCAGCACCATTATGATTAAAAATTTTGAAAAGACTTAAAAATTATGAAAACTTAAAAAAGTTAAAAGTACAGCTTATATATATATATATATATATATATTTCTTTTAATTTTTATTGGCTCATATCTCGTCAACGGCTTGGCTTTTTGTTTCACCAACCAAGGCTCATTTTCTTCTTTTATTGATAAAGATTCGAAATCAAAAAAAAATTTTGAAGATTTGTCGATTCGTTTTTGTTTCATAACGCTTTTTATATTTCATGGCATTTTTAAATTATTAATTAATGAATATGCTGCTACTTTTTTGCTTTCTCGAAAAGAAAGAGTTGTTTTGATAAAAACATTTTTTTTGTCGTTTGTTAATGTAAAAACATACTAATGCGAGTGCAGGTAATGTGGCCACCTACACGAGATCTCGCTGTATGCGTTATTCGGGGACGCCGTAACTCCTATAGTATATGTATTGTGACAATAGATGTTGAGAGGCGCGGTGACCCTGCTGCTAGCGCCATCTTAAGAGAGGTCATGTTTACGTGCGAAAGCATCAAATCTCTGATTTCTTAACAGTGCATGTATGTAAAGAAACCACTTTCGTCATCGTGATATGAGCGTAAGAAGAATCATACGGTACATAATATTGTAGCTATTTTTACGTACTTTACGATGCATGGGCTAGTTTCTACCGTAGAGTTTATTTTCGATCCGAAAATTGCAACTTTCGTTGACGTTTATCGGTTGGTAAAGTGGCCATGCGAATGCATTGTAAGGCAAAAGGCAATCGACGACGATGAAAACAGCAATTGCTTCTTCAGAATTCCTAGACCTACAAATCACAAAATACCGACACCAAGGCGCACGCTACGGCACTATGTTGTTAAATACATAAATAATACATGAAGGAAGTCTCTACTAGGCTAGTCTTGACTTTTTGCAGCACTTACTATATGACTTTACGATAAGAACTGATAGGTGGTCACTTTACCAACAAATCGCACATCCAAACGCAAATTGAATTTTAATTTTATTGCGAAAGTTATTGCATTTGTTTACACCGACATTTTTTGGACGTCATTTTTAAAGACATTGAAGTTGAAAAATCAATAATTTTCGAGTTGTGTATGATAGTAGAACTCTTGAAGAAGAGAATAGGACCTCACACATCGCTTTTCACCGCCGAGATTCTGTAGAAATTAACTCATGTAAGAACTGCCAGTACTGACATAACGGACCGATAATGTTAGCCCTGGTATACCAATCGAATTCCAATGCAAACGAATTGATTTAAAAGATATGAGTGATTGGAAAGCGACACAGTACCAATTTGTTTCGTTATACGCATTATACCATTCTTATTTAAAAAATTTGTATCGACGAAAAAATATAAACATCTACTCCTTTTGTTTGTATTATGTCGCATACTTTTTATTCAAAATTTAGCAGTACCATTTGCTGATTACGCAAAAAATACACTTAAGAAAATTTTTTACTCTAATGCCGACTATGTACGGGAAGGATACGCAAGTCACGAATTTTCAAAATCTCATTCATGTAGCAGATGATGTAGAATATATGAATGCGCCATTGTCAGCCTATTCGGCGTTTCCGTTTGAAAGTTGCTTGAGGCAAATAAAAAAGTTGATCCGGACCCCAAATAACCCATTGGTTCAAGTTTCTCGACGCTTACACGAGATACAGTCAGGGACATCACAGTTTATGAAAAAAATGATTAATTCAGTGATTGTTTAAAAAAAGATTTATCTTTTTCGAAATCAATATTGCAACAACAAGATGATGAATGTGAAGTTTTAGAAATTAAATTTATACAATCAGTATTTAGAACAAAATCTCCTGACAACGTTGTGCACCTCGCCACAAATAAAACTTTCGAAATCAACAAGCTATTTTTTGAAGAAAACGAAACTAAAATGCAAGGTTTTATTTTATATTGTGAGAATGCATTTAATTATCCCTACGAGTCTAAATTGGTTGGTTAGAGAGGATCACTCGTGCATCCAAAATTTTAAAAACGTTTAGTTGCACTGATATTTCTAGCAAATGTTTGAAATTGATAATGCTTCAAATGTAAATATATGTCCTCATACAACCATTGTTTGTATATATTTGTACTTAAAATTCAACACAGCATCATATCCAACTATCTAGGTACGTAAAAATTGAAAAATATATTGTAATCAAGTTCAAAAAGTCGTGGAAATAATAAAACCAATTAAATGTTATTCTTATAAATTACGAATTTCAAGTCGAGCTTTAGTTTGAACTTTTCATTTCTTTCATACTGTATTTATCAAATATTACATTCACCAAATCAAGAGACTTGAGAACTTCTTAAAATCGTATCACTTTCTGAGTTCATTTATTACTTGTTATTATAATTTATTGTTATTATTGTAATATTTACTATTATGATTTTTATTATTTAAAAGGTATAAATTTAATACAATTTAATGAATTGCCTTACAATGATCTACACAATAAAATAAATGTTGGAAAGTTGAAAAATTTGTTTGATTATTTAAAAATAATTCTAAACGGTTATTACATAAGTTATGATTTAAATATGGTATACTTCATGAGTGTTTGTTATATATTTGTTTTCAGTATCTGCTAGCAATTGTTTATTCAATCGACGACATATCTAGTAAAAAGAGGATGAAAATGGAGTTAAAAATGGAGCTTCGTGAAAATACTAAGTATGTAGTCATTAAGTTCGAGGATTAATTTTTTATTAGCGGAGAAAAAGCAGTTGATCTGATTCCCCGATCGTGGCTATACAACATCGACGAGTCCTGGTTCTGTAAATACTCGCTGGAGAACTAATATCATTTACTACCGTCATGGCTTGAAGAAGAAAAAGGGTCTGATCCATCATGGATATAATTTTTAATTACAATTGTAAAGGAAGCAAGTAAGTGTAAAAGTTTTTACATGCACAATTTACACTAGAAAACTTTTGCCAACGACTGCCGGAGTTCGGACGGTCTGCTTCTACGAGTTTATACAGCATTTTTCCGCGGATTAGCGACAATCTCCGTGCCGCGAGGATGTTGACCATCTCACATACGCTTAAGAGATATTTTCGAGTACGGAAAATGAAACAAATACTGAAGATGTGGATGCGCAAGGTAAAGTTGAAAACCTGTTACGGATAGAATTCATTAGTAATAAGAAAATGTAACTGTATAATAAGTTGCTTTGCAAAAGGTCTCTAAAATGTTCTGTATAGTTTGCGGCGGTCGTCGGCGGCGACTTCCGGCGAAGAGCGGCTCATTTTGTAGCTCAATAATGAATGAATTAGAGACCAGATGTACTTTAGTCCTTGTACAGAACAGCAGTTTCAATGCGCGTTGTAACAACCTGGCCAATGTATATAATAATACGAGTAACTACTTTAAATACAAATTGTGTATCAATTATTTTAACAAAATTCTTTGTATAATTACGTTCCGTACAAGAGCGTTATCAGAATCGATAATGAGTGATGAAAATGCAGAAAAAGCACTGGAAGATATACCATTAATCGAAAATCTGAGCGAGTAATGAATAGATTCTGTTAATATAATTGTGGATGCCGTTTTGTATACACTTTTTTATAATATATTTTACATTGTTTACAGTATCTACTGTATAAAAGTGTGGATAAAAAGAAAATGACGTACCGATGACGATGTTCGTGTTGAACAAAATGTGACGATGACGCATTATTAAATAATTTCGTGTTCCTATAAATAAAGCCTCGCAGACTTAATGCCTTAGTAGTAACATTCTCGATATGATCGTTGAAGCTAAGATTTGAATCAAAAACAATACCTAAGTCCCTAATAGATTTGACCCTATTTAAAAAACAATCACCAATCATATAATGATGAATATTATAGTGCTGACCTCTATAGAAGGATATATAATGTGACACTTCTTAGTATTTAGTGTAATTTGATGAGACCATTCATCTAAATCATTCAAGGTTTCTTGCAATTTTTGGCAATCATTACTACATTTTACACTAGTATAGAGCTTAGCATCATCTGCGAATAATAATAGATTGCAATCACTTATTTTCTGTTCTAAATCATTAATAAAAGTTACAAATAATAAAGGTCCCAGATGAGAGCCTTGAGATATGCCAGAAGGTATTGCAAAAGGAGCAGAGAACCCTTGACTCTTACAGAACTGAGCCTATTGTTAAGATAAGAAGTGAGCGATAATAACAGTTTGCCTCTCACACCAAAATTATGCAGCTTACTTAACAGTCGAATATGGCTAACTGAATCAAAAGCTTTCTTAAAGTCCAAGTATATTGAATCAACCTGTCCTCCATTTTCTGATACTTTAGTTATAAAATTAGAGTAAATCAAAAGATTCGTCGCAGTTGATCGTTGCTTTACGAAACCACGTTGCTCGACAATAATTTTAGAAAACAAAAATTCACTAAACTGGTGTAATAAAAGACCTTTTCCAAACATCTGGAAACACCCCTAAATCAAGAGATTGATTAAATATTAACTCTAATGGTAATAACAGAGAGCAAATACAATTTTTTATAAATGTGTTAGGTATACCATCAGGACCTGAACACAAACTACCATCCATTGCAGTAATTATCCTGATAAAGTCATCCCTCGAAATTGTAATATTATTTATTACTTGAGTACATAGACCAGGAGAAACAGGTGGAATATTATGAGTATTAAATATAGATTTAAAAAATTTAGCAAACAACTCTACTGTTTCACAGCCATTACTCTTTTCCTCATTAAGATACATATTTCTAGGAAGATCATTATTAGTTTTAAAGCTATTAATATACGATCAGAATATTTTTGAATTCTTAACTAAATTACATTCTACTTTTTCAGTGTATCTTGCTAAGTAAAGTTTCGACAATCTAATACATATGGCACGAAGTCTTTTAAACTCTATATAGTCAAACTGTAATTAAACATCTTCCACATTTTATGAATTTTCTTCTTCTCAACAATTAAACATGATAAAAACATTAAAAATGATACATTATAAAGCCTCTTTTTAGGTACATGTTGTGTAATTTTTTCATGCAACTAATACAATTAAAGACAATATAAAAAAGGAACTAAGACATTTATTTTCATTTCGAACTGTACTTCGTCATCAACGTCACACTTTATATTTGCTTAACATTATATAGATCATCGATATTACAATATGAATTTATCATCGAAATTACATTTAGTACGTCGTCGCTAACTCTAGCATTTTATTTATCTATGTTTTCGGTCCGATCAACCAATGCGCAATATTGCCAGGAATTACTTGAATTACGTTTCTATAACTACTAGATTTTATATATAATTTTCATGAATATGCTACTTATCTTAATTTACTGGCAAATATAGATGTGGCAAAGATTTAGCCCCTTCTACCGCGGTTCCGACGCGTGGTCGACACTTCCCTTCGCCGAAGTCCGCCGGAACTACACTCCCGCAGCTCCACTTTATATTTGAACTTTTCAGAGATTTTACGCAAATCGCGTTTGCGTTCCGATTAATCAATCACTATCTCGTTCGTGCACAATACAATATTATTATAAGTCGTGGAGGACCTTCTCACGGTCGGAGATTGTCCGGTCGGCGCGTCGAAGAGGAGAAACACGCGCGGCGATCCACAGTAGAAAGAGGGCGAGACCGCTTAGACCACGGTATTTACGTGCCTTAATTTACTGTCCCATCTATTGACAGCTCGTCAAACCTCCTTGATGATTTATCCTTATGCTCGCGCGGGAGATATTTAAATCTTATTTTCCCTTCGTATTTTCATCCTTTACAGTTGTTTTACAATAGAATTTAAAGTATTATAAAATATCTCTGTATTAATATTTACATCGTTCGAACAGAGTAATTCTAACCAATTTACTGCTTCAATATCTCTATTAATACTATCATAATTTACATTCTTAAAATTAAATTGAATATTTTCATAATTAAAAGAATTAATATAAGAAAATTGTGTCTCAATAAATGCTGGAGGATGATGGCTATCGATATCCACTAAAAAATCTGTGGAGTTAACCTGTTTGAATTCTATATTTGATAGCAATAAATCCAACGTATACTTTTTATCTACATTATCTAGATAATATTGTTGAAATCCTAATGTAGAACAACAATCTCGTAGAATAACAGCTGCTTCATATACTTTGTTCTTGACATTATGCATATTATATTTTGCAAAAAAATACAAAAACTGGAAAAATAATGTTGACGCGTACACGCCGTTTTTTATTATTATTAAACAATAATAATTATTTAATACAACGCATCGCTCCTATCACTATACAATCATTCTTCACTTCTTCCTTTATATACATACACACACATGTACACATACATCCACAGATGCACCTACGCGCTTGTCCTGTGACAAGTGCGCGTCAATTCAACTAGGCATAGGGACAGCCTGGTTGCAGGGCCACACGGCGCTGAAACCTCCGCTTGTAACACGACAGAAAAAGCAACGGCACTCTTCTCTGCCGCTACGATGCGTCTTGTAACGTGACAAGTACGCGTCGCCTCAGCTCGGCATAGGGGAGAGCCGGGCTAAAGGGCCACGTTGCGCCCGAAAGTTCCGCTTGTAACACGACAAGCAAAACACAAAATACCGCGGTAAGCTACCAAGGGTATACATAAGGTAAAATACCCTGTACCGGGACAAAGTGAAAATTGGGAGCAGTACTGGGACAGTAGCAAAACACTTCTATTACTATTAAATCTGATAAAAATATCGATGCATTAGCGTTGTTTATGATGTTATCTTTGTAGTTAAGACGATATTTTGTTAATTTAGAGCTTAAACTTATTATAAAACAAAATACAAATCTTTTGAGGTTATGTTTCAGAAGCGTGTATAGGCGAATTTTAGTCCCACTTCACATGCCTCTCAATTTGCATAACCTAGTAGTGGGACACATTTAATAATATATGTCCCACTACTGCGTCCAGGTCGATATAGCTTGTCCCACTTCTGTATCCTTGCGTACATTTTTTCAAACATACTCTTTTAATATAAAAAAGCATTTTAATGTCTTTGTACGTGCATAAATAAGTAAAATTGATTGCAAATTAATGATTAGATTTAAATGTTTTGAACAATTTTGCTTGTTGGTTCTAAAATCGTTGTCCGTTCGTGAATCACATTAAAAACTGTCCCAGTACTGGGTACTTTACCTTAGCCGACGGGCCATACTACGGGCAGTCCGAAACGAGGCCAGTCTGCGCCAGCCCTGTTGACCAGAGCCGACTCAACGTATCTTTGCCACTCGCCCTTCAGGACGAGTGTGTCGCGCATAGACTGTGGAGAATATCCTCAGTTTATGTCATACGTATCGAAATCCACATTCACTCTTCATACTTTGACACACACACATCCAATTTTCTCTTTGTATCATTCTACTTCTCTAATTTTATCTCTCGATTAATCTCGCCTCACATTTATACTGTTTAACATTAAATAACTAAATCTCATTATTTATTCCTCTGAGCTATCCCACATCCTACCGCTAAAAACTTGCTTGCATATTTTATTTATTCGACATAACTAATTAGGGCAGACCATGGGTTCCGGGTCTTGGATTTTTATGAAACTTTGGGGATCGATTTTTGAAACCTAAAAGTGGAGCCTAGTATCCGTAGTTTTATCCCATGTGTTAATGCTAAAAAACATTAGCATTGCTCATATAGGTAATGCTAAAAAACAAATATATATAAATATACTATCAACGTTAATGAAATACACCGTATCTACCGTACAAAGACCTATGGGATAAAACCACGAGTATTGGGCTTCGTTTTTAGGTACCAGAAAATGATCCCTAAAGTTTTATCAAAATCGCTGACCCGGACTCCGTGGTCCCTCCTTATAAGTCACAATCGAAGGATGCTCGTCCCCTTGACTTACCAAGGAAAAAAATTTTCCGTACCCTGGATCAAGTCAATATTAATATATCCAAAATATTATTATTTTGTGATTTTTAAAAATGTTTTAATAATGACAGCATTTATTTTTGAAATATTGAATCTGTATCTTTCTATAATATAGCATAGAAAAATAAAAAATTTGATACTAATATTTTTTATGATGGAATTTGTAAACTAGTATATGTTAAATAGTAGTAAAATTTTTAAATGAGTGATTTAAAAAAATGGTGCTTTTTTATGTCTTATGCGTTTTTTTGCAATGAAAGAACAAAACAATAATTCAATCTTTTATATGCAGATTTCATTTGATTTTATAAATATAAATTGATTTTAGAATCAATGATACCTCGCTAACCAAAAACTCTCACTATACGATAATATGTTTATAGAAAAATATTTATTTTTCAGTAGGGCACAAATCACTATGGATAAAAATTGTTAGACAGAAAAATAACTATGATGGATGGTACTGGCAGCTCTTCCTTGTTTATAATAATTTTAATTAAATTCTTTACCATCCCAAAGCTTCCTCTATGAATGTTACGGATAGCGGCAAAATTCAACGAAATATCGCGATAAAGATACAACAGCCAATGTACGAAAAGGGGGGACTCAAGTTTCAAATAGAGCGATGACTCGGACGGCGGCTTTGTTGCGTGCGAATTTGTCGCGCGATGCGATTCGTCGAATTATTCGAATGTTATGCGATCATATAATATCCAGTAAAAAAGGTTTTTGCATATAGCGATATATTTGTAATGTACTAGTAAAAGTAAAACATTATGTATCTGTTTATCATTTACTATCAATATAGGAATGAACATCTTTAATTATAATATTGATATACTATCTTCATAATAATAATGTTGTTTAGTAATAATATTCAGTCTAATAAGCAAAAATATGATTGAGCTTGAAATTAATAATTAAGTATTTAATAACTGAGTTTATTATAATAAAAATACGAAGAAAATAAGATGATTGTAAAGGATAGCCCAAGTAGAAGAAAGAAGCGAAATATCTAGTATTGCCTAGATAGAACCATATAAATATTATGAAAATTTGTAATCCTCTCCAAGCTTTTAGGTTGAGTTTTTTAGTTCACGGGTACGCCCGTGCTCTAGAAGCCATACATGCCCGGGAAATCCCGAGGCCGTGATTATAATTCATCAGAAAATCAACGATTTTCCGAAATACGTGCACGGTGAGATAAATTTGATCCGTGGCCGTGAGGCTGTGAAACGAAGCCGCAAAAAGTTCGGAGGCTGGTTGCGAGGCGCAAATTCACGAAGCTTATCGCATTGAGGGGAGGTTTTCGGCGAATCATAAGCAGTAGTAGGGACACGACTGCGGCAGGGTATAAAAAAGACCGCGCACTCGTGTCGGGGCTTTTTTCTACTCTGGCTCTCCTATAGGTAAGGTCCACGACGTTATACATATACCATCAAGAATATACTTCATGATTTTCTAAAGATAAAAAACATTTATCTGTCATATTTTTCACATCCCAGTTTCCACCGTTAACAATGAGGAAGCAAAATAGTATCAAAAAGTAAATTACAATTCCGTATATTTAATACATTGTGAAATAAGATTAATTTACTTCTCAAATTATTCCTTTATTTTTCTCGATCGAATGAGACCTTGAGACTTTTATAGAGTTAATAAAATATATACTTATAGTTTCGTATATGATAATAATCCATGGTATTTTAAAACAATAAGTAAAATCTTTTAAAAATCTATGTAAAGAAGCTTATACTAAAGTAAATAAATATACAAAACCTTATTCCGTAAAGTTTTATTGTTATTGTTTAATATATTTTGCAATTAACTTTTTGTAAAATTTGCTATGACGATAGAGCGGGGCGGGGATTACAAACCAGAGTTGTTTTTTTTACATATACTTTTTATCAATGTTTGAGATAATTAAATTGACAGCTGTTTATTGTAAATATATATTGTCGATATTGACTAAAAAATTGTTTACTGAATTTCATTCCACCCAGAAGTAATAATACCAAAAGAAATTAGCTGAATGTCTCTGATGCAAGTGAAAATTGAACCGTAACGAACGCGCGTTGTGGGGGAAACGCGTGCTATTTTATTTACTGATATATTTGAAACATTATTAAAGTTCATAATGAATGTATTAAGTGATTTATCAAAATCTTGTATTAGATTAAAAAGTATGTTTTCGCTAATTGCTAGAGTGCCATTTTTGGTAGAACACAGTTAAAACTGAAAGTTTAATTACATGAAATGTACGAATTTCCTCCGGTCCTCTGTAGATAGTTGCTATCTAAGTTCGGATGTATCCTTACCCAATTATAATTAAGTACATTGATTGTACGTATTTACGTAAATGAAATAGTATTTTCCCAGGAAATATATTTTTCTTAAATATGATATTGATAAAACCCACATAATTTTCTTCAAATTCATTTTTAAAGTAAAGCGATATTACGTAGTTAGTTTTAACGATGTTTTAATCATTCATTTTTCAGTCCTTGAAAATATCACGCCCGTATACGTAAGTATATACTACACACGCTTTTTCCTAATGATGTTTGACAATTCGGTTTCTATCTACCGTCTCAATTGTGATTCATGCTTGAACGTGTGATAAGTCAGTCGTACAATACAAATATTCGTACAAGTGCCATTCCTCGTAAAAGTAGTGGAAATTTGAGTACTATTTCTTCTACGCGATTTACTTAAGTCGTCGGCGATAAATTTTTTCAGTATAGTTAGTTTGTGTTGAATGGCATACAAGCATTAAAAAAATGCAAGCAGTATTATGGCTTTTGGCATTTGTCAGTTCCGCATATGCTGTACGTTCGCCGTTAATAACGGAATTCGAGTGGAAATATTTTGATTATGTATGGGAGTCACAAGCGCAGAAGAATGCGTACATTCAGAATGGCCAATACGATCCGAGTAATTTGACTCCTATTGACGTGGACCGATCTATAGGTAAATAATACATTTAAAATTTTTCTATCTATTGTACTCATTCAAAATTTAATGTACCTATGTTTAAGAGTGATTAGACTTTATACTTCTTCGTGATATTTGATAAATTGTATGTAAATATACTATTTTATATATGAGCGATTATCACGAAACTGTTACTATTTGGTCAGCTCCGTGGCACAATACTTTATTAATTACGAATCTATTTATCCATTTAAGGGTATAGTTTATAGGTTATATAAGTGTATATATTTTGGCTACAAAATGTTTGCATTAACAGATATTTTAAGAAGCATAATTTTTAAATTACTTAAATCTTACATATAGGTATAATGTATATCTCAAATTCACTGCAATTTAAAAAAAATTATTCCATGGAGCTGATATTTTGAGGATATTTTATCTATTTATTGTATGAATTCTGCTAATTTTCATAACTATGTTTTTAAATATTATGTAAAAGTATTATATTTAACGTAAACAATCGCATGATTTTTTTGACGTCAAAACTAACAGCTTCGTAATAATCGCTCATATGTAGTAAATAATATTAATAACACAAACATTCTTATCTAGACGCTTGATTATTTCCTTAGTATATTCATTTAGATATCGCAGATATGTTTGTAATTTCTTTAGATATCTTATTGTTTGCTGGGACAAGATAATTTATTAGAAACATTAAGATTATCATATATTTCTCATGGTATTTTGAATTAAATTGCATATTATTTAATTTTATATTAAAAATTTAGTATAATTATAATAGATGGTCGCACATTTGTAACAATTATAAGAAGTCCTGGAGTTCCTGCTAGTTTACATACAGTATCGAATATTCGTGGTCCATCTGGACCACTTTTAAAGCCGTATCCTGATTGGTCATGGTATCAAAATAACAATCAATGTAACGGTATTATAAGTGTCTTCAGAGTCGCCGTAAGTATTTGAAAAGGAAAAAAACCTTCCCGATATACTGTTTTTTGATAGGTATCTTATTGTATTTTTAATGAATATTTCTTGAATTACGTAGATTGACAAATGCAACAGATTGTGGGTACTAGATACAGGTAGAATTGACAATGACCGCGTTTGTCCTGCCCAACTATTAGTATTCAATCTGTATACGGATAGATTACTTTTCAAAATCAAAATTCCCGACAACATTGCTCAAGGTAAAAATGGCGCTGGATTACTCATTACCCCAATCGTCGAAACTTATGGCGACAGATGCGACAATACAACGGTAATACGAAACTTCAGTGTTTCAATTGAAATATATTATCAACGCGTCAATGTGACGTATATTTAAAGATCATCAATCAGACGATGATCGATCAAAACAATGCATTTAAATGTATGATCGTTGAATGACTTGACATGGTTTTCAATATTATTTGCACAGGTGTACATGGCTGATGTTGAAGGGTACGGTTTGGTGATCTGGAATGGTATGAGAATTTTCCGACTGGAGGCTGATGTTTTCGAACCTGAGGAGAAAAATGCTAATTTCAACATTGCTGGGGAGAGCTTCTACCTGGCCGATGGAATATTAGGAATGGCCCTGTCGCCCATACGGTATCCTGGTGAAAATCGATTCTTGTCTTTCAGACCATTGGCCTCTAGGTCGCTGTATGCTGCCGATACGCGGGTTTTACAGCGCAGTTACGACGGCAGCAAGATTAAATATTACAAAGGCATCGACGTTTTGCCGCATCAAGCTGCAGCGCAAGCCTTCTCATCTGAGGGAACGCTCTTTTACGGTTTGACCAGCGGGATGGCCATCGGATGTTGGAATATCAACAAGCCTTTAACACGGGAGCACTTTGTAAGAAGAAAATATATAACTGCTCAAACAACTGAGTTCACAAAAAGAAACAGTACCCGAAAAAACTTATACTTATGATAGTTTAATGATGTTTACAATTTTGTTTTTAGAGCGTTGCTATAGCAGATCAACAACGGCTACAGTTTGCTAGTGGCATGAAAGTTATTACGAATCCAGTATTCTTTCCGAAACAAGAAGAACATTTACTTATGATGACAAATCGACTTCAGAAAATCTATGCACAAACCCAAAACTTAAACGAGATCAACTACCGCGTTTTGAGAGCTCCCGTTAGAGAACTTATCAGAGGAACAATATGCGATAAATACTAAATAACTTTAGAAGTCATTTTAATTTAAACATCAAAGGGCATGAAAAAATAGGTAAATTTTATTGAATACAGTTGTTACTAGTTATCGATACAATTATTTCAAAAATATTATTTATTTTGTTATAGGTCCTGATATCTTGTAACGTGACTCCAACGATTTTATTGATTTATTACATTTTAAAATAGATGTAATTATTCAAAATGATGTATATTAAAATAAAATTCTGACAATATTGTTTATCGTGTCTACACTACTTTTAATCTGGCTAATAAAAGAAAAAAAAATTTTTACCCTTTTAATAAAAATTATTTAAAATTCACATTATAAAAAACTAACTTGATTGTTACTTCGATTACACAAATATAACTAGCGAATATTAAATTTTGTTTAATTTTTAAAGTTTTGTGAATATTTCATGAAAATATCCATTAGGATATCAAGTTTTGAATAAATTGAAAACTTAAAAAAACCTTTTTGTATACTTTTTACGTTGAAATGTAATTAATACCTCTGCCAACAGTACCCACAATATTTACGGTTCATACATTTCTAATTTTATTATATTTAAGTATACAAGATGATTATGTAAATATTTATTCACTTATTAACAATAAAAATGCAGTGAACACTTTTTATATCGTCCGGCGATGTATGAAAAGAATAATACAATATTCAATAAAAAATATTTATTTTCAATTCACTTCCAATGGAGCTATAATCTACAAGCTCTCAAAAATTAATTTAAAAATAAAATTTTCTTTTATTCTTGATTTTATTCTTGATCACCGGCGATATAACGAGGGTCAACTTCATGTATAACCCTCCCGGCAAGCAGTAGTCGGGTAAAAAGTATTCCTTTCGTACGATGTCTCACGTGGAAAATTTGACTTTAGTAATTTTCTTATGTGAATATTTAAGATGTAACTGATCTGGAGATTATTTCATAATAAAGTATCTATAAAAAATCGATAGTTCTCATCCTTATAAACTTTTTATTGTTTGACAAAACTTTTTAATAATACGATTTGAAGGTTGTTGGTATAAAATTTCAGCTCGGAAAGAGTAGTGTTTATTAATTATTTACAACTAAGTCCGATAGCCCTACTTTCATATTTATGTTTCAGAAAATGTCCAAAATTCGGGTACTGTCAGCATTTTCTGGTTATTTTCAACATGGTCCAGCAAGTTCGGGACTGATCGACAACGCCGGGGAAGGTTGATAATGCTCAATACTAATTAGGCCATGTTATTTAATTTAATTCATACGTATTCAATAACTATTGTATATTCAAAGTTTTGCTAAAAATATTATAGAAATATATTTTGAGTTCTTGGAATCAAAATACACTATTTATAGTAAAGGTCACTAAAGATGGATGCGGATAAGCATGACCTCTAATGTTTTTTATATGTATTTATTGGTATACATGGATGCTCGTATGTATCTAATCTCAAACTTTGTTCTATCTTATTATTTTTATTTTTATATCATGTCTTTAATTCTTTTTTTATCACATCCTGACAAACTATTCCGCGATAAGATTGCGATAAATGAACATAATTATTCTATGAAAAAGACTAAAGAAGAAGAGAAACATGATATATAGTATAATTAAAGCACTGTAATTTTGATATCTGCAAATAAAAAGTATATATGCATATATATACATACATACACTCGATGTTTAAAATATCTGATCGAAATTGCTTGAATTCTTAGAAATTCACCAATGAGGTTAACAAGAACGAGCATTTGATCCAATGAAGTTGCAGGATTTTAAAACAAATTCAATTAAATTCTACCAGGTATTTTGACATACGTACATACATACATACATACATACATACATACATACATACATACATACATACATACATACATACATACATACGTACGTACGTACGTACGTACGTACGTACATACATACATACATACATACATACATACATACATACATACATACATACATACATATGTATGTATATATGTACGTACATACATACATACATACATACATACATACATACATACATACATATGTATGTATATATGTACGTACATACATACATACATACGTACATACCTACGGACGTACGTACATACGTTCATACATACATACATACATACATACGTACCTACATACATACATACATACATACATACAAACATACGTACATACACACGCGAACAAGTTTTGAAAATTGCTGATTTTTTATGAAATACATGAAACAAGCAAATAAAAAATATTTCTATGTAACTTAACACATTGACTATTATAAAATAGATAAAAATCATAGGTCCATATCGGCTCTATTGGTACCTTAGTACTAGTAATATTGATAAACATATTGTTTTTGTATTCAAAATTTCCTCGAAAATTTCAGTAGTAAAGTAGTGATAGACATTTATTAAAATATTTTTTGTATTTATGTATTATTTTAAATAAATCTTATTATTTTATAGACAAATAAAATATTAATTCCGGCGAATCTTATATTATATCTTATGTCATTCAGACTCTCACACAGGAAAAAAATCTTTCCAGCTTTTTTTTACTAAAAATGGTGTATAATATGTAGAGTCTTCCCTGGTAGAAATTTTAGCAGTGAAACTGCTCATCAGACTAGTCACTAGTCAGTACCCACTGCTCAGTTCAAAACATGATGACTGCTTAAGCGCTGGCTTAATCACTGCTAAGATTCCGAATTATGCGAAATGTAAACAAAAAAGATTAACCTCGAAAAAGACATACATACGTATATACTATTTTGCGAGTTGTCTTTATATGTTTTCATTTAATAAAGATAAAAACGTGTAAAGGTGGATTTTAAACAATGCATCAACAAGAATTGGAAGTAAATAAAAATATATTTGATGCATCGAGTTTTTATATAATTTTATAATACTTATTTTTGTGAGGTTTAAAATATAAAAGTCAGATCAATACATATAATATATGGTAATATAAGCCTTTTCATTGGTTTCATGAGTTTGTTTAATTAATTATAAGTCAATTTATAGTTGTTTACTCTTTTTTATTTCGTTCGGCAGTCCTTCAGCAGTGACGCTAGTAAAAAATCTGACGAAATTCGTATGTCAACTGGCGAGTCACTGCTGAACTCACTGGCCAGTTCATTTTTAACTGGGTATGGACTGGCGAGCCACTGCTGAACGATTCTACCAGGGTTACTAAAAATGAGTTATTATGTAATATTTTACAATTTAATCAGTTAATAAATAAGTATAATAATTAAATTTCCAATAATGAAATGTTTTTATACCCCTATATAGTGTCCACAGAGTTCGTATGAACCAATACCCTTGTAAATAATAAAGTCGGGGACAAGTCTGGCTACCGAGACGATATAGCAGACGATACGCCAGACTTTTGTTGAATTATCTCACGGCTTTCCATATTTCTTTAATAGAATTTAATTTTTGATCGCTGTAACTAAAAATGGTATCAAAGGTACACTATTTATTTCCCACAACCAAATGTTTTGTTAGCTGAACTCAATAGCGTTAACTAAATATTTGATTTCCGTTAACTTTATTTAAGTTTGTAAATTAAGCTCTCTAAATGACCTAAATGATACAGTTACCTTAATTAAAATGCTCAGTATTCACGAAGTATCATAGTGTGTCGTCAAATTTTTTTGAGTACTTAAGGTAAAAGGCACTATTAGCGTGCCCTTAAACTATTTTCTGGCTATGAGCTTATAAAACCTTAGGTATGTAAATATTATATATAAACTTATATAATGTGAATGTATCTAAAATGACCAATGTACCTAATGGGACCAATGTACCTAATATGACACATGTACATGATGTCAGTAGAAGCTATTTCATTGGAAAATTTTCTTACGGAATCAAAAAGGGACCTTTTGTCGACCTATGTTTATCATTCCGATATGTATCTTTTTAGTATAAGAGGATATATAATGTTACATACTCATTCTACCTAATATGGCCCACGTAACCGAATAGTATACAAGATTTGTATCTATTGACCACCCTTAGAACTTTTTTAAGCTTGTGAACGATAAGAAGTATATATTTGTTACAAAAGATACGCACAATATTGATTAATTTGTAGAAAATATATAAATAATATGTGTTTAAGTAATTTTTGCGTTTTATACATTATTTATATCCTCAAAAATACGCTTACATCTTACTACGAACAACGAAGATGATTGTATCTGTCCAGATGCCTAAACCTTATTTCAATAAATAAAATGTATTATTACTATCGATACACATTTGTATACTTTTTATTAGTCATTGTAGAGTGAAAAATAATGACGGGCCATATTAAATACACGTAAAAGCTAATATGTTCCACTAGCTGTTTATGTTTAAAACTCTATAGAATTTCCCTATATGCATATTTTCAAATAAAAAACATAAACATGGTCCACCTAAGCTTTGAGCATTTACCATAGATGATGTAATGAAAGAATTTTATTTGGGCTGGTCGTATATCAAAATATAGCATAAAATTAAAAAAAATTTTTATATGAAAATGTGCATATAGGGAAACTCTATAGAGTTTTAAAAATAGGCCGATGTTAGATACACGACAGATTTTCTTTTTACTATAAAACGTTGTATAAATAACGAACATCATGCGCATTTTAGAAAAATGTTGTACAAATCTAAATGAATACAGTATCTAAATAAAACAGATTCACTTTAAGCATAATTTGTTTTCAAAAAAATGTCGTGCAAATAAGAAATAAATTCAAAGTATTCAAATGTATTCAATACAAGAGTTAAATAAACTATATTTGATTCGCTATATTTACATAACACTATAACCTATAATATACGTCACACATGGCCTCGTAGCAAACCACGAGGAAATCATTTAATGATTTCTGTCGTGCTTATAGTATCGCCGTATTTATATATAACTTTCTGTATAACATATATAAGTATTATATTTATATATAACTTATATACAAGTATTATATTTATATACAATTATTATATATAAATATAATATATAGGAGCCGCGGTGGCTGTATGGTTTGTAACTCGGACTTTTATAACTAAGAGGTCCCGGGATTAAACCCCGGGCATGTGAAATTTTCAGAACTGATTTGTTTATACGTTTGTTACCGCGGCTCCGGTGGTTCGAATTCCACTTGAAACTGTAGGGCCAGTTATGATGCATACGCACTTTACCTACTACATTCTCCAAATGTAGGGGGGGAATGGATGCATCATGGCTATAGGGAATCAGGTCTAATGCGTACAGGTATTAAATTACCTCTACAAAGCTCAATTGAAACTACGCTTGGCCCCTTGAGAAATATTACATAATTTTGTTGTTTGAATCTTCTTATTTAAATTGATATGTAATGTAATTACAATAAGATGAAATATAATATAGGATCGGTGTTATTTTATATGTCAAGGTTGATAATTCTGATAATTCGATTTTGATTATTTTTCTACTCTACTATTTACTGATACGTAATGTGAATACCATTTTATATCTCTTGCGTTTCATTTAAATTAGCTAGCAGTTCATTCACATAACAGCTGTCAGTAACGTTTCTCCAGTCAACAGATCAACTCATCTCTACATCAATAATTATAGTTTTATTCTAAACTGCCCAACGATAAAACCGTAAGCAATATGCAAGTAATATTAGGGATTTTAATTCTCATGAGTGTAAGTGCCGCATCGCGAAATTTAGAAACAGTGTATGAATGGAAATACATCGACTATTTATGGGACTCAAAGGAACAAAAAGAGCGCTATATTAGAAATGGTGATTACGATTACCAGAATATCGTGCCCATAGATGTTGATAAAGCGAAAGGTAGGAGTGAAGAAACAAACGAAATGGAACAAAACTACTAATTACAATTTTTATAGATGGAAGAGTTTTTATCACGGCCATAAGAAATGATGGTGTCCCAGCAAGTTTGGCGACGGTCACTGATCATATCGGCTCATCTGGTCCCTTATTACGACCTTATCCAGATTGGTCTTGGTATAATACAGGCGATTGCGAGGGTATCACAAGCGTTTATAGAATCACTGTATGATTATCAATCGAATGTTATGTATACATAATTACGCAACTGTAAGTGATATCGGCTCTTTTATGTTTACTATAGATGGACGAATGCAACAAGTTGTACGTTCTAGATACTGGCTATATTGGCAATAACTACACATGTCCAGCACAGATACTGATTTTTGACCTTAATACTGATCGATTAAAAAATCGGATAAAAATCCCTAATAGTATTTCTAAAAATAAATCTGGAATTGGAAAATTAGTAACTCCGGTAATAGAAGTAAAAGGACCGAAATGTAAATTGGAAAATGTAAGTTGAATATTTAAAGAAAATTAATAATTATATATAATTTGTTACATCTCTCGACTAATTTCTGTGACTTCGAGGCATAAGTAACTTAAGTCCACTTTTTTTTGAAAATGGAGTTCTTAGTGATTTCGGTATCTAATTACATGGTATACTCTCATATAAAAAGTCAAAAGTTTATTTATTACTTTACTTTTTTTATAATCTATGCTTTACTTCTGCATAGATTTAAATGTCCATTAAAGAATTCGAAGCTCAATATGTCGACATTGCAAAAAGTGGACCCAAGTAATTCTGCCTTTTCACGGCAGATTGAAATCTTGCTTCCGAGTAACGCGCATTTACATAGGTAAATGAAATGATAAGGAAGCGTGTGTGAGTGAGTTTTGTAACAAGGGTCTTTGTTGAAGCTGTTCATGGCGGACGTGAACGGCCGGGGCCTGGTAATTTGGAACGATCAGCGGTTCGTGCGTCTGGAGGCGCGGGTGTTCAATCCGGAAAAGTCGCAGGCGAGCGTCGAAATTGCGGGCGAAAGTTTCGAGCTCGACGACAGCCTGATGGGAATGGCCGTGACGCCGAAGACGCCCGAGGAGGAGGGCAGCGATCTCATTTTCAGACCTTTCGCGTCCAGGGCCATGTACGCGGCGGACACACGAGTCCTGGCGCGCAGCACTTACGGCGATACCATCAGATACCACGAGGGCCGAGACATGCTGCCCAGTCAAGCCACGGCCATGGGCATTACGTCACGGGGCACTCTCTTCTTCGGCTTGACCAGCGAGACCGCCATTGGCTGCTGGAGTCGCTACCAGATCATGTCCAGGGATCACGTTGTAAATATTTATGCTTATCACCATTCTGTTTACACTTTAATGCGATCGCCATCACAATAACAATAAACATTTAAAGATAATATCATTTTTAGCAACGCTCGAAACGATGATTTAATTTCCATCTGTTAAATAATAATCAATTCAATTAAATAACAGAATTTAACAGAATATTTTAAGATATTATTTATAAACGGACTTTTACATTTTGCTGTAATATTATATTAATATTTTAGGAAATCGTAGTGCAGGACAATACTCGTTTACAATTCGCAAGTGGTTTGAAGGTGCTGCCAAGATTAAGAACAAATAGTTCAGAAGAAGTTTGGGTATTAACGAATAGGTTACAAAAAATTATGACGGGCACTCAAAAATTTAACGAAATCAATTTTCGCGTACTGAAGAGTTCGGTTGATAATCTGATAAGTGGGACCCAATGTGAGCCACCAAAACCATTTAAGGGCGACAATCATTATTAATTAAAAATGTATATAAAAATAGAAAATAATATAAATATTTTTTTTGTATATTAAAAAAATATTGTTTGTGTTTTGTAGTATGTGATGAAAATTTCACGAGCATGTAATGGAATTATACCTATTATTGCGTAATAAGCGAATAATTTCAGGAAATGGTAGCGAGATTCATGAAAAGGTGTTGATTACAACTTTCTTGTCTTTGTATTTGTAATTATCTATTGTTTCGTCGTGAGGATTCCGTAAGATTGCTTTTCTTAATTCAATCGCGTGACAAAAATTAGGAAAACATTATATTTCTTGGAAAAATATTAAAGAAAATAAGAGAAGATTTAAATATTATATATATATATATATATATATATATATATATATATATATATATATATATATATATATATATATATATATATATATATATATATATATATATATATATATATATATATATATATATATATATATATATATATATATATATATGTGCGTGTGTATATATATATATATATATATATATATATATATATATATATATATATATATGTGCGTGTGTATGTGTGTGTGTGTGTAATTCGTCCAATTTGCTAATAATGCTTAAACACAAATCGTTGATCGTCTGTCGATTTAAAAAGTATGTATAGCAAAATAATAAAAACCAGTTATGCTTACGTATTTTGCTTACTAACTGCCCCTCTCTTCATTACTATCATGTGTGTGAGATTTTTGTAAACTGGCTGGTCCCAAAAGAAATTCATTCCATTACGAACACTTTCTCAAGAAGACTCACTGCTGCTCTGTGCGTCAAAAAATTTAAAGCCAATGAGGTAAGTTCTTACATTTTATAATATTTTTATTAATATTAATAAAATGATGTTTTTAAATTAAGATTTCTTAAATTGCATAAACCACATTGTGTAATTACGTAAATTTAAAAAAATACTTTAAATAGGTAGAACTCCAGAAAGTTAAAAAGAGCCTTGGAATTTAATGAATATTGTGAAGCTTTCTTATACATTGTCATTAATAAATCAAATCAAACATTTACGTTTGAAAACACTGTTTTTACTCTTATTTAATTTTATCTATAATGCTTTCATAAAACCTATGAAAATACTTAGCAGGTTAAACGTTACACAATTTCTGGAGATCACAATTATCTGATAATTCGAACAAAATATTCGAACATCACAATGAGTTATTCGAAAATTATTAAATTAATTAATTTACTAAAATATTTGTAATTTATAAGTAAACAATTATCATTAACTTTTTAAAGATACATTATGTAAGTATATATCACCAAGAATTCCGTTTCGTTGTGTTTGTTTTTGCATACTTTTTCATCCCATTCCTTTGTTTTAATGTATACTATCAAAATTAAAAATCTAATATTTCTAACCATGATTTTGGATTATTATAATTAAATACAATTGTATAGAAGCCTCATATTATTCAAACCAGTTTGCAGTTTAATGTTTAATTTACCAAATATGTATATAGTAATTCTGTTATGCCGTTACATACAACGTGACGATATTTATTAAATTTTGGTGTGTCCCTTCAGTCAACTGGAATTAGGATAAAATAATAAATGCACTATACAAATAAAATAATATTTTCTATAGTTTCGTCTTATTAAAGTAATCATTCAAGAAGGTTTTGCTCGTTTTTGTGAAAAGCATATTTTTTATAAGCAACATTGTTTGTACAACATTTTTTGTTAAATTTAGAGCTAATTTTAAAGAATTTTTGAATTTCAATTTAAATTTATGTAAAAGAAGATTTTTACATTATGAATAAATCAAAAAAATAAATGAACTTGTGTATATACATTTGTATGGCTCCGAGGCATAACTACTTAAGTCCAATTTTTCGAACATTGAGATTTTCATGGAATTCGTACGTTTGATTGACTCTCTTTCACATAATACTTTCAGAAAGTAATAAAACATAATCAATTGTCGATACCAGCTATGTACACAATGACTTAAGTTCACTTTTTTGGTTTTGTTCACGGCAGAACAATTTAAGTCCACTTTTTTGCGGTTTGTTCGAGGCATAAAGACTTAAGTTCACTTTTTCGCGGCATGTTCGCGGCATAACGACTTAAGCCTGATATCTATTTAGTTTCATACGGAAAATCAAAATTTATTATGTTCTTAAATTGTTAATTAAGTGATCACCATAAAGCAACTTAATTTTATTATATATAGCATAATCACTTCAGTTCATGTGGCAAGCGTTCGAGGCATAACAACTTAATTACATTGTTATGCTATTTTGCAAAGTAACGAAAAAGAAATTGTAATATTCAAATGTATGATTATGTTTGTATTTGATGCCCAACTAGATGCGCAGACTGTCAAGCTATATATTACGCACTGTAGTATTTTGCAACAGTGAATACATAAGAATGCGAATTTCTCGAAAATACGAAAAATGGACTTAAGACGTTATGCCTCGAGGCCACAAATTTAAAAATCTATTGTGAAACATTAAAATCCTGTCGATTTAAAAAAGTAGATTATATTGACTATCTAATATCTGTTCGCAAACTTTAGAAAAAATAAATGATTGATAGACATTACGTGATTGATATATTTGACGAAGTAATTTTTTCAAAATCGTTACTTCCTAAACATTTAATTAACTTCTAATTTAATAAAAATATGCAGAATAATACTTTAATTATATTATCAGTTAAACATATACTGTTATAAGACAACAATCTTAGTTTGAAGTACTCATTTATAAACTATAAAATACGTTTCTTTCTTTTATATTTTTGAAGGATTAATAAGAATGTTATAGGAGAGCTTAGCGAAAAAGCATTTTTTACGAAACATATTTATCGAATACATCCATCAATCTAATTAGTATAAATCTATCAAGTATTATAGTTATCCAAATACTACAATAAATCATTTTTTCTAAAAGTACATATATCTACCATCTAGAATGTGAAACATAATATTTCAAAGTTTTAAATGTATATGTGTATACTGATTTTAATCACTTAAATCATTGAAAAGCTTTACAATTGCAAGTTTATGAGTTTATGGTTTGACTAATGACAGTCATTCATAATATAATGTAGTATAGCACTGGTACTCAACCAGTCTGTAGTAGTCGACCATTCTTTTCACTGTTTAACAAAAAATTAAATAATTTAATAAAAATATATGGAGATGTTTATAACCTTAAAATATAAAAACTAAAGTGGTCGACTACTGGGCTCTTTACAATATAAGTGCAGTAAATGTTAATAAATATAAATAAACAGGCAGTAAATACAATTCGACTATATTTTAATTGACCAACGAGAATTGAAACAGAATGTTTATTAATGATTTAAATAAAGCCCAACTTAATTATTGAGAAAATAAATTTTAAAATAACATTTTTAACAATAGCAAGAGAAATTCAAACTGAAAATTTGTTAATTATTTAATAAGTGCATTTTTTTCTACGTTGTTAAAGATTGGAGTATAATATAGGACTTACAATCGAAGAAGGTCTAATGAAATCATTTGATTTAATTTAGTGTGCAATTGAGGAATTTATTTACTGCTTCATTTACCCAAAACTATTTATAACTCAAATTTCTTGAAAATGTGATTTACACCCTTTGGCCTCTAAACACTTCAGATGTAATAATATATTTGAACTTAATAGATACTACTGTTTTAAAGCTGTTATAATAGTAAAAAGTAGCAGAGTTTTATTTACACATGTATCACATCTACCGTATGTTATTATTTATAGATATATTGATAATAACAATAATTTATTATTCTGAAAATATTTTATTAAATTTAAGTCAATTAATAAACTAATTAGTTTGAACTCACTAATTAAAGCAATATTTTCATAAATTAGTGAAAAAATATAATAAAATTTCATTTAACATTTTTTGATTACCCTTAATTTATTTTTAACAATTAACTGTTTTATTTGACTAACGGCAACTAATCTCTCTAGAACATCCAGTTACTATCCAAGACGAATTATCTAGCTTGATATAAGGATATTTCAGATAATCTTTTACGGTTCATTCTTTTCCACTATAAGTTGTCGATATATATAGATCAAACAAAAATTGCTCATTGGGTCACCCGCGGCTATTTGCATCTGATATCACGTATTTATACACGCGACGACTGGCGAAGACACTGAATAAAAGAAAACAAACAAACAAAATGCAGTTCTGTTTTACCATTTACGCGTGACCCTAGCGCGCATGCACTCATAAGTCATAGGTATATAGGTACTTGATTTTACCATTTGATCTCTTTTCGTATATGATAATATATAGGTACACTTGACGTGTTATTTAAAAAAAAATCAAATGCATTCGACCAGAAATTTTCCACGTCGAGTGTATATTGGTAATACCTTATGTTTATCGGTGTAAACCCTGAGCATCTGAATCCTACTCCACACAATCTATGATCATTGACAACGACTTATTTATTTGCGGCACGCACTTTCTTTTAGATGGTAATTTGACTCCTTTTGACATGTACTAAAGCTTAAACCAAGCACTTTCTCGTTAAAATTTTTTACCTAGGTGTGCGTAAAGTACACGCATAGAATAACAATTTTCAAGCGTAAAGTAAACTTTTTCACACGTGGCGTGTAAAGTGACAAATGTAGTCTTTATGCTCAGAAACGTGTACATACAACACTTCAATCTTATGCATAGACGGGCAAAAAATATTTTATGTAAATCGGGCGTAACGTGTCATTCGTATTAGTTTAATACTATTTCGTTATTATTTTTCAGAAAACATGCAAACTAATTTATAAACATTTTTTTCTTAATTACATGTACGGGAATTACTGCCCTTAACCAGGTAGCGAGTTGCAGACTCGATCTCCGTCCCCGAAAAATCTAGAAAAACATTTTCTTAAAATGTCCCCGAAAAATTCTAGCCGGCCTTGTCACCTTGAGCGGCCGTTATCTTAAGGTACGCGTTTACCACTTGAGTCATCGACCTCCCCAATTTTTATTCAAAATGTTCAAAAACCTAATTTAGTTTTGAAAAACAATTATAAAAAAAATTTTAATGAGAAAGTCCTATACTGAAGTTATTATGTTATCTAGAGTCGTGTACGTTTCAAATAATGTAGGTATAGACAATGACAATAGTTTATAAGAAGTAGGCTGAAGATTTTGAGGTTTTACATCGATAAACTGCAGGTACATCTTACCAATTAGTATTTATAGTCACAAAATTTTCAAAATGATTGCCTTTAAAAAAATAGAGTTTTATGAACTTATAAAAAACTTTTTGTTAGACTTTAACCCTGGTCTCTCCCCTTAAGCTTTAAGTATAATTAAGTGTCATGCATTGTCAATTATCTACATGACCATAACTTTAAATATCCATACAATGTATCTTTCCCGTTTTGTTTGTTAAAAATTTTTTACAGGGAACGTCATAAGTTGAAAGAGTATTTAGTGTTTAGTAAACATCGTTTTCCAAACATTTCCAGTATATTCATGAATTTTAAAGAGAATGTATTTTTCTCAGTGATGTAGTAATTAACGTACTTTTCCGAGTGAATGAAGTTTAGGTTTTTCGTCAGAGCCTGTAAAAACGGTACATCTGGAAGTCTCGTGTATAGTAGCCTTGTACACGGCAGCGAGCTATTTCAATGGCTCGTGACGAAAATTTCACTTCTGCCTTTGCATAATTTCCCCGTCTCTCTGTAGTTAAGTATAGCGGGCCGCTTTACTATACATCAGACTTATCTCGGAGAGCAGTTAAACGGGCGGATTGGTGGGGGCGCGAGCGCGCTTGCGGCCGGTCAAGATGAGGCAAGAGACCGCGCTCTACACCTCTCGATGAATATTCAACAAAAGTCCAATTGTCAAAGGTATCTGTCGCGAATAGAGGGACAATGGACGGCTTTCACCCGTCTTTTGGAAATATCGGCTAATCGATGCCTCGTCGTCTCAGTTTGCCGGAATCGATCGTCTCGCTGACAGACCCGCAGCCGCAGACGCGCGCACCTCGCCATTGCCACTAATCATAATGCAGATATGCCAGGCTTCTTAGATTTGCGCTGGGACTTGATATAAAAACATTCTCGCGCTTTTTCGCTCTTTTTTCTCATTAGAGTGTTTTGAAACACTGGTATGTAATAAAGTCTCTAGAAAGCTGCATGATTTTACAATGACTTCTCTTATAATAATAATTTCGCCTAATCAAGATTATTATTTAAAGGCGTGAAAAATTTAGAAAGTTCACATTAATGCGGAGAATGAGTTTTTTAATTAGTTGAAAAGTGATAGCTGCGACTGTAAACGAAATTTGCCACTGATTTACGTTTACACAACCATTAAGAATGATAAATGCTTCTGTGTCGGAAAAGTTTGTTTTACATTGGAACAAGTGCATCGATTGATGTTATGGATTACGTCAACTTCGATGTGGATTACAATTTTGTAGAGTCTCATCTTATCACCAAATGGTAATTTACTTATATTCTTATTGGATTCGATTTCCTTATATATAACACTATTATTCATAGAAAAATAAACTCTCCGCGGTACTGAAAACATGTTGAAAATATAAAAAATCTACTAAAAAATAAGTTTAAACCAGAATTGTAAATTATTGGCCATACATCATAAATAATTACATGCCAAGAGGTAGTGTAAAAGTCGTTGATTCATAGTACAAATTCAAATTTCAAAATACCACCTATAAATATTTAAAAGTGAGTTCAGTTAAATTATTTGCCTTAGCGTAGTATATCGATTATTTTTTTTGTTACTAAAAAATTTGAATAACATAAATTATAATATAATATACCAACACTTTCAAAAATTAAATTGTTTTAAACAAAATTACTGGCTGTAGGTGTTATGCACTACAGTAAACTAACGAAACATATAATTCTTCACTTGCTCATGCTCGTTCGAGTCAATACAGCTGTTAACTTTTACTTACTAAAAGAAAATGGTGCTGTTTTAATAAGTATTTTTATTTCGATTTTATACATTATATAAGTATGTAATACAAAAGTTTGTGAAAGAAATTTGTTGTGCATAGCACGTGAGTACATATATATGTGTAGCTGTGTGTATTCACGTTTGCAATGAAATTTGTGCAAACGAATGCATCTCATTTAAGGTGTCTGATGAAGGATATACTAATTTAACCAATTAAGTAACTTAATAAAATAGAGGATGTGCCTATTTATATAGCTAAAAAATAAATTTCGTTAGAAAAGAAAAGACAAAATTTTGCCTATTTGACTGGTGAAACGATAAACCTGATGATTTGTTTGCAGCGCTATCGTACGCGTTATTACGGAAAATAATTTATGAGCCCTTACCGCGAATAAAGTACGCGCGGTATCCACGGATAGTACAATGCCGCGATGAATCACCGTCTTATATGCTAGAATCGAAGGAGAATACATTTGTTTCGCTTTCCTTCCGGCGCTCTGCAAGTGAATGCAGCGGGCGAATAATTGTATCGGGAAAAAATAACTGCGGATCCGCGTGTGAGAATCGGATGCAGGAAAAAGAGCTCGCGGCTCTACGCGCAGGTGTCTCAGCTGCCTGTGAAATCGTTAATTCCTGCGAAAATGTAGGTTAACCGCCCGCGCCGAACCGTCGATTCTCTCTCTCTCTTTCTCTCTTTCTCTCTGTCTACGGGCTTATCGAGGAATGCGCAACTTTGCGCAAATACGAGAAAACGTAGCTCGGACCGGCTACGCGGCTCTCTCGAATTGGCGAGCGATTTTCTTTTTACCCCTTCTTGCGCGCGCGCTAGGCCCGCGCTATTCTATTCGCCGCGCGTATTATAATGTGTAACGAATGCGGGTAGCTGCGCGAACTTGTGCCGCCCGCGCCTTTTTTTGCCCAGAAAAGAGACTGGGTTGATGGCTGCACTTTCGCGTTGAATAACCAATGCACGTATTATCCTGTACGGGGAAAAATCATTTTTCTTAAACGGCTTTTCCCTTCCCCGCGAGATACAAACGTACCGTGACAATCCGCGAGCCAGTGTTACTCTAGACACGCGACTGACCGCTTCTCACTATTCGCCTTCTTTTTTTTATACTGCACGTATTTTTTCTAATTAAATATATTGTTTTAGAGTACATTTATAACTTCATTAAAACTAGTGAAACGGTGAATTAATTCACTTATTTTAAAGGAAGCTTATACTTATAGTTATATACGAGAAATCCTGTAATAAATATAGTGCGCTTATTCTTTTGAATCAATTGCGAAAATCTGCTACAGAATACTCAACGGTTCGATTGAACAATCGAGTGCTAATACAAATAAATCGTTGTTCCTAATTAATAAATGATCGTGCGTGCGAATCCGTGCAAAGAAAGTGACTTCTTTTCGCTGCAATGTAATGGCTCGAAGGCGTCGATACAAGTATGATATATGTAACGATTGGTCGTGCAGGTGGAGCGAAATCAAGACAAGATCATCGAGGAATGGGTTTAATCCACAGGATCACGTGTCCGAATTGTGGGACTCTCACCCTGATCCTGTTTTCGGTTATCATCGTGAACTCCTTGACAAGTATCATGGCTTACCACAACCAAGAACCTGGAATAAACATCGTAAGTCTCCTTTTATTTATAAAATAATTGGGTATGATTTTCTTAATTACTAAGTAGAAATATTTCCAAATAATGTTATCATCAATATAAAAACGAAAAAACTATTCTTTAAAAATAACAGAAATAATTGAAATATGTTTGCTTTCTTATAATATAATAGTTCTTAGTGAAAAAATATTTATAGTAGTAATTTATTTCACAATACTACAGTTACAAATTATTTCATTAAAATTGATGCTTTATGACAGAACCGTGACCAGAAGTCAATTTAGTAATTTCTATTATATACCACAAGTCGTCATAATGATTTTGTAACAACTCTCGTGGTTCTAAAAATATCACCATAAAATTAACTTATCCTCACCATTAAAATAAAAAAATAGTTATAAAAAAACATTTAAAATGTAATAGTCTAGAAATAAATCTAATAAATTCTATTTGTATTTAGGGGCTAGTATGAATTAATCTAAAAATAAGAAAAATAATTTTTTTTATACTATAAGTACTATCTTGGCAATATCTATAATTTAACCGTTATAAAACCTCAAAATCTTGATCCTACGTGACGCAGCATATTAACATTGTCAATACCTTATTTATACACAATTCTAGGAGACAAGATAAACGGAATTTTTTTCTTGATGGTTATTCGACTCCTTTTTATATGTATTGAGAATAAGACTTTAATGGTTTACTTTTTCGTCAACAATTTTTTATTATAATTTTTCATAAAATAAACCAATTTAAAAGAAATAATTATTGAAAAAGTAAATTGTAAAAGTTTTAGTATGTACATATCAAAAGGCGTCGAATAACCATCGAATAAAGATCCAATCATCGTGATGTCTGCTAGACTCGTGTACTCTGCAACGTTACTTCAATAAGGTATTGACAACGGTAATATTACCGACGGCCCTTACGAAGTCTAGCACATTTTAGTACAATTACCATGAAGAGTAGCACACTTAGAAATCTCCTACGAAGACTAACACTTTTCACTAGTTTCCCATGAAGACTAACACTTTTCATAAGTTTCCCACGAAGACTAGCACTTTTCGCATAGAATATATAAATTAGCGCAGCACCGATAAACTCACGAAGAGTCGGATCGATTCTTTTTTTTATCAGGTTCAGCTCGGCTACTAAGCTCTTTTAATACTCAAAACAAATTGATTTACCTGCAAAAATCAGGTTACCCGAATAACTAAAAGTAGCCCGAAAATGCCAGGCGGCGAAAAATCGCCAAATGTGCTAGTTTTCGTGGGAAATTCATGAAAAGTGATAGACTTCGTGATGAACATCCAAATGTTTGTCCTCGTGGGAAACGGAACAGGCATGTTAGTCTTCGTAAGGGCCATCAATGCTGTGCCGTGTAAGATAAAGATTTTGAGGTTTTACAACGGTCAAATTATAGATATTACCATGTACTTATATTAGTAAAAAAAAAGAATTATTGTTTGTAAATAAATAATTAGAAAATTCATATCAACACATAAAAATAATTCTTCTTCCTTTGAGTTTAACTGACAAGGAGAATGTCAGTCCTTCGGGAAACAAATTTTGCTGAAACTTTGAATATAGTTTTCTGATACTTCAAAATCAAAATCTCTACCCGTGGATTGATCTAATAGGTTCTAGGACCTAAGATACAGCTAAAAGCGTTAGCGTTATTCATATGCTCAATGTTAAAAATGTTAATAAAATATGCTGTATCCACTATACAGAGGCCCATTTGATAAAACTACGGGTACTGGACTTCATTTCCAGGTACCAGAGAACGATCTCCAACGTATCACAGTGATGTACTAATTTCTAATGTATTGAATTCATGCTAATAAAGAGCTCACCGTAAAGTAGGGTCTTTTGGGCCACTATATTAAAATTATATTCTTTAAGCTTGGCAAGTTATTCAAAATAAGCTAGTCGGTTCAGGTATTCTTTTCGATCAAAACCGATTGGATTATCCTCAGCAGCTGACAAAGCTCATAGATTGTATTATTTATATAGTAGCTAGCCCAAGGCATCCGACTGGCCCAGCAGGAGAGCGTATTTTACGGTATTACGAAATTTACCGAGAATATACAAAAAGTGGCGTGCATTTCTTTGACGTAATTATAGGTTTCGAGAGCTAATATTATAATATAACGTGGAGCTGTAAAACGACAAGTCCGCATAAAGATGTCATAAATAATTGATCTTTGTTCTCTTATAAACGACCGTTCGGTAATTCGAAATTACACGTTTAATGAAAAGCGCCGTTGCACGCTGAATTTACGGGCGAGCAAATTAGAGCTAAAAGCCAAAGGTTTATAAAAGAAAGCGTTTATAGTTTGCGGGAGGTCGGTTTTTAGCATCTCAGCGCAGCCGACTCGCGAATCGGCGGCGCGGCGCTGCCTTGTTCCGCGAAAAACCGCGAGACTCGCTCGAGTAAATCAGGATCGTTGGTCTGCGAGTGGCGGCCGCACGTGCATGCATAAGCATGTAGGTACCAGCCTCGGCTTACACCGAGCGAAGGAAAAAGTTTCCGCGATTTTTGCGAGCGCGCTGCATCCTAATGAACGCTTTCCCGTGAACTCGGCGCAGCGAGCGCCAATGACCTAGCGAGCACAAAGAGAGAGTCATATCGCGCTCGCGATAGAAGGAGAGCGAGACTCCGACTCCGCACGCGAGTACAAGTATACAACGTATAGAGCGAGATGCCGGTGGAAGATTCACACGCGCGCGGAGGGAGAGAAAGAAGGGATCCGAGCGAGCTACCTCGTCCTCTATCTCTCTTTCGCTCTCTTTCACTGCCGAACGCTCTCCGCGCTCCTCGGAGCGCTTTCCGAGATACGGACGGAGTTGTGCGCGCGGGCACGGGCTCGACGGCACCTGGATAAACCCCTGAAAATGGCCAACACATGCTATAGTCGCATCTCGTCCGGTCTAAGACTCGTACGCGTCCGCGGAGCTGCTCGCGAGTCGCGCGCGCGATTTCACGAGCTGCACGCTCTTATACGCCGCGCGCTGCACGCACCAGAAGAAAGTTTATACGCGATTCGGCACGCTATCTATACCGATTCGCTGGCTTCTTCGCAACCTTATCTTCTTCATTCATAATTCACTGCAAGATTCGTTCTTTTCCCGACTGCAGGTACGATTACAAATACTATTATATAACTTACTATTATAATACTTTTCGATTACAGTTACTTAATTATATATGCCTTGATTATTAATATAGCGAATGGAGTAAAAGTTAGTCTCTTTGCGCCATTCAATTGAATGAACGAAATAATATTTCATACAACATTATACAATTGTCATGTTTCCACGAGTTGTTACCGCGGAAGCGAGCTCAACATGCTATTGATCTGTGAATAAACTAGCTAGATACTATTTTTAGTTTCTTAATATATTTTTTACTCATCATAAAATTTTTCATGTCCGACCATTAAAATATTATAAGGACGATTAATGTTATGTGCAATTCAATGAGATTTATTATTTTACAGTATTCCATAACATATACCTTTTATTACTTTACGAATTTTTTGAATGACAGTAGAATATTGTGCAAAATCAATTATGAGAAAGCTATAAAAACATATAAAATAGAGCAAATTTTAAGTATACATAGAATAATAATGATGGCTCAAAATGAATGTACAATAAGTTGTCTTTTTATTGATCAAATTGGCATATCAATCGGTATTATTTAGGCCGCAGTAGTTAATGAGAATAAATGATCGTTTGTTCAGCACAAAGTGTCCGACTATGGCGAATATAATGATTTGAAATTATTGATGTAGGATCGAGGTGACCGGGTCGCTTTATTTGGCAATGCGCACGTTGTCGCTCGGTGCTCTGACTCGATGCAGCAGACGAGGATACTTTAAATTGCCTTTCAATTGCAGGAATGGCGAACGTCATGCCGTGGCTGGTGACCATGTCGCTGCTGGGCTTTCGGGAATTCGCCGAGTCCACCGGGCCGAACGTCCAAATTTCGCAAGAGCTCGAGGCGCCGCCGATACCCCAGCTCGCCGTCTCGCCCGTGGACTTCGCCACGGTAATTCAGGATTTTTTTCTTACATGCTCGCGCCCTGCAGTCAAACACAAAGACTGATGAACAACTGCCAATTAAAGTGTGACAATTTGATTTATGCGTATAGAAATTCTGTTGGCCGCGCTGTGAACGAAAATTTTCTCAAACTTAATAATGCCTCGGTTCGCGAGCTTCTACGTATATTCGTATATTGTACGTAGTCCGTAGAGACTTAGAGAGGATTTACGGCCTTCATGATCGAGAGGCTGTTTATCAGAGAAATCGATCTTTACATCAAGATACCTCTTCAAATACATTTTTTACTCGCTGTACATTGCAGACTAGAAACATGCTTGTAAACGTTACGTAAATAAAATATCCTACGGCAATATTCTACTTTAAAATATCTGTCATCGATAATTTCAAAAACGTATTTCGCAAAACTTCTCTCATCAATTATATTACATTTAATTTTTTTTGCCTCCCAATACAGATCTTGTAAACTAGCAATTATAAATTATTCAACAATTTTCATTATTGTTAATTACTGTGAATAGGTTTATTTTTTTAAAGTTATTAGTTGTTGTCAATGAAATACGCTTTTATCAATAAGAAATTTGAAATTCTCAATAAAAATGGTATTTTGGTTCTATTTTAAAGCCTTCTACCACTTCCTTCGATGATCCAGCCTTTGGACAAGAAGAACCGCCAGTGAATTGCGATTTTCCTAGTAATCATAATCCTGACAATGGAATTGGTCAAAGTAATACGGATAAACCCCACGGGTTTCAAATAGATCCAAATTTCGTGCCCACTCAAAGTATACAGCTAGATAATAAGAAGAACGAAAGAAATCTAGATGCCTTTCAAAATGGTGCAAACCTGAATAATATTATAAAGTCGTCTAAGACTAATCATCGAAACCAGGTCAATCAGAGCGAGCGATTTTTCACTCCCGGTCATTCGTTCAAGCCTCCGAAAGATACTGGTTTTAAGGATGAATATGCTGGGCCAGCCATGCAACTAGTAAGTTGAAAGCTAGAAATACCGGTTATATTCTTATTTAAAAATAATACCCTATATTTTATTATAATTGTAGGCTTATTTTTGGAAAACTATTGATTATGAATTCGATAGCGACGAAGATAGAAATAGTTTAATTTACAGCGGAACGTTTATTCCTGAAAACAACTTGCCTCTAGGACTTGAAATTTGGAAAGATAAAATTTTCATTAGTTTGCCAAGGTGGAAAAAGGGCATTCCCGCAACACTGGCTACGATATCTACTAAATCATTTGACAAGAGTCCTAAATTGAAACCATACCCTGATTGGAGATGGCATCATTTAGGTATTATTATTATAAGAAAATAAAACAATAATGTTTGGTTTTAATATTACCTATACGCTTATTCAAATTTTATTCTGAATTTCAGGTAATTGTCAAGGATTAACGTCTGTTTTTAGAATGCAAATTGATGAATGTGATCGCTTGTGGGTATTGGATTCCGGAAAAATTGATATTACGGATGATCCAATTCAGATCTGTCCACCGACAATTTTTGTTTTCGACTTATACACCGACGAGTTAATACGAGCCTTTACCCTACCACATGATCAGATTAAGGAAGATTCTTTATACTCGAATATAATTGTCGATGTGAGGAACGATCAGTGCGATCGGGCCGTTGCTTATGCAGCTGACGTTTGGCGCTTCGGCCTTATAGTCTATGATTTTTACAATGATACGTCCTTCAGAATTCAACATCACTTTTTTTTCCCGGACCCCTTGTCCTCCAGATACAATCTTCACGGGCTCGAATTCCACTGGACCGATGGACTTTTTGGAATAGCTTTGACACCAGTAGATGTTAACAACGAAAAGACTATGTTTTTCCATCCAATGTCAAGTTTCCGCGAATTCGCTGTGCCACTTTCGGCCATCAGGGATAAAAGAACTGCAGAAGATAGTGCCGGTAAATTTGTACCTGTGGGAAAACCGCGAGCCAAAGATTACGGACACTCATCAGGGTCGACCATCGATAGGAATGGAGTTATGTTCTTTAATATGGTAACCAGAGACTCGGTATGGTGTTGGGATACCAGAAAAGAGTACATACCCCAGAATTTGGGAGTAATCGGTACAAGTAACGTTTCTTTGGTTTTTCCAAATGATATTAGAATGGACCACGAAGAGGATCAAAACGTCTGGGTTTTGTCCAACAAGCTGCCCATGTACCTTTATGATTACATGAATAAGGATGAAATCAATTTCAGAATTTTGAAAGCTAGTGCTAAGGAAGCAGTGAGGAACACCGTTTGCGATCCCAGTTATATCGTACCAGAATTCGTACCAGGCTATGACGTGACTTGCTGAAACATTCTTATCATACCAATCTATGCATGATCAAAGAGTTTATAAATTAAAATATCCTATGTAACATCGAGCCAGATCTATTTTAACAATGTGGCTAGATGTATGTTTATACAACCGTGAAATAGATATCGACCTAAGTAGATATATTAGAATATTTTAAAATAAAACTGTATATTTTTTATATAAAAATCAAACAATAACTGATTAAGTTATACTTATAAGCCGACATCCTAATGAACGAGTTTAATAAAACTCGTTGCCATCTAATGTAGGCACTAAAATATACATAATAATAAATATTTTTTTTTACAAAATATAGATTTGTTTGTTGAAATTAATTTCTTTATCATTTTATATACTTACTTAAAATTTTCATGAATTATAATTGCTTTATTGATTGATTTACACATCCATATTCGCAATTTTCTGTGACAATAGAAAACATCAATTCGCTTTTTTATGCAATATTTTCTTCGTAACCTTTTTTTAATTCTTATTTTCTTTATTTTCATTAAATTTATTGCTTATTATATTAAATATTGCATTTTTGAAATCTCTTTAAATATATTCGAAGATCAATATTTCCTAACAATATTCATATTTCCTATCAATATTTCTTTACTTATAAGTTGTTAGCGGCAACATCATCAGCCTGCAAAGTTAAATTAGGATTAGCAGTTAATATTAGAATATTATTTTCCAACATTATTTCGCATACTTTATCAATGCCTTTTTTGAAATATTGTACCGTTCCTTTTTTCCGTTTATTTTCTAAGGAATTATCATTTGTTGTATGAGTTTGAACTCGTTTTTAACTTTTCCGTTTATCAACAGAGTCTGTTGTATTTTTATCCATACTCGCAAGGCGAGAATTTTCAATGGCAGACAAAGTCTCACGCGACGAATCTAAAAGTTCCTGTAATTGTTCTAAAAGATCAACAGAAACACTTTTTCTTCGCTCTATTTCATCGGATGGGTCAATATCGGATGGGTCTATGTCTTTCGAAGTCTCCGGCAAAGTATCAAAATCGCTGAAATCTCTTGAATGTATGCGCTCTATCAATTCTGTTCCGCGAAAAATCACGTCACCATTAACAGGGACTTCAACCTCATTGTCGGGTTGAATCGATGAAATTTCGGCAAAGTTTCGCCAGCCTGTAGTTTTGAAAATTTCAGCCATTGTCAAGGCGACGACTTGAAATACTGGATAGGGCTCGTGTGATTCGGGCCCCAGGCGAAATCCTCTCTCGCTCTCGTCGCTGAATGAAAAGGCACTTTGTAACATGTTTACTGTCTCATCATCGACTATGACGCGTCGTCCTGGTTCTTCTTCCGCTCTACTAATAATATGACTTTTAGTATTTCTAACTGTGGGTGAATAGTCGGATGTGTCTGATTGGACGTTCCAATCAATTCTGTCTATAATTTCTCTCATGTTCGTGTGATGTGGCTGAAGTATTAAATGATCATGATTCGTTTCTTGATGTCCCCCTATTGTTGTTTCTTCTTGTGAAATCGGTAATTTCATAGTGACTGTTGATTCATTTTTAATTAAATCCTGATCATATTCTTTTTTTAAATTTTCAGAACTTTTCGATATTTTTTGACTTACAGTAGGCGCATCAGAAGATCCATTATCATTATTATTACGAGATAAAAATTCACTGTATTTTACAAATTTCTTTAAATTACAGCCTTTTGCTTGTCTGATTTGTTCTTTATTGGATTCCATTCTTTTTGTTGATCGACTCGATTTATATGATGTTCCATTGCACATTTTTATTTCCGTATTAGTAGCACCGACGTCCGATTTATGCAGTGCTAATTCAGTCGCAACATTTTTGTAGCTGGTCATTTTTGACTTCTTTCTTTTGTGTAACAGTTCTTGCCTATCTTGCTCGAGAGTCCAATTATTGTATTCTTGAAGATTTTGTAATTCTTTAGCTTTTTTATTTTCGGTGTACTCCGACCATTTCATTGGCCTTTTTGATTTTAAAACAGAGATATTTGATTTTTGGTATCTGCAATGATTTGAAAGTGAATTTTGTAAAGAATTTCTTGAGAAAGACTTTTTTTTCGATTGACAAGAGGACGGAGTTAATTTGGCAATTCCCTTTAAATCAGAGAATTCCTCAAGTTTTATTTCAGAAACATCTTTTATTATTTTTTCACTTGATATCCTTTGTTTATTCATTGTGGGATTAGATAGAAGACAATCGCTAGCTATTTCAGCAGATGATCCAATAACATTACTCATATAATTCCACTTACTTCTAATAATTTCAGTTTTTGAAATATTTGATAGTGTTTTATACTTATTTTTATTTTTTCGCTTGATGTTCAATCGCTTTTCTGTTTGAGTATTATTATCCTTTAAATGTTTGTATTCTATATTCGTAGGACTTGTGTTATTGATTTTAAAACTAGGTTCTTTAAAGAAAATATTTCTACGCAGATTAGATTCAAGTTCATGTTGAAAAATCAACCATTTTTGTATATTATTTTGCTGACTGTACTGTATTCTAAAATTTATATTTCGACACATTTTATCTAAAAGTTCAAAATTTGTTTTTAGAAAAAGATTTAATTTGTCATCACTATTAATTAAATTATGTCTTTGATGATTTAATATCAGTGGTGAAGATGGAGACGATACAAGGGTATCGGGTAATGAGTTATCTATATTTTGTTCTACTTGAGTGCCTCGATTTTTTCTTTTTTTGAATTTCTTATTAGATCCAATTTTGAATTGAATGTTGACTTCCGGACGCGAATAATTGTCAGTCATTTTTTCTTTATTAGATGATTTTTTGGTTTGAATCTTTTTAGAAATTAAGATGTTTATTTCTTCTTCATCTTCTGAACTAGAGCAAGTACAGGCATTCTTAAAACTATCCTCTTGAATTCTTGAATCCGAATTTTTGACTTCCACAGATTTTTCATTTCGTAATGTGCCACTTATGCTCCGTTTAGAGATTGTAGCATAAAGACTCGTCGCATGCGAAGCTTGTTTCTGTTTACGTGCATCTTCCAAATCTGCTTGCGTAAGACTCAAGATTTTCATTGATTTCTCTACAGGTGTTAGATATTCATTGGTGGATAAACTTGACGTTGAAGTTTCATCCAATTCGACTTCTTCACTATCATTTTCTAAGGATGTAAGCGATCTAGCAGCGCGCAATTCTTTAAATTTATTAGAATTCATTGAAGATTCACGGAATATTTCTTGCATGTTTGGTATACTTGAGTACGTCTCGGACAAAGAATCAGTAGAACTCTCTAGAATTATTTCTTGTCTTTTGCGCACAGTGCGCTTCTGATCGACTTCTCTGAGATTCAAGTAGAAAGCGAAAAATACATACCAATTGTACCAGGCTATTACTATAAAATATAAATTTGAATTATGATTCGATAAAAGGTATACATTTAAAATGTATATAATAATATATATACATAATGATTTTTGCGAAACATCTACAGAGTTGCATGTTACTTACCCAGATTAATTGATTCAACAACAAGAAATTCAATCAAGGACATAGTTGAAATGATATTTTCAGAATAAAAGACGAGGACAAGTGCAACAGATAACATTTTAAGAAGAATCGTTTTAAGAGCGTGGGTTACAAGCCAAGGCAGCAAAATTTCAGCCCGACTCCAAGTAAGGATGGGATACAATTTTAATAAATATACGAATGGATTGATGAGGCTGCAGAAAAACTCCACTACAACCGTGACTCTGAGCACTAAAATAAGGACGTTTTTATAAACTTATACCATTTTATTACCTTAAGTACAAATAATTACACTTTTTTATCCATGATGTAAAATTATGGCTGAGTTCAACGTCGTCAACTGAAAAGTGCATGTCTCGTATTAAGTTTAGTCGTAGAGCGATGTCAAATGGTTTCCAGTCTAATGTAGAGTTTGCCTTTTACAAAAAACGAATTTCACATAAGTTCATACATATGTGTAATCTCGAACGCTTATTTGGTATGCATGCATATACAATAAGTAAAATTACCATTCCTAAGATAGTCATTATTAATAATTCAGTCTGGAACGATACGTCTAAAAGAAATCCAATTAATCTTGTCATGGACACAAATGTTTTGGTTTTGCAATACTTTGCAGAGAATTTTGAAATGACTACTGATAAACATTATTTAATTTTTTTCAAAATAACCAAAATATTGTAATACGTCAACGATAATTTTGATTTTCTTTAATAATAACCTGTGTGTCATTTACAAAAAAACAGAAGAAGTGTTGGTTGAAAACGATGGTGTTTACTTAATTTTAACAATATAATTAGAATGCAGTTTAGACTAAGTAAAGTATTACTTAATAAAGAAAAAAAATTAAGTTAAATATTTCGATAAAAGCGCAAGATTGGAATTTAATGGTTAGCTATTCTAAAAATTCCCATTTCATTTGTGTAGTACATACAAAAATAATAGAAGTTATTTTGTATATAATTCTAAACTATGATTACGTGTTTATAGCTTATATTATATGCTATTATTATACGCAAATAAAATTGCAGGTGCAAAATTGGGAAGCACTTACAACGCGTAACCAGGCTGCACAATAAAATGAATAATAAGAAATAAAAATATAATAGCAATTTTAAGAACAGCGAATCATTAAATTTAAATCTCCCGCTAACTGCATGTAAATGAGCCCCAATGCCCCTACTCAAAAGCCAGTGCGCTGTCGCAGTAATTTGCGATGAAAGTATAGATATAATAGGTACACGCGAGCTGCGATCGCATGCACCGCATGCTCCGCTCCCAAGTCGCAGCACTCGCAGCACTGTAGTTTGTAGACTCCAATGCGCAAGTAGTCGTTCGCAGTCGAAAAATGTCTGCGAAACAGTGTTCCTTTTATCACGGTTACTTTCGAGATGGGTACGTACTTTACACTTGATTGTAAATAATTTCTTATTATTTCATTTAATATTACACAACTATTATCTTTAATCAATTTCTGTGAAAATACGAGTAATATATAATTTACGCTAATAAGAGAGGTTAGGATTCCGCCGCCACGTTTTGGTGTTCAAATTAGATTGGATTTATATTTTTTTAAATCTCTAATTTTCCAAGGAATCTTAAAGTTTTTATGCATACAAATAGAAGAATTCATATTGTATGGTTTTTGTAATGTTCGGAGTTGATATATTTTTTTATTTCGTGTATTAATTTTCCATTTTACATAACGAATCAATATCTTTGATTTTGTCTCCAATTTAAGCATATAATAAACAGTTGATATTACAATTTACACATACCTAAAGTTGTTTAATAAACATAAGAAAAATAAACGAATCATTTTATATCAAATATGATGTTTTTTTGTTACAGATAAACAACGGTAGTTATTGCAGGTTGCTAACAAAAACCTGTGAATGAAAGTAGTTTATTAAATCTTTAAGAAGATTATAGAATATATAAATCTATCTTTTGCTTTGTATTAAAAGCAAGTTTTTAATATTGCATTGTCAAGGTGACACCAACCTTAGATCTTAAATTTTGCCATACTATGGATTTAATAGCATCTCGATTAGCATGTGATGCTAAAGCCAAGACAAAACCTACAAAGAGTGTAAAGAGATTATCTAAAAATGAGTCTAAGGAATCTAAAAAGAGACCTATATCAAAAGTAGATTCTAAAGGTGTTGGAAAGACTTCAAATAAGCAAAAAGACCGTTTAACAGAAATTTCTTTGAAGAAAAAGCAACTTCTTAAAGAAAGTTTTGTTGAATCGCAAAAAAGTAAAATTAAAGATAAATCGAAAGGAATTTTTAATAGTACTTTGAAAAATAAGAAAAAAGTCTTAACAAAAGATGCAACAAAGTCGCAAAATGATTTAGTATCCAAACCAAAGAAAGTTGCGAAGAGTAGCTCAATGATTAAAAATAAAGTTAATTTGCCTGCTGTTAAAAGTAAAAATGTTAAAACTAGTTCAATTGAACAAATTGCTTCCAAAATTGGTTCTGCGAAGAAAAAGGTTAAGTCATCAAAAAAACTTAAAAATCAAATTGTCAAATCTGATAAATTAGATGGAAATGAAACACATGACATAAAATCTAAAAAAAGAAAAGCACATATAGAAAAAGATTCAAATAATTTAAAATTATCAAAGAAAGTAAAAAAACAACCTGCATTTGTTGAAACAGAGAATAATGAAGAAATAAAAAATATCAAGTCTAAGAAAAGGAAAGTAAAGACACAAAGTACATTTGATACAACTTTAAGCAGAAAAGAAGTCATTAATTATGTTAAAGCGCTTATCAAAGTAGTTGAGAATGAAGAACAAAAGAAGAAAAATCTGTTTAACTCAGAAAAACCACCAATTTTTCTACTTGTCAACTGCGTGAAAGTTCCTAAAGTACCATTACATCAACATCGAATGTAAGTATTTACAATAACAAATATTTTACTTTTTAAAACTTAACTATTTAATTTAAAGTATGTTACACATGATTAATCGCAACTAATTACCAATGGATCCTTATGAGATACCTTGATTAAAAAACTTTGTATGAAGCAATGTAATTTTATACTTAGTTTGCATGTTCTATTTTTACAGTTGTCATAAGATTTAATTTATTTTTCAGCACTCTTCCTCATTCAATGGTTTCTCTTACTGATGATGTAGCATTATTTGTAAAAGATCTTAAAAAAGGCCGAAGAAGAGACTATGAAGATACTGTGCATCATTATGAAGATATATTACAGCAGCATGGCTGCACTCGAGTAAAGACTGTTATTCCAATCAATCAGGTTAAAACTGAGTACAGGCAATTTGAAATGAGAAGAAGGCTGTTGAGTTCATATGATTATTTTCTTGTTGATGGTCGAATTTCTGGCCACATGGCTCATTTGTTAGGAAAACATTTTAGAGAGAAAAGAAAATTGCCAACATCTATTCATATGGAAAAAAAAGATTTGAAAATAGAAATAGATGATGCTCTTCAGAAAACAAGTTTACAAATTCATGGTCATGGTGATAGTTCTATTGTTCAAGTTGGTAGTTGTTCTATGAATGTAGAACAAATTGCTGAAAACATATTGGCAGTAATAGAAGATTTAAGTAAAAATTTTCCTGGAGGATGGGAAAATATTCGATCTTTGAGAATAAAAACTCCATTGAGTCTTGCAATTCCTATTTACATAACATTAAGTAATAATATATTTTATTATATTCTGCAAAATTTATTTTCGTGATTAATGTAAATATTTTATTGCTATTTTTATAATTTTCAGAAAACAGAAATGATGTAAATGTTCCAGTACAGACTCCAAAACGACCTAAAGCTTATCAAGATGTTGAAGGAGAATTGTCTACCTTCATATCCAATGTTAAAGTTATTGTGGCACCTGATGGTACGGTGAATGTTCAAAAAGTTGATAACAATAGTGATGAAGAGGACAGTAAAGAGACTATTGAAAAAGACAATAGTAAAGCTAAACAAGTTAAAGTTAAGAAGGAAAGTAAAGATCGAAATGAAATTGATGATGATGATGAGGAAGATGATTAGATAAGACATTGTATTTTTTCATTGTAAATAGAAACATAACTTTTTTATTAAGTTAAAATATTTATAAGGTTAATAAGAACCTTTTGTTCTTAAAAATGTAAATAAATGCATTATTTTGTACAATTGTTTGAGTATTATATCTATAAATTAAACATAAAAAATTTAATATTTATAAATATAAATACATGTTATTGCAACTTTTAGACCAGTATAGAAATTGTATTAACAGGTTAAATACTATATACATACTTAGTATAAAATTGTTTGATCCTTTTTTGATATACTTTGATAGTTATTTGTTGGAGTTATCGGTACTGTACTTCCATTTGAATATTGCATGGATTTATGTGCAGCTTCATTACCAATATTGATAGATGAATACAGTATCACTTCAATTTCTTGAAAGTTTTCTAGTCTTTGTACATCTTTATCCCTTCTAAGTTTTGTATTAGGCAGTTTTCTTAGTTTAACTATTTGTGTTGGATTAATTTCTAATTCATCACAACATATTTTGATTAAATTTTGATAAGTCAAAGCATTACGTGGAAGATCAACTTCTATAAAATCAGAGTCACTTGCATTTGCAACTCTCAGTTTTAATATTACTTCTGTAAACATGAATGTTATCATTAATATCATATTTCAAGAAAATTTATTCTGACTCAGTTTTTATTTACATACCTTCTTGGCATGTATTAATGAAGTTTTCACGAGGAAATCCTAAGTCTATTTTGCAGTTTAGTGGACTACTTTTAATGTAATTAGGCACAAAACTAGGAGCATCTTGATCACTAGATATCTTAGAAAAGTCGGGAGGAGCACCTAACAATTGTAAAATATATGGGTTTGTAGAAACTGATGCTGGAGTTTCACCTTTATCAGATTTGACATTTCTATCTGCACCACTTTTTAATAACAGAACCACAACATCAAGGTAATTCCTTTTACAAGCCCAATGTAACGGTGTCCTAATACAAAATAATGTGATAAAACTTTATTGTTACACTAAAAATCGGTTTAAAGTATAATAAGATCATTTAACAATGAGGTGTACTGATTCACTCCGACAGTAAATATTTGAAAGATTCTCACCATCCATTTATTGCGTGTCTGGCATTGACATCAACTCCAAGATTTATTAATTCCTGAACAGCATCAGTATCGCCAATGCAAGCTGCTTCCCTCAATTGTTCTTCTAATACCTTCTTCTCGTCCATATTTTAAAGTATTATCTCACGCATCTAGCTTGCTGACATTTGCGGTGCAGTAGCCGCAGTAGAATGCTGGTTAAACATCAGCTGTCTGCTGAGTGCTGCTGCTCCCACTGAATCGATATTACCAACCGAGAGTCTATTTTGTATAATAAATATTATTATTGTTTATGTTATGTATATCTATATTTAGTATCAACAAGTACGCAAGTCTGTCCACGATATAAGTAAATATATGTAAGAGATTGATGTCAACATACTAATCACTACTTTATATTTTTACATATTATAACAAAGAATTAAAACTTTTATATGTATAATACTAAGATGATATTGCAAAAATAAATATAATTTAAAAATTTTTAAGAATAATATGCGGATATTCCTTTAAGTATTAATTTGTTTTTGTACATAATTATTTTTAAAAAGCGCGCTTATTCTGACCATAATAAATAACCTAAAAATAGTAACTATATAATATCAAAGACTGCATTATAGAGAATCATGTCCGAGTTGTTTATAGAAAATAAAATCATGATTAACATGATTGTTTAAAAAGTTGTGTATTATTGTAATATGAACTTTTCATAATTTGTCTATACTGTGCGAATACAAGAATGGCAAAATCATTAATATCTTTATCTAATGTAGCTTTAAAAAACTTTTTAACACTACCAAAATATGTTGGGGCTACTCGATTATGCCATAGTATTAGTCAAATCAAAGGTTAGTATTATTTTATATTATAAATGTGAGTTGAATAAATACTAGGCATTCTAAACTTATCTTATTTTTTAGAGACACACAATGAAGCTAAAACTGAAATCACCGCTTCTAAACAATTATTTGAATTATTAAACAAGGATAATGATCCTTTAAGTCTTATTTCTAATATTGAAGCGAATAAAAATAAAATTGATGGTCGTCACGTTGTATTGGCTTTAACATCAATGCAAAAATTTTATCAAGCTAATGGAATTCCACCATCAGATGTACACAAAAGCACACATTTTATTAAAATATGTTCTGTACTAAATAGGCATCTTGTGACGTTGGAGTTACCACAAGTAATACAAGCACTTAAAATTTTAAATTTGCTTAATGTGTCAAGTTCATTGATGATTATGCAATCACTTTTACAATTAATTAGACATTCTATAAATGATTTATCTTTACAACAAATTTTTTACTTGTCATTTCTATTAAAACAAATGAAATTAACACATTTAAGTGAAGCAATCATTACTGCTTTACCGGAAGTATTTGTTGCACAATTGGAACTACAACTTGACAAAGAAGATATAAAAGAACTGAAAAATGCACTATGGTTTGCAAGTTATCATACACGTAATGCTGAGACAATACAATATATTCTAGATGCACTTGATAATAATGAACAAGCTATGGATGTTGATAGTGCTATTAGTATATTTTTGTCACTTTGTAACATCACAATATTACCAGATAATTATATAAATGTATTTTACAAAGTAAAAGAAGCTCTTATAGAGAATGTAAGTCTGCTTGAGTCAAGTGAAATAATGAAAATTATATTAAAAATATTAACAAAAACAAAAGATGGGTATGTACTATACAGCAACTGATAATAACCATATATTGTTTTAACAATAAAAATAATAACTTTAATTAATATATTATTATTTACAGATTTGATGATTTTTATGATCCTTCCTTTATAGATACATTTATTGATAAACTTATATCTAATAATTGTGAATTTGACGAAGGAGTACTTATTCTTCATAAATTAAACAAATGCAAACACATTAGTATACCATTGGTACATTACTTATCATCCGTTTGCAATGAAAATCCATTGATTTTATCAAACTGTAAATCCGTGCATATTTCAACCCTTGTGGCAGGATTAGCATTTGCTAATTATAAACCACCTTCATGGAATAAATTACAAAAAAATATTATAGAAAATTATACAAGGCTTCCAGATGATGTGACATTATGTTATTTTGCTCTTCATCTAGCATCATTGGATTCTTTTGATTCAAAGTTACTCACATGCATTTTTAGTGCAGATATAAAACCTGAGTTATTATCTCATAATTATTGTAAAACACTTCAGCAATTATACCAAAGTGTTAAAACTTTGTATCCAGCATATTCTGGCCCATGGCCTTCGGAGGAATTAATTGAATCTTTTAAAAAGTTACAAACATTTGATGAAACAAAAGCCTATCCACTGCTTCCTTTAATTGAGAGACTTGTAGGAGATTCTGCTTATGTTAATACTAATGTCAAAACTAATTTAGGGCATAAAATTGGTAAGATTTTCTTGAAAATCAGTCATTTGTATTAAACCTTTAGCAATGTTAATGTTAAATTATGTTATAGATCACCTCATAATTTTACAAGATGGATGCCCAATTGCTGTAAAGTCAAATTCAACATGTAAAGATTTACATTCTATTTCTTACGTAGAAAATCTTATTATTCCTCCTAATACTCAAAGGTGACTTTATGTTCATATCAAATTTAAAAATTAAAATTAAAAATTTTTATTTTATGAAAATTAGTCAAATTATCAGATAAAAACCAAAATATAGTTTTTAAATTTGTAAAACCTTTTTCTTTTATATAGAGTCGCTGTGCTGTTTATACCATCAGAGGTTTATGGTAAAAATATTCCAATATTACGAGCTCCAGTTATGTTAAATATCAAATCACTGGAAGCAATGTCATACAAAGTAGTACATATATCACGAGATATGTGGATGACTATACCTGATTGTGAAAGGCTTCCATATCTGCAATATTTAATTGGATTAAGTAAAGATATTGACAATAATAATCAGCATATAAATAGGTAGGTAATTGGATACAACAATTTCGTACAACGATTGTATATAAGTACTATTAAGTTTTTATAAAATAGAATAAATTAAGAATTTCAAATACAAAAAATACAAAATATGTTAAGAAGATAATTAATTTCTGAATTAAGATCAGTCCCAATTAAAAAATAAAAAACAGTAGAATCTCTCGACACTGTGATTTTTCTAGGGCTGGCTGTACACATGTGCGGGAACTCGCGCCTTAACTTTGCAGAAAAAGTTTTATGAAAAGGTTTGGAATAAATATTGACAAAGGAAAGTTTTAAAAAAATGATTAATTCAAACCGAGAAACTTAATATAAAATTTTGGGTTTTTTATAGGAAGGGGGCATAATAATAATTCTTCTAGCTTTTCGGATTAATTTTAGTTTTCTAGGGTTTTTTTTATTTTTGGTTTTAGTTTTCCGTGTCTTTTCGTACGTTATAAATAATATCATCGACCCAGTGAAAATGCATTTAAAAGAGCATAGAATTTTAGATAAGGTGTTTCCTTACTTTCGTTATACATGGAAACGTAATTTTTTGTTTGAACGGTTATTTCTCTGAAATGTATGACGGAAAATTTTTGAAAAAAATTGAGGTGATTAGGATAATGGAGAAGATTATTCTCTAAAGTTTTTGAGTCATTTTATTTTTCTATACATGAGAAAAGATCATTTTGTAAAGTAATCGATTTTCTGTGACAAACGATAACTTAAGTAAAATGGCATTATACCTTCTGAAATTTTTCAAAAAGGTAGCGTTTGACTATCTCTCAGCTTAGTTTTTTTAGATCATTAGGACTTTTATTTTTCGAGATATTCAAGATTATATTTTTCTTTTTCAAAATTTTTTTGATATCTTATTTCTGGAATATTATACGGTAATTTTTTTACCAATAGACGATTATTTTTCTCGTCTTTTAATGAAGATTTTAAATCAAAAAGAATTTTTAAGATTCATCAAATCGTTTTTGTGTTATAAGAATTTTTCATTTTTTATGGTATTTTCTTTTTCAACAAATTTTTGATTGTAGATTTCTTGCGCGGTAATATTTGACCAACCAAAGCTCATTTTTTTACGTTTTTTGATGAAGGTTTGAAATCAAGAAAAATATTATTTGTTTTCTTTTCCAATTCAATTTGTAAGGAATAATATTTAATTTAAGTTAAAATTTGAATATACAAATTACAAAATTTAAATATTTATATATCGACATATTAAAAGCAATAGACTTGTTATTTTTTTTTCACCGGAGTATTGAATAGAATAAATAATTTCATATTGGTACAATTTATAAACTTTGAGGATGCTAAGTGCCAATGAATTGGCAGCGGTTTCTTTAATTAGCTTTTGCGCTACTCACAGTGCCGGGAGGTTCTACTGTATTATTGTTCTGACAAAAAAGAAAATGACCAATCATCAATTAAAACAATACAATTTGATTAAAATTAAGAGTAGACATAAATAGAGGGCTTGAAATAAAAAGGCAAGTTTTATAATTTTTATAGAAATATATAAAAATGTATTATGTATAAAAAAGTATAAAAATCTTGAAAACATATATACAAGAATAGGTTACTAAAATATCTACACTTCGAGGCTCATTTATAAAAAAAATACACGCAAGTAAAGCTTCGACGGCAGTATTCCGGCCGTCACTCCTCTTTCTCTCTCTCTCTCTCTCTCTTTCGCTATCTCTCCCTTTCAATCTATCGTCGATATCAATCGCGATCTCGATATCGGGAGGTCTCTCCTCATCATGAATCGGAGTTGTTGGCACAATTAAAGTAAGAACGCTCATTTGCATCAGTGGATTTCGCATAAAGCAGCGGCGTATAGTCCGGTGAAAGAGGCTGTGTGTGTCTCAATCTTTCTTGGGTCCGTGCACGCGTGTGCGCTTCTGGCTGCTCTCTCTCTCTCTTTTTCCCTCTCCCTCTCTCTCTCTCTCTCTCTCTCTCTCTCTCATGATTCTCAGTTGTATGTTGCCGTGGAGATGTCGCTCATCGGGTCTCCCTCGGCATCGGAGTTGCTCTCGGCCGCGTCGACGAAGGCCGTCGACAGGTCGCCGGCGAGTTTGCTCACCGTGTCCGACGTCACGTCGTACATGAAGATCTCCTTCTCCGCCTCGGAGTCGTCCTCTGGTCTGTAAGGCAATATTCAATTACAGATTCTGTACTCATTAAAATAGAGAAACTTGGGAAATTTTATTTTTACGACTCTCGATATTGGTAAATGTAAGTAATATTTAGTTTATAAGAAAGTTATTTGGCAGGGATACTCTTGAGTTTTCCTTTTTATTTTTGTACTGAAGAATGTCTACAATTGAATACAAGGGAAAGAATGTGAAAAAGCCATAAAAATACGACTGATATATGAAGTGTCAGCAAGAGAGTAAGAATACTGATTCTTTTGATTCGAACAAATGCTAAAGTACATATTCTTAATAAAAATACCATTTTTCAACATGTGAATGTATTTTTAGTATAATTATTAATCATTTAGACAAGAAATTTCAGTAAACATAATGGGCGGAACTGGGCACAACTTTTTAAAATCTTAAAAATATGATTTTTCTATTTCTATTACATAATAATTTATTCAAATCATTGAAGATGTAAAAAACTGTTGATGTACTTAAAGAAGGTCCATTCAAGGAATATATATTCCGTATATTAATTTTAATTTTCCTCTACATAGTAAAATGTGACAGCCAAAACAGCTACGGGGGGCGGTACTAGGCACATCTCTCCTACAATTTTGAATTTTTGGGAAAAAGTATACTTACATCGAGCGGTCAGCTCGTACCCCCAAAACAAGATAATGACAACTCAAAAATCGATATTTTTGTAATACCAAGCAAACAACGTAAAGTCGTGAAATAGGCTTATCTAGTCATGAATAAGGGCTTCTATTTCCTGTGAACTATTTTGCACGTATAGAAAAATCTAGTTAAAAAATGTTGAATTGACACAGTCTTGTTTTGCGTGTGCGATGTATCCAGAGTCTACTGCATTAAAATTTTGGTTGATTCATTAGATGATTTAGTAAGAGCTTTAACACGTGCTACTTGATACTACAATGCTAGGCAAACTGAGCAACTGCTCCAATTTTGCAGTGAGAAGAGTTGTTCCTTACGAAATTCAGAAAATTGCAATTTGTACGCGGAGGCGTGTGCCCGCGGAGGACTTTTCACAGGCTTCCCTCATTATTTGGGCTCTGTCATCAAGTTATTTCGGCTAGTTTCTTTTCCAAAGCTGAGAACACTTTGTTTCATAGCGGACCTTGCAATAATGCCAGCGACTCGAAGCGCCGTGGCGATCGCTAAAGATTAAGCCGTTATGCGCTGCGCTAGCGCATATGGAGCAGAGGCGCGCGTTAATTTCTCATACCTAGCGATTGTGCGAGAGCGCGCGCGCATTATAAAGCCAGAGAGGAGGCCTCGCGTTAATTGGCAATGAGGATCCTTATATGGCGATGCTGCAAAACTGAGGCGTTTTGTCGCAATCGCGTTATATTAAGTGCACGGAGAGAGAAAAGGAGAAGAAAAACTCCGAGAGGAAATCGCGAAGCACGAAGTAAAAGTTGCGACACTGAAATCACAATTTTTATGTGGACCTTTTAGCATTCGAGATCGAGGAGAATTTCTCGAGAGTGAAATTTTTGTAGAAAAAAAAAGAAGATTAAAATGTAACATTGGATTAATTTATAGCTGTGGGGCAAACGCCTTGCAACATCTCATTAAGGCTGATATATAGGTTCTTTTTGTTTTAATTTTTCTCTAGCGCTAATTCCTTATTTACTTTCAGTTTCTTGAGCGTTCAAAATATTCGAGTGTCTTTCGGAAGGCATAGTAATAAATCACGAAAACTTGGACTTTCGAAAGCGGTAAAAAAAATAAGCCAGAGAAAAATGATTTCTGAGCTCAAGATGATTATTTGAATAATAAGAGGAAAGAATAAAAAGTTGAAGTGTGAAATAATATAATTTAGAGGTGCTATACTCACGTCGTGACGAGGAGCACGACGGACTGTCTCTGCGGCTCCGTCTGCCTCTCCTGGTCGAGCCACCGCTTGTAGTTCTCGGCGGAGGGCTTCTTGACGAGCTGCTTGAGGGACTCGCCGGCGAGAAAGCGCACCGCCTGCACGTCGCTCGCGATCTTCCGGCTCTGCCTGAGCTGGGCCACCTCGGTCTCCGGCTGAGTTCCGTAGTCGACCGGCGCGAGCACCACCACCGAGGCTATCCTCCTGCCCGCCAGCTCGGGCGCGCTCGGAATTGGAAAGGAGGCGCCGCTCACTTTGAGCGGCAGGTAGCGATTGTACTGGCCGTTGGTCGCGACGCTGCCGGGCTCGCGCTCCGCTCCCACGGCCACGGCGCCGAGCCGCGTCGAGTTCTCGCCGATGTGCCGATCGGCGATCGTCTGGCCCTGCGCCGTATTCGGATCGAAGCGCACTACTTTCATCTCGACGCCTCCGGGTCGCAGCCTGACCTCCTCCGTGCGCGGCTCCTCCTCGCCGAGCGAGTTCCTGCTGCCCAGGCTCGAGGAGGAGGCCCCCACCTGGACCTCCTCCACGTGCTTGGGCCGCTTGGCGATCCGGGGCACGGGCTCGCTGGCCGAGGTCGCCGCCGCCCCACCGGCCCCGTAGAAGTTCGCCAGGGCCTCCGGCGGCAGGTCGCCGATGTTGATGCCGCCCACCTTGTCGTAGTCGAGGATCTGGATGTCGGCGTTGCCGAGGATGCCCGAGCTCAGGAGCTGCTCCCGGATGTCGTCCGGCACCTCGTCGGGCAGGTTCGCGATGTTCTCCTTGATCTTGGCTTCGTTGCGCACCGGGGCGATGGTCGTCGTCGTGGTCGTCGTCGTCGTTGTTGGGGGAGTCGTGGGAGGCTGCGTCCTCGGCGAAATCCTCACGGTTGTGGGCCTTGCCGTCGTCGGGGCGTAGCGAATGCTGTTGGGGGTCGAGGCTGAATACTTCCTCAACTCCTCGTCGGCCTTCGTCACTGGGGTTGCATAGATCTTTTCGTTCGAGTTGAGATTTTTACCTTGGAACACCGGTCTTCCCCATATCGACGTCTGTGCCAAAGATTCTTGTGCTCTTTGCTGCTGGGGCGTTGGAAGGTTTTGCGCAAAGAACGATTGCTGTGATTGTACTTGATGTTGTTGCACTTGCTGCGGCTGCTGTTGTTTGTATATATTGGTGTTGAACTTTTGCTGAGATAGGATTTGTTGCTGTTTGGGTTGCTGCACTAGATTAGACTGTTGTTGAGATCCAGCGAATTGGTTAGTATTTAAGGTTCCGAAAGGAGTTTGCGCCACCTCCGTATACTGCGGATTAGGTGGGAACGGACCCGGGTGCAGAGGATTCTCCCTGATCGCGTAATGCTGTTCTAGTTTTGGAATAGCTTTCAGAATCTCTCCACCGACTTGCTTTTGAGGCACCTGCAACTGAGGTTGTTGCGTCTGCTGAGGTTGTCCAAACTTGTATTGCTGCTGCTGCTGTTGGAATTGTTGCTGCTGCTGCTGCTGCTGCTCGTGCTGATGCTGTTGGTAGGTTTGTTGTTGCTGCTGCTGCTGTTGGTGTTGATGGTGCTGCTGTTGTTGCTGATGCTGTACGTGCAATTTTTGTTGATCCTGCTCTTGCTTTCGCCGCTGCTGATCGAGAATTCTGTACTGCTCCTGTTGCCTTTGTTGTTCCAGCAGCCTCTGCTGTTCCTGTTGCCTTCGCTGCTGCTCCTGCTGCCTCTGCTGCTCTAAGAATCGTTGCTTCTCTTGTTCTCTTTGCTGCTTGTAATGGAGTTGCGGATCGAAATTAAAGTTAACCGGAGGTTGATTTTGCGGAAGCTGCTGCGGGAAGTTTTGCAATTGAACGTTTTGATGAGAGAGCGAGACAGTCGGCGGCGCTCCAGGTTGTTGCGGGTGATTAACGTTCAAGCGATGGGGTGGCACAAAGGAATTGAAGGGCGATCGCTGCTGAACCTCGGGCAATCCTTGGATCGTTATGGGTGGCCTTTGCTGAGGTCTCTGATTCGGGTGGATCGGTTGGTATTGGTTCCTGAGGTGCGGCGGCACCGACTGATGGAATTGCGGCTGCAGAGAAAAGTTCGGTGGAGGGCCTTGCTGAGGTGGACCTTGTGGCCCCAAAAGTTGTTGCTGGGCGAACGAGTTAACGATTCGCTGTTGCGGAAAAGCTGGAGTCACGCGTGGGGGAATCGGTTGTATAGGAGCATAAGGTCCGTGTGGCCTTTTGGACGATCCAGGCGGTGGGAGAGCCGTTGGTTTACTCGATACCAATTCTTTCAGAGATTCCTTATCGCTTCTCTTGTTGTGGTTGTTTGGCGGAATCTGATCCGTGCCGAAAGTCACGCGCAGTCCACTGCTACCGGCATGGTAAACTCCACTATCTGGCCGGATCACCGCGCGCAGAGTCGTCGATGGTTCTTGCGGCGATGGCGTAACGTGCTGCAAATTCTCTACCGGATATCCTTCCGGTTCTGGATTATCCGGTTTGATTTCCTCGTGCTCTTCTACCGGGGTGATAGCCGGAATTGGAGTGTCGTATACAACACGCGGCTTATCCTCGCCGTATTCTTGTTTCTTTTCATACTTTACGTAAAATACTTGAATAGGCTCCTTCTTAGTTTTTTGCGTGGGAGGTGGCGTTGGTGGAACGGGAGTCGGCAGAGACTCGTTCGATTCCTTTATGATGATCTCGATTATAGGTTCGGGCTCCGTGGGATAATAATTGTACGGCGATTCTTCGTAGTATCCGGCTTGATCGTCGCTCTTGGCATCCGCCGCCAGGGGATTGTATAGTGGATCTCGTTGAGAGTAGTGAGCTATCGGTTCCATCTGGACGGCGTAGGGAGGCGGCCGGCCAGCACGTCGTGCATGGAAAGATAAGTGTTGCCTCTTATCGCGGTTCTTCGTCTCATCTTTCTCGGCGAGAACTGCGAGCACGCAGGCCAGAAATACGGTCTTAAAAAACACAAAAATTATTAAATTAATTATATTTTCTTTTCAATTGCCACATATGCAACAAAATTATGCAAAAAAGCGATGGGCTAATTCTGTTAGTAATTCAAAGTTCGAGAAAAGAAAATATTTCAATACATTTTTGAAAGGTTGGGTCGTGTAGCTGCTTTTAAGACATGAATCGTGTAAAAGTTTGCTCGAGATAAAATCCGCACAGTCAGCATAGGCAGGAAAGATCGCAATGGCCAAAAGAAAAGAATATAAGAGGAGCGCTACTCGGTTGCGCAAAATATATATTTCTTGTATAGGAAAGGCGAGTTTGAAGATTGCGCGTATAGAATCATTAAGGATTGGCATTTTTTCTCGAAGCGCAGCAGGTAGCGCGCGCGAACGAAGCAAGTCATGGGCCATTACTCCGGGATATACGCATGCGAGGCCGTGCGCATATACGAGTCACGAGCAGGTAGGTATACTTGTGATTGTTCGCTACTCGGGTTTCCGTCTAATTCCCCAAGCGGAGCAGGATTACATCGTAACAGAGAGAAGTGCGCGCGTAACCGAGTGACCCGATTGCCGGTCCAACCACCGATATACTATATACATGCGCGCTTACACGCACATCCTGCAAGCCGATCGATTTGTATTCTAGAGGCAAAACCGCGCAGCAGCTCCGCTTGGCCGTGCACGTATATACACATATAAAGCTGCGATTCCCAGTCAAGACGTACGGCTCGATGCTCTGGATATAGAGTCGGGCTAGAGCTGCTCGCCGATGGCACATTGATGCGCCTCGCGAACGGCCAGAGTCGCATAAATTACGCCGGCTGAAAGGAGAGAAAATTCTCGAGGTGCGCGCGGAGCGCCGAGTGAGAGTCGAATCGGTGTGCGCGTGAGCCTCGGACATTTCTCCTTGATTGGTCACAGACACGCGCTCTTCGTTATTTCGTTCCGGCTGCTTCTGAGTCAGAATCGCGGATGGATGCGTGGATGGACTGTTGGATAACGTTAGGGGCTTAATCGCTTCGCGGTAACTTATTGACTGGTAACGCTGAGATTCATCGTAATTAGGCGTACCTGATGCAATTTTATAAATTGACCACCGTATTTTGCACGTATACATACATCGACCTGACTAGATATTAATTATAGCAAAATGGAGGTGGAGTCTATCGAGTGTGCGATAAATCATTAATGACGCGTTCCTACAAGTATGGCTGCTGCTGCTAATTAGGAAGTCTGCGTATTTTATAAGCAGTCTTATGTAAATTATGTATTATTAAATAATTTATAATTTAATTTATGAAGTAATTCGCTTGCGCACTTAGCAGTAATGATTCGTTTTAAGTTTAAAAATAGATGGAATTTTCACTTTCGCTTTGAAGCAACAATCAATCACGCTTAAATTTAAGTGATTTACTTTATCAAGTGTCGTAAGGAACACATCTAATGTTCTTGCATACTGGTGAGACCCACTTTTGTAAAACGAATTAGCGAGTTAAGATTCTTTGGCACACATTAATTATTCAAAATAACACAAACCGTTACTCTAATTTACATATGTGTTATTAAAAGTGTATAATAATTTGAATAATTAGAAAATTAAAACACAAATTTTATTCATTTTCAAACTTTAAGACTCATGATTGGTGTTAAAATTTAATTTTATAAGTAACGTCTCATATTAAGTATATAGGGGAGACTGGGGTATAACGGACTATTGGTGGTTCCTGCAAAATATATAGCACACTAAATGATCATTCAATTCAATATTCTTTTGAGCATTTTACTGCAATATTCTAATATGATAGAATATATAATATAAAAGAAGGACTTATCATATGACGAAATAAATGTTTTTAACTAAATTTGGTATATTGCATGAGTAGGTATTGTTAACTAATGAAAAAGAAGGATTTTTGTACTTATAATACACGGCGATTTTGTATTCTTCATCCGATTTTAATTTGGAAGGTCTCATTTTGATGCTGGAATAATTTCAGGGGGACTTACCCATGGAAAACTTGAAAAATAATTAAAACAAAGAGTTACACCTGATTGTTCATAAGTTCAGCCATCTATAAGTATGAACAATTGGGTGTAAATCTTTGAGTTTTAAATATTTTTTAATTTTTCTATGGATAAGTTCCGCTGAAATTATTCCAGGAACAAAATGAGACCTTCTAAATTAAAATTAGATGAAGGATAAAAGATCGCCGTTTCTTTCAGCTCTTCTTTTAAATTATATACTCTTTCATATGAAAATATTTTAGTAAAGTGCTAAAAAAAAGTTATATAGAATGATCAGTTAATGTCCTATAATATTATGCAGGAGCCACATTAACTTGTAAACCCGTTGTGAAGCATCATTTGGAATAAAACAAAAATTTATTGATTCGCTAACTAGGTATACCTATAAAGAGTATTATACTGCACAACTAGATAAATTTGATGTCTTTTAGAGATAATAAATTATGATAATCTAAATGACTTGAAAATCATGATTTTGCAAAAAGTAAAATACAGCTCGATTCGATTAAAAAAAGTGGATACGAAAAACCAAATATTTGAAGTTTTAACATTTGTTCTGTATTAAACATCTTATCAATCATGTATCTAGTCAAGTATTATAATTAAATTTACTCACAATTCTGTTAGGAAGAAATTACGACACTATGCAATATATTTCGTATCTTTGAACAAGTATTATGACCAGTGCTCCATTATACCCCAGCTTTCCCATTATACCATGGCAAAATCATACTATGATCATAACAAATCAAGTTCTCGATTTCTTATAATTTCAATGAAATTTCTAGTAATACTAAAGTAAAATAGGCTACTAAAACAGTTGATTCCCGGAAATGCTTTCACAGAAACGGGTAAGTGAATATCAGGAGATCGTGATATAATAAAATGCAAAAAGCATAAAAAAACAATTCCCCAGACTGTATAAAATTTCAATTTAAAATTAATGAGCCAAGATAATAATAATGTACAAATTTCTCTAATAATTACGAATTTTCAACGAAATGACAGTTTTTGACTACTTATAAAATAATGTTTATTGAGTTGAATTTGAAAAACGCGTTGACAGATAAAAATCACTTTCGCAACAAGATTCATTCAAAAGCAAAAGCACTCTATAGAATGCAGCTGGCAAGTTGTGCAGCAGTTGCATTTTCCGCATCGCGGAAGGAAGCAGCTTGAAACAAATCATCAGCAGCAGCAGCAGCAGAAGCAGAAGCAGAAGCAATAAGATTCCGCGAGGTGAGAGTCGCGCTTTCCGTGCAGGCGTCTCCGTCCGTGCAATTACCAGTTTGAGGAAGCGCATGGCTGCCGGTCGTGCGCCGCTTGTCACTCGCTCGCTCGCTCGCTAATCTCTTCTTCGCGTCTGCGGCGCTCCGTGCTCTTGTCTCACTTCGCGGTCAATGAGGAAGGAGAGCGCCTCCGCGGGGCGCGCTTTACTCGGGTGTCGGCGGGCACTATCCGCTCGCGCACATCCTCTTGTCTCGCTCGCGCGGTGCTCGACTCTACGTGTCTATACTGCGGCTCTTTCGCTCGGAGAGCCCCCCGTGTGCAGTGTGTGCTCTCGCGACGCGCAGCTATCTTGCACTGAGCGGCTTGCGCGGGCTCGCGGGACTTTCGGCGCCGCGATCTCTCGCCGGCCAACAACAAGGGGAGAAGGGGACCAGGAGCCTCTTCTTCGACCCGTCCTGCTGCTGCTGCTGCTGCTGCTGCTGCTGCTGCTGCTGCTGCTGCTTCTTCCCACACCGAATAACCATGGAGCTCAACAGCCTAGAGACCGACATCGACTCTCTCTCTCTCTCTCTCGAGCTTGCTCTTCCTGCGTAGACTCGGCCTTTCTCCCGCCGCCCCTCTGCCTCCACAAAATGCTTTGTTTATTCGATTAAACATGTTTCGATTTTGATATATGTATGTTTATTCGATTGTGAACTTTATCGAAAATCATAGAAAGTTTAAAAAAGAGATTTCTACGATTTATGTAACTTGCAAATAAGAAATCGCCGGAATGGCATACAATCCACCTGCGAGAGATAAAAAAGACTGCCAAAAGTACGCTCCATGTTCGTGAATTCATGATTAATTTCTCATATACGCGATTGAGTAGAAAATGGCCGGATTAGGTCAGACGTATATTTCAATGTTTACTTTTTGCAACAAGATAGTACATGTAAATTTTCTATTAATATCATTAGTACAAATTGTATTGGATAAATCATGATCGATAAATTTCATCAACTACAATAGAGCACTTAGATGAAGAGCTAACGTCCTAAACGATGTTGTACTATCGATGTTAAAAAAACGCATTTGAATTTCCCGAGAAAGGAAGAGACGGTTAAAATTATTAGATTACACCTTCGTAAATCCGTGAATGGCCATTGTACGGCTGAAATATGAAGAACGATGTGTGTAAAACTTTTCTCCTTGGCGTTCTTAGGCGGACGTCGAGCTCGGAGAAAGATCGCCCGCGGCATTTCATCGAAGCCGTGGCTCTCCAGTAGTATAGGGGGAGAAAGGGAGGATCGAGGAAGAAAAAAATTAGGCATGCGAGAAGATGTCGCGTCGCACACACGCTCACACAATTGTGTGCGTGCAACGTATAGCGCGCCAAGGACTTTCTTTAATCGCGCGCGATTATTTTCGAGAGAGTTCAGCACGCGGCGCGTGAATCGGTCAGTTTGGTAGCTTCGTCCGCGCGGCCGGCGAAGAGGCCGAGGAAGCGCTCGAGGCTTATTCGCGCGGTGAAAATTTTTCATCCGAGCCGCCTGGAATTCCTCTTTACTTTATTTTCATCCGCCTGCGTGCGGCGCATCACTTTTATGATTGCTTACTTATATTACCGCTATTATACGAAGTCGCATAAGAGAAATTCGATGGCCTGTCGATGAGATGAAAAATATCGCTTGATTCATGATAATTGCTAGCTGCTCAGCTGCGCATATTTATACTTGTGCTTTATTGAGCGTTAAAATTTGTATCGGTAGCCCTTCTATTGCAGCATGCTGGACTAATTTCAAACTAAATTATAGCTTAGACAAATTGCTAGCTGCTTAAATTTCATAATTCAAGCAAAGCATTAAGTTTCCTAACTAGGTACTGCTGCGTTAATTATGAATTGAAATGTAGCAATGTCGAAAATGCCCTCTGCAACCAACGACACTGAGCACTTGAGATCGCTCTCTTTGGGATTCATTGAGGGGGTAGGCTTTACCAGAGATTTTCCTTTTAACGAGTAATTTAAAGTTTTAAAAGGGGGAATTATCTTACTAAAACACGTAACAATTCTTTGAATTAATAGAATCAAAGATTTAACAGCGACATTCATTCCTCACACGGTTTTGGAACCAATTTTTAACGATTCAATCTGAAACTTTCAGAGAATTTTCAGAGAAGATAATTTCCCATTTAAAACTTTAGCATACTCTGCAGTAGGAAAAGGAAAAAATCTAGTTAGGTGTTAAACATTTATGTTCATTATTCAGATTTAATCCAGACTATTCCCTAAGTTTTTTCAATGTAAAGAAACACTGATTTAAACGAAAAGTTTGGATTTATCAGTCAAAAAATCAAATTTTATCTCCGAAGAAATTTTACATTCAACTATCCTGGGACTGTGAATCTGAATAGATGCGGAGAAAAAAGAAGAAATTCCAGTACACGATGCTGAAGGAATTCTATGCAAATCAGATGAAAAAGAAGGCGCGGAAGAACAGGTGAAACGAGGTGTGATTAATTCTGGTAGACGACATTTTTTTTTTATTTTCTGTACATATATATATTCTATGATCTCTGCAGCGACGCGCTCGCGAGAATAGGATTGACCGTCGATGCGTGTGAGCGCCTATTCTAAGGCGTTTTCACCTTTCTTCTCTCGCACACGCGGGTTAATCTTCGCGCTTCCGGGTCTTATCTGTAGTCGGCGTCTCGTACAGTTTTATGTTTTGGAATTACATGGAGGCGCGAGCATTAATGGCCGATTGTGCTCTGACCGCGTTTTTTTTCAATGAAGGCGCGAGCACGCTACATGCCGTTTCTTCTCCGATGCGTAAGAGATTAGGTAATAAGAATATGGAGAAATGCTGTATGAGGTTGCAAATCAATTTCAAAGAAAATAAAGTGAAATGTTCAAATAGATAGCGATCATCGTTCATTTGTATTCGCGGAGAAAATTTTGTTTTATACAATGTTACGCTTGTTCATGAATGTTAAGTCGACGTATAGACATTATACACAACGCATTGTTCATTATTTGATTTTTATTTAAACATTTCTTTATCATTCACAGCACTGAGTTTATGACAATTTTTTATGTTCTTTTACTTCGGTCAGATTTATGACTTTTTGTATACTGAGCTGCATTTAAGTCGACCATTAGCTTTCGTATTTAAAGCCTAATAGCCGTAAATATATGAATTTATCTTACCATAAATATACATGTTACTACTGCTAATATGTTGTCTACGATGTTATTTTTAAAACTATTGTAAAAGTTTCTGCAACTGTGAAAGCAGTTTTCAGTTGTCAAAAAAGTCCGTCTTCACTATATACTTGTTTTTAATTCTTCGTTTTCTCGCATTTTGACGTTTTATTGAAACATTATTATTTCATTTTACTTTTATTTTTACGAATCCATACGAAGAATTTGTTAACTTTCACCATCGTTGTATATTTTATACTGCATCATTTCGGTGATCATCTCTCTTAAATAGATCTAATTATTAGAATATATCGACCCATCTTCATTACAGGGTTACATCAAAACATCAGAAGCATGAGAAGGATATATCAACGTATAAGCATTTTTAATCCAATGTAATTGTATTATGAACTAGAACGTGACCTTGCGAAAAGTTTATTCTCTTCAAAGCGCAGGAACACTTTCATCTTCGCCGCGGCGGCAGCGGCAGTGGCGTTTCTATTTCTCTCGCCTCATTAGATATGGTGAAAAAGTCATCGAACTCCGCCGTGGAAGAATCGATGAGAAGCGAAGATGTAGCGCATCGGGAAAGCGATTGTAAGGATCTGTTGGCCGTGGATGATATTCCGCAAAAATTCGTCCCTGTGTGCAGATGCAGGTATCTACATGTAAACACGTCGTCGCTTTCATCAGAAAAATTCGCACCCGCGCGCTTTCTCGAGGTGGAAAATGAGTTCCATTAAAAGTGAATCCTCGCCGCGGCATAATGCACCATCACCATTCGAGCGCCCGGCACGAAGTCTACAAACGGCACTGATAGATCGATCGATCGAACCTGTCCTGTCTTATGAACGAACGAATATTACATTTAATTTATTTCCCTTCAAAATAAATATCACCTTTTATTTATAATTAACTCGATACTTTTTATCTCAATTTATGTTTGATTAATCTTACGCTCAAAGCTACAATGCTAAATGTCGAAAATAAGTCGGGTTCATTCATAAATAAATGACATACGATACGTGATTAACATCTTAATACACTAAGTTATTAAGCGCTTCCTGTCCAACTCACAAAGCAGCAGCTTCCTCGTGTGATTTTTCTCTCGCTCAAAAAGGCGGCGCGAACTTCCTATTATACACTCGCACAGCGAGCCGAGACGATCACACAATTTGGGACAATATCCTTCACATCTCTTTCCTTCTCCGTCGTCCCTTCCGGCAGCGCGCGGCTCTTTCTCCGTTTCTCCGAGCGGCGCGCGCTTGCGAGCGAGAGAAAGATATCGTTATACATCGAGTATTCTACCTGGGAGAGTTTCGAAAGGAGTGGAATTTCGGCGGCTCGCGCGATGCACGCGTGTGAGTTCTTTTCGGGCTGGGTGGGGGGTGGAGGAAAGCGCGTCCTCGTGAGTTAACGCAGGTCGCGGCAGACGATCCGTTGATGGCCATTTGGCGAACGTCCAGGCGTCGCGAGTGCGCGGGGCATGCAGGGATTCACCGCGCGCCCACCGCGGAGAGAGAAGCGAGCTCCCGCCGCTGGATCCTATGTGTGTGGCGGCGGCTGTGCATCCGTGTGCGAGAGACTCTGCTCGTCCTACTTGGAAAACTTTCACTTACGCTCGCGCGCGCGCCGGTAGACGAGATATGGCTGTGGCAAGCATGAGAGGGGACCCGATGTATATCGATGTGGCCCGCAAGCTAGTTCCGACGTCTTCAAATATATGTATACATATATATATATATATATATATATATATATATATATATTGTACACCTTCCTCCGCGTGTTGCCGGCGCCGTTCCCTCGCTCGCTCACTCGCTAAACTTCTTCTATATACTTCGGATTTCTGGGCTTTTTGGTGCTTTTAAATGTATCTTGGCTTCGGGGAAGTTTACGAGATTTCCACCAGAGATAACTCATTTCACCGGATGACATTTATTTTACGCCATCTTGTTTGTTAGTTATTTTTTTCTTTGCAAACATTCAGCCTACTTTTCATCGTGCAAAACCTCATGTTATTTACTGATCTTTTTAATACTGTTGAATTTTTTAAATATTAAAAGCACATTTTAGCTTAGAAATAAGTTGACACGTGTGTATTGATCCGATTACCTCGTTATTCTTCGTTTTGCGAATTTAGAACCGTTAGACTTTTTCGTAGGCAAAGCAGCTCTTCCCGTGACCGAATTAATTGGCATCAATTTTATTGAATGGTGGAGAAAAAAAAGCAAACGTGCAGTGATTTCAAATCAATGACGTTCTATAAATATAAAGGAATTATTATTTTTAATTCAGTATAATAAAAAATCACAATTAATAAATATTACAGAATAATCAATTAATATACTTACGAATTTATTTAATTTTTTTAATTCATTCACCTATCGTGGCGAACTGTTTTTGGTTACTTTTTTAAACATACCTAAGTCGTTACATTTATAATACAAATTCATAGTTAATAATTATTTCAATATAATTGTATAACACTTACGATTTCATTTAAGTTTTTTCATTTATTTCCTATCGTCACGAACTCAATTTTCGGGCAGTATCCAGTTTTCGGTTACTATTTTAAGGAGATTGTATGCGTAGACATATGTCCTAAAAAACGAATATTATTTACTACAATTTAATCTCACATAATGATGTGAAAGTCAATATATTATAGGTTTTGTCAAACTGGAAAAAAAAATTTTGTCGATATTTTGTTATTGTGAAATTAGATATCGTCAACTTTATACTTTAAAAGAGAAAAAGTTGACAAAACAGTGGAGACTTTTGTTATTTGTTATCCAATTTTAATTTGGAAGGTCTCATTTTGTTCCTTGAATAATTTCAGGGAGTCTTTCCTAAATGAAAATTGAAAACCATCGAATAACTTGCAAAGTTACAACCTATAGTTTACACGCCCAAACTTACAAAAATACGTGTATGGACTTATAAACAATTGACTGTAATAACCTTGCAGGTTTTTCGATGTTTTTCAATTGAGACCTTCCAAATTAAAATCGGATAAGAAATAAAGAGGTCTCCACTATTTTGTTAACTTTTTCTCTTTTAAAGTCTAAAGTTGACGATATCTGATTTTAAAATAAGGGAATTTGGATAAAAGAAATTTTTTTAGTTTAACAAAAACCCCTTATTTCATAATATATTTCATAATATAAAAATGTTGTTTTTTTTATGACATATATCTACGCATACATTCTTCTTACACATACAATAATCATTACATTTAATTTATGACAACAAAAAATCTCTTATCCAAAACTAAGAAATAATATAATTTATAAATTCTTAAGTATTAATAAAATATGTTGTTATGATGAGATTAAAGTTAACTAAAAATTGGATCCGTAACAGTATATTACATCAAATTGAAGTGAGTGATTATTACATTTGATCGAACAACATGATACACATACGACTGGTTTGTGCGGTCGCCTTGTTAATCCTGACTTGTACTACTTAAATTGCTCGTTTAACGGGAAAAATCGTCTATTTGTCTCATCATTGCGTTTTAAAATAGACAGAAGGAATAGCTTTGTTGAATTATAGTACTTTGAAAGATTATATTGTTATACTACTGTTTGTATTACACAAGATTTCTATTCTTTGTAAATCAGAAGTTAGCATGAGTAATGTCTTTGTACAGTCTAATTAGGTGCTATTGAAAAATATACTGAACATAGAATTATAATTGCAAACACTGTGAGAGGCGTGAGAATCTCAGAAACTGAGAATTTTCTCGCGTATCTTAAGAATAGCGTTTAACAAAATGCAAATGAAACCGCCGAAAAAAGGTTTTGGCAGCAAGTTTTTGAAGAAAATATGTAATTTAACCGCATAAAGTGCACGGTGCTCGAGCATTGTTATGCATGGAATATATAGGTTAAAAGCGTGCTCAATTGTTGAGAGTCTTTAAGGCTGACGCAAACTAATTTGCGTATATCGTTAGTTTTAAGACATAATATTGAGAATATATTACGTGTTCATTTTTAAGATATATATATATATATATATATATATATATATATATATATATATATATATATATATATATATATATATATATATATATATATATATATTATGAAAGCTACTTTTAAGTAAACGCATGTTGGAATCTGCACTCGTGAAAGTTCATTTTATTTTCAAATGTCGTGTTTTTGCTAGGGTTTTGCCCCAAAGTCGTTTGACGATTTCATTTACGTTTAAGTTCAACGACTGGATGCTACCCGAGTAAATAAAAGTTTCCACCATAATTATTAAGATTTTCAGACTTTTAGAGCACATAGGTACATGCACTTTACCTACATGCACTTCCCTCATGCGACCACAGAAAATATAGTGGCGCGGTTTCCTCATTTGACGAAATTTTCCCGAGCATCTATTACGGTCGGGCTATTATAAAATAAATACATTCAAGCGTGTGGTTCTTCATGTGCGTAATTTACATAATCCTGCGTGCAGAATTTTTCAAGCAGTACAGCAAGAGAACATTAATTTTTCGAGTAACTTGAGACGTTGATCTCACGAAAGTTTGCACTTCACGTCGGCGAAGAAGTGTAAATCTTTCAGCGAAATCGAAATCAAATGCATAAAAAGCAGAAGTTGCGCATGCTGGATTGCGATGTACACTATAAAACTCGTGAGTGCAAAATAACAGCACTGAGGTATTAACGAGCTAAGAGAAAAGTATCTGAATGCTATAATAGTTCAATCAATCTTTTACTTCTTACATCTGAAGTATTTGATTGCGAATATTTTTTAATTTGTGATGGTTATACATTTATATACTAAATTTAAATTTCACGCTCAAACAAAGCGACTGAACAAAACGACGTTTAAAATGGCTACAAAATAGTGCGATCGTTTTTTTAGGATAGGATGAAAATGTTGCCATTTACTTTATAAACTTGTTAATGATTCCGCAAGGATGCAAATTAAGCTTCTATAAGCCAATCAATTTTTTATAAAATTTATGTGTGCATAAATCGTAATTTTATTTAAAAAATTACAAAAAGTGAAAGTTTTGAAATATGTTAAATGAATGTATGTTCATAATAATAATAAAATATTTATTATATTTGATATATTTGAAAAAATTAAAAGAATTACATTTTCATCACTAACAATAAAACTCCAAATTCTTTTTCGGAACACTTTAGGCGATATTTTCTGAAAATTTCAAAAAGATTCATTAAGATGGATTGCACAAGAAACTTTTAGAAACTAAAATAAATGCGTTTCGTGAAAAACGTGTTTAAAGTATTAATTTTGCATGATATCCTACGTAAATTATTTTACTTGACCGGCTATAACTTCGTTTAAATAAATGTGGAGTTTTTACATTTAGCAGGTCTGAAAATCTAAAAGAACGACTCTAATCGTGATGCTGAAAGCCGTCGAGATAAAACCGTCATGTACGTGCACGTCATGTACGTGCAAGTGAGTTTAAGACGACGTAGTGTTTGGAGGGTCAATCGGGAGAATGCAAAAGGGGTGGGGGGGGGGTTTAGTAGTATAAGGGGAAAAAGGGGGGGGGGTGAAGAAAGTAGAGGGGAAGGTTCGGGTAATGCGAGATGCAGAGAGGGAATTTCATTACCAAGTAATGATATGAGTTTACTATGATATAGTGTTTAGAGAGTCAATGGTGGAGGAGACTATGGGGTGAAAGATAATAAGGGAAAAATCGCTATCAATCCAATCGCACTTACAAGGAGAGTGCACGCCCTCCGGGAAACGAAATTTGGTCAGACTTAGGGAGGGGTTATCTTATACCTAAAAATGAAGCTTAGTACCCGTAATTCATTCTAGTGGGCCCTTGTTATTGAGATATGAGGTAATTTACTCGAGATATTGGTTATTTTAATGAAAAAAGGTACCTCTTCTTCTAACCATAAATCTAACCATAAATAAGTTTTTATTATGGATAAATGACTCAAAATATAATAAAATGTAAGCAAAATGACCTTTAATTTAAGCTCTGTAACGTATAAAAATATTAATCTGATCCAAAGTTATTGCATGAATATTTAAAGAAATTTAATTCTATTAAATTCGTTGATTTTCCATGTATTTTCAGTGACCATCTTCATTTGTTAATAACTTTTGATCAGATTAATATTTTTATACGTAACAGAACTTAAATTAAAGCTCTTTTCGTCTATTTTTTATTATCTTTTGGGTCATTTATCCATAATAAGAACTTGTAAAGTTATAGTTAGTAGAAGAGGTACCTATTTTCATTAAAATAACGTATACTTTGAGCAAATTACATCATATCTCGATAACAAGGGCCCATTAGAATGAATTACGGGTTCTAGGCTTCATTTTTGGGTACCAGAAACCTTCTCCTGAAGTCTGACCAAAATTCTTTTCCCGGAGGGCATGCACTCCCCTTGTTAGAAGGAGAACCACCATCTTCAAGTTCGGGTTCTCAACTATGGTTCGTGACGAAAATACCTCACCCTCAACAAAAAATAACCCACTCACCGCCTCCCCCCTCCCAAATTGACCTCCTTAAGTGCGAAGAAGCTGAAGAAAATAATAACTACGGATTTATCCCATTTAAAGACTTGTATAAAGTCTAACCGTACTAGGGACTATCTATCTATCTTTTGGTGAGTTCTAAGTGATGGTACTGGTTTTATACGTTCTCCTCCAACGGATATAATATTATAAATCTGTGGGCATCCTCCTTTATGATTAAATTCTTGGGTTTTAAACGAACCAATTTGAGACCTAGCAGAACTGTGTGCCTCTTTAGGAGTCCAAGTAAGAGTCTTTAGAAATTTAATTATGCTGGTTTCCAAAAAGTAAAAAGTTTGTGAGAATTGTTTATACTTTCTATGCTAAAATTAGTAAATTAATATAATTACTTTCAGCGAATTGTCTTGTAACAAATTTATTTTAATAAAGTCTTGGACAAGGTTTACAAGTAATATAAGTGTTCAAATCACAGTAACCACGATATGAGGGAGTGCTAATATCTCTCTTATATGGACATTTAGGCTTATATTAAAAAAATTTAATTACTAATATTATAGTATATATTCTTTTTATCGTATACTGATTAAAAATTTTAAAAGGTTTCTTAGAAAACAATTTGTCATGACTATTCATTTAAAAGTTATTTATTCGGGGAGAGTACTTCAGAATGAGCACCCGTAGATATTTTGGCTGTAGTTTTTGATCACCTTGGTGAAAATCAACATTTCAAAATGTAATTTGACGTAAGTTTGTACGTTCTTGCCATAAATTAATTTGGTGAAATGAATTCATCTGGATTAAGTATTTTCTCTTAAGTGTAACGCTTTTATAATAAAATGGAATCATTATATTATATATTTCTTCTTTAACTAATGATGTATTTCATTCTTCATTAAATGAAGCTGACATTCTTTTATATTTATTCATTTGGTTGTAAGCAATGAAACAATAGTTTTATTATTGGAAATTTAAGCTTAATTAAGCAAGTTTTGCACGATATAAGATCAAATAAATTTATTTAAACATAGCAAATTGCGCAACAGCAGTTGGGCACGTTTAAATTTTGCGCCATAAATTTTGCGTTTTTTTATCTTATCCACCTGTAAGTTTACGTCTAAAACTTATTTGAAGTATCTGTTAGAATTGAAAGTGATTGGTGAAAAAGTCAAGAGTAAAATAAATTATCCGTAAGTGCATGCGCATAAAAGTTTTTGCTTGTATTTCATAAAAATTCCATAACTCGCGCAGGGCTATTACGTAGGGGGCACATATAGTTATAGTTCTAGGCGAGCGAGACGTCTGCAAAAAAGGTGAAGAGGCCAGGCAGGATGTGGCGGCGAAATTTATATAATCGGATGTATAAACATTCCTACTCGCTGCTGTTAGTTATATATGCAGAGATGAAAGTATCGGCACGTATTAATTTCATAAAAGGTGCGTGTGGACTTTCCATTACAGCTCGGGCGCTGCACGGCCGTGCACGGGCATATAACTATAGAGTGTGCGCCGCGTGCAGCGTGCGCGCGTCCATGCATAATTTTCGCTAACTCGAGTAAAGCCAGAGAGCGAGCTGCGCGCCTCTGGTAGTACTCGAGGCAGTTACGAAGATAGTCTACGATACAACGAGAGCAGCCGATAGTACATAAAGATTGCATTATTTTTCTAGCCCCGATTCTCAGGAAAGTGGCGAGCGTGACGGCAGATGCCACAATTGCGCTTGCCGCGAGCGAGCCGCGAGCGCGCACTTTGTATATTGTACATCTACTGTACACGGCGCATTCACCGTCCTCCTAACTTGCGACTCCCTGAATTTACTTTTTTTACACTTTGCTCCAAATATATTTCAAAGGATAAACTACCTACTTTTTAAGCTATTCATTCAAAGATAGTCGTGCAGCTAAATTTGATTAACTTTAAAAATTAGCCATTCAAAATAAAAAAAGAACTTAGTCCAATGACACTTGCTTTACTGCGTATTAAGAAGAATTTTGTACAATAATATATTCTTGCCTGTGCGTCAATCATACTGTCTATAATAAATATTTGTGCTACTTTTGTCCGCCGTAAAGAAATGTAATGAAAAATAAATACCGGCTTTGCTGAATTGTTGAACTAAAATGGTAGCATAACAACTGCATATTTGAAACAGTAGTCCATCAGAGAAATCCCGCTAATTTAGAGATTTCCAATTCAGCGGTATCTATACAGTATACATTATTTAAAACAGAATTACGATTTCTATAAATAGCTAGTTTTATGTAAATAAAATGTAGAAAGAACCGATTACTGTATCTTGGGTGTGTAAACGAAATGTGTAGATCCTCAGTTCGAATTATCAAGCCTTGTAATAGAATAATGCGATAGTAAATTATTGGAATAAGAGCACGTCATTACAATGGCCTGTTACCGATGTTCGTAAAGTTCGGTAAGCATGTAATTTTTTTGCACGGTAGCCGTAAAGTATCGTAAACGTTGCCGAACTTAGAAGTAACAACTCGAGAATGACTCATTTTTACATCCATTGCGTAAGCACTTTTTCGTTCTACGCGGTTCGCCGATGTAAAACGTCGGAGAGGTGAAAAAGAAAAAAATTAGAGTGGCAGATTCACGAATGAGGATGTCTGGGCACTGGCGTGAAATGCTTCATATGTGTAATACACGGCGAGAAAGAGCGAGCAAGAAGCTTGCCCGCACAGCACGCGCGAGAGCAATAACGTAACTGCTGAAGAGTGAAAGTACAGTATATATACGCGATCGCGAGGTAGCGGGCGCGCGCAAAGTGGGCCGTCGGAATTGTACACGGTGGAACTGTTATTAATAAATGCGTCGGGTGAATCGCTCTTATTTGACATTTCATTATATCGGAGGGCGCGAGTCCGCGATCCCGAGCATTCCTTTCTCGCTGCGCGCCGCGATTGTCCGCCCAATTACCCGATGCACGATTTCTTATCGCCTTTTCGTCATACCGAACGACACAACACGAATCTTGCCGGATCTCGCGGCGATCCTCTGCCTTCTTTTCGCCTCTATCTTGAACTTTTCTGCGCTTGGCAGCTTGCTCTCGGCGCGACCGAAGATGAAATCAGGAAGACAACTTGTCGTTGGCTCATTCAGAGCGCTGATTGCTCTTTAAAGTGAAAATTCGTGTTCGCTTGCTTGGAGCGTCTAAGCCACGAATCACCTTTGTGTTTCTGTCTTTAATTCTCGCTCTGACTAATACAGTTTTTTCCTACAACTTTCCTGTGATGCTTAGCTTTATTTGTACGGCTTTTTGCCACGCTTAATTGCTTGGTAAACAGGAACAAATAGATTAAAGCTTGTGTAATTTGAATTCACTTTCATTAGAAGTGTACGAGTAATCGTCATTTTTTCTATTTCTCTTGATTTGTTTTTCTCCAAGTATAATCAAACACCCACATATAGGAGTTATGCGTTTAAAACTAAATTAATTTTACAAAACACGAAAAGATTGTGTAGGATGCTTTTGAAAGATTTATGCAAGAGGAAATAGTTCTTATATATTATATAACTGTTTTTAATTATATTTAAAATTTCTTATTTCAGGTAGCTGTAGAAAATGCTTTTTTTAATAATTAATGTAAATCGGTGGATACCGAGAAAAATTACTTCAATCCATTGTTCATGTCTTTAAGATACAAATGTTTACACCAATGTGCTAACCCTTCTGAAAGAAAATCAGCTGACATATCAGGTGATAAATCATCTAATGTTTGGTCATAACATGTCAGCTGATTTATCATCTGCTCCGTAATTAAGAGAAAGCTGCACTAAATAATGCCAAAAAGTCATTAAATAGTAATTTCATCATACTGAGGTGTACTAAATAGGTGTTACTATCTCGATGATAACACTCAAACTGTTATCAATCTCGCTGGAACATATTAGGTGATATATGAGCTGACAAATCATTTGATCAATCACTTAACAAATCAGCTGTTTTTTTCCAACAGCGAAATCAAAATATTAAACATAGCAAATAAAATTATATTTGTTAAATATGACGCTAAATATAACATTATAAACCACAATATATCAATCTTAGAAAATACTTGCTCAGAAATCTATATAAACTTGCCATAACTGGAGTAGACGTTTTAGTTTGATTTGATGTTAAAATTAGTATGCAAAAATACTAAAAGGAAAAGAATAATAATGTACTTTTATCATGTTTTCGACACACTTTCGTATTAAGAAAATGAACACTATATTTAATTACGGGTTTTTTCGCCGGTAATACTACAATTTCGATTTGGTGAATCATTTAATTTACCAAGAATCGAATATTTACGTAAAATTAAATTATTTGTAAACTAATTCTAAGGGAACCGTGGCAAAATCGAGTGATCAGTTAAAGTAAAAGAGTCTGCTGGTTGCGTCGTGCAAAACGTGACTAAAATTTCTTTAAGCGGGTAGGATATCATATTTATCTTATCTACCAATAAATATATTAGAAAATTGAGTTTTCTATTTAGGATCGCTTTATTTATAGAAAACGAACGATGAAATAATTGAATTGTTCTGTACATTAAAGATAAATTGTTCATATTAATTATTTATAAATGTTCTATGACACTTTCGTAGTTCTTTTCTGTAAATAAGATAAATAATAAATGAATCGCAATGTATACAAAATTTGCCTGGGTCTACCTTATATGATGACAATTTACCAGCGAAAAACTCTCATAAAATAAATAAAACCATAATAAGACGTTTTAAAATTGACGTAAATAATTTTTAGGACAATGAATTTAAAAAATAAACTGAAGCCGTTATGTGAACGTATTAAATCGATGTAATGAACCAGAATTATTAAAGTATTTAGGAACGTTCTGACAACTCAATTGACATCTTCTTCAAGCTTAAAACATTTATTTATGCATACATACATATAATTCCAGTCTTTATGATACCGTTTATATACATGTCAGTATTATTATATTACGTAATTAACATAAACTTAGGTCGTCATATCATTTGGTATTGCATAGACACCATTTAGATGTGTTATAATATATAATGTGCAATAGTAATATTCTAGACGTTACGCAATGTACTTGCATTGAACCTTTTTAAAAACAAGGTTACATTTCAGGCACTGTGAGCGACCTATTAAATTTAACCATATAAAATTTTATATAAACTAGAAATTAAAAAAGAAATAGTGAGGTGTTCTTCCGAAAAGGCATATAAATATTGTTATAAAAAGCTATTTATTTTGAAATCTTAATTAAATTCATGCAGTATAATTTGTACACAGTCTTATTTACTACGTATTAAACGTTTTCACATCAATTCTGTAGAATGGATATCGGACATCTTCATGCCATGTATTGAGCTTAGAGAAAGTGCGATAAACCGTTTTTTTATACCCGATTGAGAATCTGCAGAATTTAATGGCTACTTGTTCGATTTTGAAACGCACCGTGCGTACAATGAAATTTCTATTACGATGAAGTCGAAGATATGCTCTAGCTGCGGAACCTATTTTAGATACTAATAGGAGATTTGTATGATATTTTGACAGCCTCATTACAGTGTACGTCAAACATGCTTAAAGAAAATAGTATTAGCAGACAATACTTCAAATCTTTAATTTAAAATGTTAGTTTCGCGTGTCTTTTATTTTTGAAAGATAATGTAAGATAATGAAAGAACTGCTAAGAAACCAACATTCACGAGTTTCGCAAGTCCGACTCTCATAACTATCTTGTGGACGAGTGACAATGGAAGATACACATACAAACTCTTCGCACTTTCCCCTTTTCTCTATAAGACGTCACAGTTACTCTTATAATTTCGGGAGGTGACCTTCATATGCAGTTAAGGATACCTATATACGCATATCATGATCTTCGAGTTTTCTAACAGTATATTTTTGTCTAGCAACATATGTACAGTATTTGGTTCAGTAAAGTAAATATTGATTATTCACTCACATCCTGCAAAATAGTTATTAATGTAGATTAAAAAGATTGTATTAAAAAGAGATAACGCTCAGGAATACGTGCATATATCCTGCGATTATTGAGAATATATCACGGTTGTAAAAAGAGAGATAAGCGCGCGCATCATAGTTTCCTTGTCACCGTATATACGACAATTTCTCTGGCAATTTAATAGTGACTGCGGTTAAATATGATCGGTAATTGCACCTCGGACATTCTCCTTCCACTGCCAAACAAGCTCATATAATCACTTCCGCAAAAAAATCTCTTGCGTGCACAATTAGATTTTGTTTGCTCTCGAGACGCTTTCCGAGTTAAACTTCGTTCCGGAAAAGCATGCAGCTACAACTTTCAAGCTTTGTTCAAATTACAGTGCTAAAAGGCATGATTAATAAAAAGTTAATTATCATTACAATGTCATGATAAAATGATAAAGGAAGTATCTAGATATAAGATATCGCAGATTTGGATTGGATCACCAGCTACGGAATTAAAAAAATCTTTTTTTTTCAATTTCGCGGGCAAACGTTCGCAACAGCTGTGAGAAGTTTAAAAATGGCCGCGCTTGATAGCACGTGTGTACCTTGTGCGTGTAGTGTTTGCTCCGGAATTCGCTCAACCATCGATCAGATTTTCCATGTGCATAAGATTTACGGCTGGATGCTGGATGCCTACATTGTGGTTTGTTATCATTTTTTTTATTTTATTTCTTTTACTCACACCGTGACAAAGAACGAATTTTACTTTGATCACAAAAATTTGGACAGATTTCAGGCGATTTCAGTCTTAAATAACTCTTAGCGCCATCTTTTGACAAATGTAAAAATTATTTCACATTTTCAAATTTATTGATTATTTCTGTTTCTGCAGTATTATCATTGAATTTTAGGTACTTTAAATCGCGAAAAAATTATTTTTAGGATTTCTTTCAAGATAATTTGTGGCAAAAACTACCGAATATCTGGAGAAGTTTTTTAGATGAAATATCTCCAGATGAATTAGGAAGATGGATTCTTAATAAATCGGAAAGGTAAACCTGTTTATAAAAAATAAAAAAATTATAAGAGTTACAGTTAAATTAGTTAAATTAAAAGTATCTGTCTCTATAAATAATTCGATAAACTACCATTTTTAGCAAACGTGTTTGGCCCTTATCATTATTAGCTCTTCGACGATTTGTGGAAGTTACCGAAATATGTAGGGATCATGCAAAAGAACCTACTGTAAGATGCTTGTCAAGTACGTCTTACAATAAAAAAGAATTGCCAAAAAATGTAAATAAAGAAAAGAAAAGGCAAATTTCTGCCACAGATATTCAGTTTGATAATTTATTCAATAAACACGTGAAGAAGAAAAAAAGATACGAGATTGGTGTGATATCGCAGGTATAATTATAATTAATGTCCTAATTTTTATTATTTTCCAAATGTTTTATTGAAAATTGTAACCAATTCTTTTCAACTTTAGATAGCTGCCGATTGTGCAGAAAAAGCAGACTGTGAATGCATTGTGGATATTGGTGCAGGCATGGGTCATTTAGCAAGAGTTTTAGCATATAAATATGACTTGTGCCTCACGTGCGTCGAGCAGAATCCATTATTACTTGAAGGTGCTAGGTAAGAACAGTAAGCAGTAATAATTGCAATAGAAATATAATATAAATACATATAAAACCGATAATATTGTAATAGAAACATTCAATTGTATAAATAAGTAATTTTTTCTGCGTTCAGAAAATGGGATGAGCAATTGTTCGCATCATTAGTAAAACACATACCGGACTTTCACGAAAGAAAGCCGCAGCATGTTTCTCTTCAGGTAGAAGCCTCGAGAGAAGCCAGAAGACAATTAGTAGATCAATTGACGCATATTTTCAGCGAGAAATTCAGCGGTGTTGGTAAAAAGAATGGCTTCGGTCTAATTGGTCTTCATCCGTGCGGCGACTTGGCCGCCACGCTTTTGAGATTTTATGCGGCCGAGGAACAAGCCAGATTTATTTGCATTGTTGGCTGTTGCTACATGAAACTCACCATGAGGTTCGTATTACATTAATAAGAAATCATTTTAGAATGCTGCTTAATTTTTCTACCTTTTCCACACTTTATACCTTATGTATAAATCTATATGTGTATTTAATTAATTCCAAGTACATTATTAACTGTTTTGATTTTATGTTGTAAAATATGGGAATGAATTATTTATTTTCGTGTTATCACTAGAAGAAAATCAGATGATAAATCAGGTGATACAACAAACGTCTCAATATTAACCCGCCTGCGTAAGCATTTTACCTGAATTTTCCGTTCCCGAATGCATATTTCTTTTTTACATGTTCTGAAATTGGATAACATTTCTCTTTATGTTCTCGGGGCCGCGTAAAAATCGAAAGTCGAAACAAGCTTATCATAAAGAGTAATTATCAGCATTAATTTGCGTGGTCGTAGGTACTCTAAGTGTACCAGTCAAAAGTTATGGCCAAAATTGTCAGGACGAGATATCTCGGGATACTGCGCCAGAGGGTTAAAACAATTTTTAGGTAATTAATCAGGTGATAAATAATAAAGGGCATTTATTGTGTTATTTTTCAAGAATTCTCAATTATAAAAGATCCAGTTTCTGATTAACCACTTTAAACGTAAAAATAAAAGCCGTTTTTAAAATAGTTCGTTTTTTCTGTATGTATTTTTAAATTTTGTATGATTTTTGGCATTTTAAAACCTTTTACTATACATCATAAGAATTTTTATAGCCCTATGTGACCTAAAGCCGCACTTAGGCCACGCTTATCCGTGACCTAAGTGGCGCTTTATTACACAGTGTAATAATGAATTCAGATAGGCCACTACGCTCGGGCGCTAACTACGCGCCGTGCAATTATGGGCCACTTAGGTCACATGTATCGTAATATACTATTAAGAAAAATATTAATATTTGTGTCTATAGTAGCCACAAATACTAAGGAGTGTCCATGCGGCCCAGGTGAAATATCAATAGGGAATCTATAAAATTTATATGAGCATGAAGGATTCATAAAATCTTGAACATTTTAAACTAAAATTTCCTTCTGTATAGAAAGTGAAAAAAATAAAAAAAAGTGAATTTTTTATTTTTTACTGAATTTCTGATAAAATCTTGATTTTGTCACTTAATTTATTCAAGTTTTTTTCTTTAAAGTTTCCCTTTACTTTCCTGGATTAATTTTATTTTTATGTTCCATACTTTGATAAACTGTAAACAATAGAATTAGTTTTGTATGTTTACCTGCATTTTTTTACTTGCTATAGCGCTTCCGTGGGCAACATTTAATATTTTTTCGCTAGTAATTAGGTAAATATTTTTGGATGTTATATAAATAAAATTTGAATAATTTATATATTTTTTTAGTGAAATAACTGAAAAGGGATACCCAATGAGTCAGTATTTAACGACAATTAGTAAAAATTGCGAATTGTCTTATGCTGCTTTAGAGGTAGCATGCCATGCTGTGGAAAAGCATTGCGATAAATTAAAAGCAAATAACTATAGTGATTTAATAGTAAGTAACTTTAAATCAAAGTACTATGTCAATAAAATTGACAATATTTTCGGAGAGAAATAATTAGTAAAATTGTTTTAATTTTTTACATTGTCTAGATTAACTTTAAATAAAAGGAGATTATTTTTTTTTCATAAGTATGGGGGAGACTGAGGTATAACGGAGCATTAAAATGAAATGTGTTTAAAAAAAAAACGTTATCTGTTCGTTGCTATGCCTACGTTCTTACGTTACTGCTGAAATTGATATAGTATAAAAGTACTTATTAATTAATATCCGAAAACATCGAAAATTATGATGTTCAAAATCATTGGGATATAACGGAGCGGTCAATTGGGGTATAATGGAATTGTACATTTTACCAGGACATAGTATATAGATCACATTACTAATTTTTTAAATTACTGTTATCATTATAACTTACAGAAATTGCTACCTAAAAAAATTACACTTTTTTATTACACATAGAAAACAGAAACAATAACAACAGTTGGTTTGCGTTTTAATAAAATGTTCTCAAACTACGTTCTATTTTTAAAATTCATTCTACATGGCAACGGTTGGTGGGACTCACTACAACTAAACTAACAGGCGATTAAATAGATAACGCCACTTCTGAAGCAGTTATTAAAACTGCTCCGTTATACCCCAGTCTCCCCTACTAGTTTTAACTTTTTCTGAAACGCTATTTTGGCAAGTTTGACAGAGCGCGGTACGCACTTTTTATTTTTCTTCGTATAAGTTCAATAATTGAGTTCATGCATAAATAACAAATACTTTATTTATGTAATTAGGTTCATGCATACCGCGCCGTACTTGAAGTAATACTGATCGAAAAAAATTCCAATTTGCGACATACGCAATTGAAAAACACCAAACTTAAGGAAGATACAACTTTCAAAGAGTTGAGTTTTAATTACATTTTGTAAACTTTACAGAATAACAGATACGAATTGATTGAAATAATTTTTTAGATATTGCACAGCTGCTACTCAAAATTTGGAATCCAAGGATCGTCCGACGGATTGTGACTTCGAACGAACGGATGTAAAAAATCTTTTACAACAATGGAAAAGAGTTTTAGTGTTCGGTTCACTACGTTTATTACTAGCACCACTGGTGGAAACATTAGTCTTATTCGATAGATTTTTATACCTGTCGGACTTGAATTTATCTCCCTCGTTAAAAGCAGAGTTTGACTCTCGAGTTTCACCTCGCAATATTCTTCTTGTATCTGTAAAACAAAAGACTGAAGATTTGAACCATTGTTAACATGAACATTTTGTAAAACAATATACTGTAAAATCTTAAAATATACTCTTATTTTTTAATTCTGAGACTGTTTTTTTTTAACTTAAACTTAAAATTATATAATTCGTACCATGTTAACATGAACATTTTGTAAAACAATATTTTATATTGTAAAATCTTAAAATATACTTTTATTTTTTAATTCTGAGACTGTTTTTTTAACTTAAACTTCAAATTATATAATTCGTACGCCAAGTTGTTTAATTTTTATAAAAAGAATTATAACATTTTTTTGAAAATATATCTACATATATAAGTACAATTTGTAGTTGGGATATCCAATCTATAGGTAAGTGGAGGAACCTTCGATTTTGGAGCTCTTTTATAGGGTGATGATCCACTTTGACTATTTTCTTTTAATAAATAAACCCGTAGACAAAATATCGCTAGGTTAATAATTTTTTAATGATCTATGACATTTAAACATTTAATTCTGACGTTAAAACAGTTCAAGAACCATAAAATAAAAATTCTTTTCGATATATCTTTATCGATATATGGTTACAGGTGGTCGACTACAAGAATTTTTTTCAATTTTGCCGAATTTTAGTTGTCGGTCGGGCCTGGTCGGTAACCCATATGCAAAGGCACTTTTAATTGTAATGATCATTACGGTTAATTAATATTTAATTTGATTCATTTCATATTTATTCAATCTTTTATAGCTGAACTTAAATCATAGAACTATTAAAAAGAATAAACAATGTTTTTAAAGCGAGATGTATTGCTTTAAATTGTCCTAGTCGACTACTAGCGATCAAGCGACCGAGTACTACATTCTAGTAGCCGACTACCAGTGCTTTAGTCATATTTTATTAAAACACATAATATAATTACCCTGTAAATATTTTAAGCAAGAATAAACATTTTATCAAAAACTAAAATACATTTAAAGTGTAATAGAACTGGTAATTTATAAACAAATATGTTTCTGAATTTTTTGTAACAGCTTGAATAGAAGTTTTTCCTTAGATGGCCGACTACTGGGGTCACTACCATACTAATATTTAAAATTACTAATCTTAACCACCAGAGTGATAATTTCACTCTGTAAAGTGATAATTTTATCCTAATTTTTTTTGTATTTCTTGTATTTTTCATCACTAGATATTTTGACCGTGCCTCTCTTTTAATATTAAGAATATTAAATATTTTTAAATATCTTAATAGGATAGTTTTACGTTTACCCTATAATAATGGATAACTATTATCATTGTTTGTTCAAATGAAATTTAAAATTTTCACTTTGTAAATTGCTGAAAAACGCGAGATGCAGTTCAAAACGTACTTTCTGCAATGAATTATTTTCTATTTTAAGTGAAAATTAAATTTTTTATACTAATTGTATATCCAGTGCAACTTAATGATATGGATAAAGCGTTAATTGATGTGATTTTTGCGCTATGAAAAATCAACAATGTACGTTATATTTATAGCAAGCAAGAACTGAACAGCCTGATTTTGTCGCCCCATGAAAAGGCTTATGCTCGAAGAATACGGCCCAATGCCTGTATCAGAGATTCGGATTATTCGGATTCGAACACAGAAGTAAGATAGGTACTCAGTCGAAGAGTTCCGACTTTGTCCGAGGGTGCCGCGAGCTGCGAGCATCTGTTCGACTGGTGGCTGGCCTGCTGAGTGCTGCTGCACAGGCAGTGGCTGTGGCGCTGGCGCTCTCGATGACGTCACTAGAACCAAGCAGAAGCGATAAGACCAAAGACCGTCAAAAAAGCAAACGAAACACAGCGACTCCGCTCCGAAGCCACTCTCCCCCAGCCAGCTCGTCCTAAGTTTGTTTTTTTTGCTCTGCTCTTGCTGACCGTCGACGCGAACATGTCTTACGCTTACCTCTTCAAGTACATCATCATCGGGGACACGGGTGAGTCTGCTTTTCTCTCTCTCCCCTTGGACGCGACGTTCGCCCTCCTCTCCGTGCGCGGAACGCCTTCACGGGCCCGTATTACGTCGTCGTGACAGCTCCCATTGTTTTCATCCTTCGCCCTCTGCGACTTTTTTCTTCCTTTTTTTTTCTCCACGCATCGCCTATCCGTACATTTCGACCCTCTTTTGCGCTTCGAACGTTATTCTCGATGAATTGCACGCGATTTTCTGCCTTTGTCGGAGCCTCGCGCTTGAATTGGCCAATTTCGTGTTTACGCGAGAGATGGAAGATTTTTTGCGTTACTGCCTAAGAATCTCTTACACATTATCAGTGCTCGCTTCCTCCTACCAACTACGCAGATAACTTCTCGTTAATTAATTCGTGGATGGACGGGCGAAAAATTCGAAATTTATATTGAACCTCTATCTGCATCGGCAATTTCTCTATTATACATACAGCAGTTACAGCCGTGCTATATATATATATATCTATATGAATGTTTCTTTGTTTATGATCGCGCGATCAATTGATTTTATATGCAATGTTTTTGAATGGCATTTTATTATAGGCGTGGGAAAGTCTTGTCTCCTTCTACAGTTTACAGACAAAAGATTCCAGCCTGTGCACGATCTCACCATTGGAGTAGAATTTGGTGCTCGCATGATCACTATTGATGGCAAACAAATTAAGCTTCAAATTTGGGATACGGTAAATAATTATTTTTATTTGATTGTTTATTTTTGTGTAAAAAAATTAAGCTTCAATCGTTTATAATTTATTTTCAAAAACACAGGCTGGTCAAGAAGCATTCCGGTCTATAACTCGATCCTATTATCGGGGTGCTGCTGGAGCATTACTGGTATATGATATTACGCGTAGAGAAACATTCAACCATTTAACAACATGGTTGGAGGATGCAAGACAACATTCAAATTCTAACATGGTCATTATGCTGATTGGCAACAAAAGCGATCTCGATGCTCGAAGAGAAGTCAAAAGAGAAGAAGGTGAAGCTTTTGCTAGAGAGCATGGACTTGTTTTTATGGAAACTAGTGCAAAGACTGCAGCTAATGTAGAGGAAGCTTTCATTAACACAGCTAAGGAAATTTATGAGAAGATTCAAGAGGGTGTATTTGATATTAACAATGAGGTTTTTACAATTTTTATTAAATTATATCAGTAATACAATAATATTTCAAGAGATTTACAAAAGTATACAAGGAGAGTCCACAAACTTTGGGAAACAGATTTTAATGAGGGGTTGTATCTGGTTCCTAAAAATGAAGCCTGCTAGTCGTAGTTTGTTCTAGTGAGTCCCTCTTTTCGAGATATAAGCCACTGTGCTTTGAATTCCCGTTATTTTAATGAGAAATAGTACTACTACTTCACATCATAACTACATAAACTTTTACAGTAGAAAAAGGTTTTTAATGTAAATAAAAGTAGATAAAATGAGTTTTAATTTCATCTTTGTTTCAAGTGAAAATACTAATGTATTTTACAATTATCAACTATCAAAAAAAGTGCTGAAAAATGCTTGAAAAATCACCAAAATTAAAAGAGTTAAAATCCTTGAATTTTATTTAATTCTAATCACTTTCTTTGATAGTTGATAACATTAAAATGTTTGTATCCTAAACAAGGTTGAAATTAAAGCTCATTTCATCCAAAGTTTTGGACTTAACTTGTTAGCGATATAAAAAAAATATTATTGTTACGCAGTTAAATAAATCTTTGACCTTAAATTAAAAATAAATTTAATTTTTCCAGGCCAATGGTATCAAGATAGGACCATCGCATTCTCCAACTAGTCCTGGTGGTATATCAGGATCTGGAGGTCAGGGTAGTGCACAAGGAGGTGGTTGTTGCTAGGGGCTGGGATTTGCTTGTCCACCACTTCATCCCTCAACGATCTGAACTGGATATCTCATTCCTGCTCTTTGTTTTTCACAGGGAAGCGCCTACATCATACACTTAATTTTCTTTTTGTATCCTGAGATAATAAGTGATATAGGCAGTGTATTTATATATTATTTAAAAGAAAAACATTAATATGGGTAGGCAACTATTATAAGGCAAATTGTCGAACATCAAGACATATGTCAAACGAATATAGCCTTAATTACAGATTTTTGTAGACATTCAAGAAATGTCCATTGTATGTTAGCGTCTTCTGAGAAGCAACCAAGTCGTGAGATTAGTTCAATTATGTGTGTATTTTATTTTGTCGTGTATTCAAAAAATGTATCGTAATACGCTCTTTTTGTCGATAGTTTTCCAATTTGCTATTTTTAATGACGGCTCGTCCCGTTAAATGACGGTCTACCGGTTTTTTCTTTTATATAAACATTTAGGCGATATTAATATTTTAGAGCAGGAAGGTTGGTTCATGCTCATTCATGTTAAACAACTTTTATGTACATGTATGTATTATTGCTGTACCAAAATGACTAATATATAAAAGATTTCAATCATTACCTCAAAGTTACAATCGTGTGTGAGGCGTCGAAAGTAAATTTTATCAGTGTTTACTTAACGTTTCTTTCAACATTTATTTGCACTAACAGAAGAGTTTTAAATTTCAATGCTTTCGATGCCTTGTCATTGCGAAGATGAACTTGTGCAAAGGATTATGTTTAAACAATTGTGATGATTGATTTTGTTTTCAAATCAAAACGAAAATGTCAATTGGTCATGGCAATTATTTTAGAAAGAGTTCTCTACTTTTCTTCAATGGATATGGATAAGAATAACAACCATATTGAACATTATTTTGCATATATCAACTGTAGCATGTTGTTGAGTACTTGATGCTACTTGGCATATCTTTGAACAATAGTTTATGGACGTGAAATATATTGTGGTGAAGTTTTTTTATTAAATTGATAAGATCATAGAAATTCTTATCTGAAATCTTTTGCTGTAATAAATTACTAGTCAGAAAAATGAATTTGTTTCATGAAACTCTACGAAAAATTATAATGACATGTATACCTAAGTACATACCATAATAAATATATTATATATAATCATGAAAAATCAAGTGAGCAAAAAAGAATTTCTTACGATATTCTTTTTATTCAGCTTCTGTACAAATAATAAGTAATTGTATACTTTTGGTACATACACAGGGGTATAAAAAAACTTTCTTCGAGATTATGCCAGTAGGATTTAAAAATGTTTCATATATTTGTACATCCAATATAAAATTCTCTTAAATGATTGTTAATTAAATTGCTTTATTATAATGTACCAAGCAAGGCTTCTTGGAAAAATCTCTATCATACTAAAACTTAAAAATGAAATTAACTTAGAACTTATCTGTCAAATCTTTAGTCCTATAGATCTATTATAGAGTAAATAAAAATATGATTTGAAATACGAAAAAAATGTATTAATAATTTTTAATTTTATACATTGAACTTTAACTTTTCTAAATTATGAAAAAAGTTCTGGGGAGTATACTATTTCATAGGAAGAAAATCAATATCAATATTCATCAATTAATATATTAATACAATAAGAAATAGTTTTGATATTTTTTATTGGGTCTACTCGATTTACGCTTATATACCTACGTGTTTATGCCCCTCCAATGCCCTCCATAAGAGCGCGTTACGGAACAGTGCTTCTATAGTTGTTTGCAAGCTATCTTTTGTATATTTATAAGGTATATAGTGCAAAAAAGCCGAAGAAATATTTTTATAATTTTTTTTTATTTCGTAATTAACACGTAATTCTCGTATATTTGTCACATTACTTTTGAAACTAATAAAACTTGTATAATTTAAAAATTGTTATTAAGCACTTATATTTCCTATTGACATTTTTGTAGACCTGTGATTTTATGATTTTGAGTAATACCTATATAAGTAATAGACTTTGAGTGTACGTACGTATACTATACAGTCAGTCTCCGCACTAGCTCCATCGGGCAGATCTTAATACGCGGAAGAGGGAGCTGTCAGAGAAAACGAGAGAGAGAGAGGGGGGGAGAGATAGAAAATAACAATACATATAATACAAGTTGATCAAAGTTGATTATATACAATTATATACGTGGATGAGCTGAGGAGAGAATCGTCGCATTGTCGGCGAGCAAAGCGGAGCGTACAAATCCAAGCTGGAAGCCGGCTCAGGAGTGTTTCGAGGGCGCGAGACCAGAGGAGCTCGAGGATCCTCGATGTCGTGATTTCTGCATAAACTGAATCAGCTGGAGCTCGTATGCTCTCCGCCGAGAGCTGCGCACGGGTGGAGTCTTCGAGGTTAGGGTGTCGCTGACAGTGGGGGAAGATCCGTGGTATGCGACAGCAGCCGCTGCGGCTACGCGGGACTTGGCTCAAGGTGTTCTCGACGCTCGCGCGCGGCAATTAGGAGGATCTCCGCGGAGAGGGACAGCAGCTGCAGCCGCGCGGACCATCACCGAGAGTCCGAAGGAGAGAGAGAGAGAGAGAGAGAGAGAGAGAGAGAAAAAGAGAGGAGGAAGCGCCCCGCAGTACTCAGGTCGCAGAGGACGCTGCTCGACGCCATGATGGTAGGTGGAACCTGTTATCAGTCGGTTGGCAGCCGGTCATCTGGCCCTCCCCCGACTCGTCGATTCACGATTCCTTACAAAACACACCCCTCGAGACTGCACCTCTCATTCATAATAAACTATACGAAATGTTGCAGGACGGAATATGCGACACCACGGACATCATCAACAACGTGCCCGCCAAGAAGGTATCTTTTTCCTTCAGCTACCTTTTTTTTCCTTATTTGCACGCTATTTACGCCTTTTTCTATGACGTATCCTGTGTATTCCATCCTTAATCTCTATTACCGTTGTAGACAATATCCAATGACTCCTCGCTCGAACACAATGACAAAGCGTTACAAGTTGACATCTCGGATGCACTCAGTGAAAAGGACAAGGTCAAGTTTACGGTGCACACAAAGACAACGTTGCCGGATTTCCAAAAATCAGAGTTTTTTGTAGTTAGACAACACGAAGAGTTCGTTTGGTTGCATGATCGATTCGAGGAGAACGAAGAATATGCTGGTTATATTGTACGTTATGTGCTTTTATTGATTTTATATTTAAGCCCATTTCTGCAGGTGAATAGTTTCAAACTTTAACTTTCATTCTAGATTCCTCCTTGTCCTCCAAGACCTGATTTTGATGCCTCGCGAGAGAAGCTTCAAAAGCTTGGAGAAGGTGAAGGCAGTATGACACGAGAGGAATTTATGAAAATGAAACAAGAATTAGAAGCGTAATTAAAGTTTATAAGTTTATTGAAAATATATCAAATGGTGTCAATTTGTTCATATTAGTCTTTATTTCCAGGGAATATTTAGCTACATTTAAGAAAACGGTTGCAATGCATGAAATGTTTTTAACTCGCCTTGCCCACCATCCAGTGTTCCGGAATGACCATAATCTTAGAGTTTTTCTAGAATATGATCAAGATCTTTGTGTAAGAGGTAAGTTCCAAATTATTTATGCAAAATTTAGAGTTTCTGAATAATTCAAATTATTCATGATTGTTTATCACTTTACTATAGTGAGGTAAAGGTTTTTTTTAACATTGAGTTATCCTTAGTTATCCTTAGAATGGCGTCAAACCTAGAGAATTCAATAGTTTACTGAATAAAAAAATAAACTTTCAATATAATTTTCAGACATGTACCTTTAAAACAACTAAGTCACGATGCTCTTAAATTAATTAAATTTGAATAATCAACATGGTTATCAATTGCTTCAAGATTTTCTATATTAGTATCCATTGATAGAAAAAAATAATTTTACTTGGTACTTTTAATAAAAAATCTGAAGTGCCATACACCCTGCTTTGGTGTAATGATATTGCCATTGTTATTTTGCAACAATCGATTAAATTCTTTTTTATTCTAACAATACCATTCTTATCCAAACAAAATATTTATGTGTTTTGGAAATTATTTATTTATTGATTTTTAATAAGTTCAAAACATAAACTCCAGTATGATTCATACAGACTCTTGTTTATAAATATTTACTTTTGAATACATTTTTCCGAATGTAGCATTAGTTATACAAGTTTTAATTTTATAAATGTGAGCGTCAGTATGTTTTAATATAAATTATTGATTTGTGTTATATTAAAATTATTTATAATACTATAATGCTCTTAACATTAATTATTTTTATTCAGGCAAAAATAAAATGGAAATGTTTGGTGGACTAATGAAGTCGTTTTCTAAAACAAAAGATGAGTACTACTTATCGGCCACAGTTAAAGACGTCAATGACTTCTTTGACCAAGAAATGACATTCCTTTCGCAATATCACCATAATTTAAAAGAAGCTACAAGTCGTGCCGACCGACAAACGGCAAAGCACAAAGATGTGGCTGATTCATACATTAAAATTTCTACTAATCTTTTACAACTGGCAACAACAGATACGGGAAAACTTGAAAAGTTATTGACGAAAATTGCCGAGACATTTGAAAAACTCCGGGTAAATAACTATTATACCACGCGATTATAATTTTTTTTCCCGGGTGTGCGTAAAGTATCTGTATAAAGTAACAGTTTCTGAGCGTAAAGTGAACTTTTCGCGCATGGTGCGGAAAGTGAACAAATTAACTTAGCGCTCAGAAATTGGTACTTCACACACTCTTCAGCCTAAACTTGCCTAAAGTACACCCTGGTAAAAAATATTATTTGCACCTCGGACTCTACGTTTGTGTACTCAATTCACTTGTGTGAAAAAGTTCTCTTTACGCTCTCGTTGTATAAACTACTATTTTGTAATTATTTTCATAAAAATGTCATTTTATTGTAGAAAGTAGAAGGTCGCGTAGCATCTGATGAAGATTTGAAACTTTCCGATACTTTACGCTATTATATGAGAGATACAGCAGCTGCAAAGAGGTTATTAATTAGAAGGTTAAAAGCACTGCATACCTATGAAACTGCAAATAGAGCTTTAGAAAAAGCACGTGCCAAAAATAAGGATGTACACGCCGTAAGTATTTCTTGCATTGTTTGTGAACTTATAATAATTGATTTATTATTAATATTCTGATAAAGTAAAGCTTAAATTGTTTTTTTTTTTCAAGTGTGAAAAATATTGTAAATAATATAAGTGTAAAACATAATAATTACTAAAGTTTTTGTTGCTCATTATTTTTTTCTACACACTGTATTTAACAAACAAAATTTTATGGCCTTTTATAACTAATTCAACTTTTCTTGCTCCTAAAGGCACTGGAGGTTGCAGAGGTGTGTCTTTTTCTTATATGAAACATGGAATTATTGTCATTATGTGCAAAGATTAATTTTTGTGGTTAATATTTATAGTAATTTTTTTGTGTATATCTTTTAATGTGATAAGTACTATAGCTAAATGAATAGAAAGTAATTTTGAGTTATGCAAATAAAAGATGTACATTTAAAAAATTATATTGAGCATGCAACATATAATTTATTATGCATGATATATATGCTTATGTTACATGGAATTTTGCTTCTCAAATGTCTGTGGGAGATAAATAAACATTACAATTTAAAATAGTTGTAATTTTTGTTATTATTATTATTACTGAATTTTTCATATTTTGTATTGTAGGCAGAACAGGCTCAAACAGAAGCGTGTTCTAAATTCGAGCAAATGTCGGAAAAGGGAAAAGAAGGTAATCTTTTTTATTTTTGTTACATTACGATTTTTAATGAATATAAACTAATCTCTTTACATTTATAAATATTTAGAACTCCTTGATTTTAAAACAAGACGAGTAGCTGCCTTTAAAAAGAATCTTATTGATCTTACCGAATTTGAAATAAAACATGCCAAGGTAAAAGTATTCCGTTTACAAAATTAATTTTCACGACAAATTTGTATTCAATACTTATTTTTTGTATACTTTATTTTAGGCTCATGCAGAAATGCTTAAAAAATGTTTATCAGTCCTCCAAAATGAGTGATTCAAAGAAAGTAATTTGATAATTGTCAAGGCTACATTATAAGCGACAGGAATAAATGCAAATAATGATGTATTTAACAGATTACGATATTATTATATTGTATAAAATATTATATTTTTTGTTATTCTAAGCCGCATCAGCGCGCCAAATAAAAAGTTAAGCATTGAGAAAAGTAAGCTAATTAGGTATGTCGAATGATTGTATTAAGGGGTGAATGAATTTTCTATATCGTTTCCAGGCTGTAAAAAGCTTTAAAGCGTAGATTTTTGATTACCAAGAAAAATGTCTTTTCATATACGATGCAATCGATAATATTTGCATAAAAGATTGTCTAATTTCAATGCGTATAACATTTAGGAATCTCCTTATACAGTCGAATTTTTTATCTGTTATGTTTATCGACTATGGCTCTTTATATTATTATGTAAATGAAAAATAGACATGTATAAAATATATATAAATATACATATGTAACGGCAATCTTGTATACATATGATTAATGTTTTCATTGATAAAATACAATAAAAAAAAGAATTTGGAATTTGTATTTTTGTTTATTTACTCTTACGCTACTTTATTACCTTTATTATCTTGCGAATTATAGAATTACTGTTAAACGGGATATAGGGAAAGAGGATAAGGTAGGACAAAAGTGAGACTTAAAAACTCCGTGTTTTCGAATTATTTTTATTGAATCGAATCATTTCTTTCTATAATACATGATTGCAGACATATACTGAGAAATTCTTGAAGTTGCAAGTATCATTGAATCCTTTGAGAATCTTTTTGAAATTCCACCGTAATGTAATCGTATATTTATCGTTCTTAATCTTAATATTAACAGACCCTACGAATAGCCTATTTAAAGGCGTGCGCGCAGCAAAACACGAATACTTTATATAATAATTCTTTATCTTTTATTTGTTAAATTTCTCAGGGATTTCGATGGTTCGTGGGATGCTGCGCGCACTTGTTCTTATACTTTTTTCTCGCACCTTTCGTCTCCTCGCGTTCATCATTGTTCTTATTCAAATAAATTTTTACCTCGCAATGTTACGATTCATATATAATAATTAATCGGCGGAGATATTTATACGTAATAGAAAAATTCTCCTAAAAAAAAACATTTGCGTACTCTTCATTGTAGAATCAGTGTTGACTTTCGTTTTTAACGAAACGAAAAAATACTCTTTCGCTCTTTTCTGTTACCACTTTCTCACTTACAATCTCGCACATTTATACTTTCGCTCTTTTTATTTTCTATTTCTCTCTTTTTCTCTTTCTCTCGTTCCCTCTTTTGCGCATGAAGTTTCATGTTCGGCGTTCCTTTTAAAGGAAAGCTGTTTGCTAATGAATTACATAACGTGTGTTGTTAGGGCGATTTTTTTTGCCCGTTTACAGGTGAGCTTGTTTGAATACATGCGAAATTAAATTGATGCCTAAAAGTTTGATCTGGGTCGTTCGCCGTGGAAGGATTTTCGAAATCGATTTTATCGCGAGAATTTTGCATTCTGGCAGAGGAAAGAGGGATCGGAATTACGAGGTTAAGTGCCATTAACGCTGCGACGTGAAATTTTATTAAGTCTGAAAAATCAAAGAAAAAATATGCTTTCATCTGGTTAAGATGTGAAATAAAAAAAATTCCTATTAAACACATTTGCCATTCTTGAACATAAATAGAATAACATGTATAAAGAACAGTAGCACGATAATTAATATTATGTTTTCAGCAGTACTTTTTGTTCTATCATTTGAAAAAGCTAGTAATGTCATTAAAAATTGATCCTAGCTATCGCAAAAGTAATATTATGAGACAACAGTGTCAATACAAAGACAATCCGAACAAGAGAGCCGACGAGGTATAAAAAGGAAGTTATGTAGAAAAAAGAGAGACGCAAAAAAAGAGAAAACGTGACACAGAAAACCCTCGACAAAAGTAGTCCTCCGAGAGGAGGTAGAAAAGAGAAAACTCGATGAGAAGCCATCGTCGCGTAATCAATGGCCGCGCGCGCTTGCGTCTACTCTCTTTCTCTCGGCTCCTACTCTTTTTCCCTTCTGCAAAACAAGAGCAAGAAGAGCCCCGGCATTAAGAGCAATTCCCAAAGTAAAAAGGATCCTCCTCGATGTATGTGTGTGTGTGTGTGTGTGTGTGTACTGTGTGTGTGTTTGTGTGTCGGGAGAGGCACATGGCACATCGCGTGTATGCAGGTAAAGCCCGCAGTGAAGGAATTGACTCTTGGCGCGCGGACGCAGTGTATACCACGGGGTATTTAAAAAAGACGAGCACGCCGTCTGACTTCAGCCCGTCCCTTTCTACTTGAAGCTTCTCTCGCCCGCGCGCTTCCCTCTCTATATATGTATATACCTATATACTCCCGTTCGTTGCGCGCTCGCATAATGAATTCAACAATCGCGACTCGAGAAGAACTCGAGTTTTCATTTCAACCCCATTATGCCCCATCCCTCGAGTCCCCTTACAATTTATTATACATGCTTCACTGTCCGTTCTTTTTATCCCCCCTCGCTATTCTATTCTATCTCCTGCTTCTCCTCCTCACAGTCAGCGTACGACCAACTGAAACCTAAACAGAGCGGTAATAAACATGCGCTTTTTATGTCCCTATGCCTAGGATTTCTCTGTTTCTTTCTCTGTCTCTTTTGAGGCCAACGGTAAACAACGAGGACAATTAAAAAGACGCAACGCAGCACATTTATTGACTGAGCGCTATTGAGAAATGTTGTTTCAAGTCACTCATTTGCTTTATACATACTGGCTTCATCAAAGGGAATATGTTGCTTTTTTCTTCTTTAATTCGCTCGCAAATTATCATTATCCTATAGGAACAGAATATACATTTTGTTGATAAATTGCATTAAAAATTGTTATACGCGAAAATATTCTTTTTCCAATAAGTCAAATCGGGATATTTTTTTACAAAAATTCAAACGACTCGATCCAATTAAAAAAATGTAATTTGTACGAAACCAATACTACATCGAAACGAGTTTATTTCAAAGTAAAAACGGGTGCATAATTTTGCTTACGAGTTGTTAGAAAATATTATACGGATTTTTCTCGCAGTAGGTTAAAAGTTCAAAACATTCGAGCTTTAGAAAGATGCTTTATTATATTATGTAGCAAAGCTCGGATTCGAGATTTGCGTCATGTTGATGTTTTGTATAATACTTGAAAAAGCAACAAAATCTCATATTTCGTATTTTTCCGGCTATTTATATTCTTTTGGTAGTTTCCCTCTTTTCGCGATTTTCTCAATACGCTCATAGTCTCGTTCGTTAAACGAAGGTTCGAAAAGTACACACTAAAGTGATCTTAATCACCGTAACGTTCGCAAAAGTAATTTACGTTATATGCGTTTTTCGTTTAGTGTAGCCTCTGAGTGAGTGGCCGTTCTGCGCTGTAAAAGCGAATGTAATAATGTCATTGCCAAGCTTTACGATGCAGCCACAAAGCTTTTTCTTCAGGCATATTTTTGTTTCATTTAACCAAGTCAAAGATTTCTTTTATTATCGCGAATTACTCAGTCCTTTATTTTTCATGACATATATAGCGAACTATGTAGAGTGAAGTTCATTCCGGGCTCAGTCAATTAAAAATATAAAAACAGTATTTTATTATATATTTATTATATAGCAAATTGTTTTGTAAGAACAAGGAGAACTTAGCGTTTCCAACAGAATTTTGTTTACATACAGTTGAAACGAACTTTGAATAATAGTCGTGTAGGCAGTTGTTAGCTGAAATGATATTATATTATTTCTATTTCTATTTGACTTCTGAAATGTCGTATTGGTTTACAAATTATTCGGTTTTTTTACACAATGTATATTTGTATTATAATCGCAATACATATACAAATTCTTAATCTTTATTAAATATTTTCTAAATTTTGCAACGAATATTAAATGTTTAATTACACAAAAAATGATGCGAACATTTTTTCTGTTTCTTAAAAATTACATTAACAGAGACATAAACTTGATTAATGTTGCAAAATCAATGCAAATGTTATCTCTTCGTTTAACGATCGATAAACACTTTTTAAACGTGGATACAAAAATTTCAATTCATTAATATATTATATCTTTTATTTATCAATAAACACAATTTTTATGAAGTCAGCATTCTGAGTCTTTTGTAGCGTGAAACATTTTTTAGAATATTTATAAACTTTATTTAACAGTCTTGTTCACTTAAAAAATTTAATTTTTTGCGTCTATGAAAATCGGTTGTTGCCAAGTTGAAATTCATTCAATTAAAACTAATAAATATATCTTACAAGAATTTAATTATACAAATATAATCTAAAATTCAGAATTATCGCCATTTTAATACTAATTTTCATTTTATCTGTATTAAAAAATTGATTAAGTAATTGACGAAATTGATTGGTAGTCGAAAAATGCAAATATCGTATACACTTTAATTGCTTCTAATAACGTTCAATATATATCGCTTCAATTAAGCAAAAGATTTAATTGTAGATTCAGAGATGAACTGAGTTTAAAATGCTGACGAATCGAATTAAATACACGCGAATGATTTTCTGACGAATTATACTTGCCGCGATTAAAACCACAACTCGCATCATCAATAATGCATAATAAATTTAACTGGCTAACTTTGGCATTTGTAGTTTATAAAGCCAGTCAATGCGATGATTAACGTCGATCTCTACACTCGATACTAATTGAATTAACGCACAGAAGTTTAAAAACACTTACCAAAATCAGAGATGGCCTGTTTTCGGCAAGTACATTTCCATCCAAATTCTAATATTTACCATTGGCTATGTAGTTTATTTCATGAAGTAATTAATTGATAAAAGAACTAGAAAATGATGAATTGTAAGTGCTAGGTACTGGGGAATAATTCGTGAAAGGTTCACATGAAAAGTTGCGAATACAGGTCTCTGCTCCTCTCGTAATGTATTATCTATTATTTTCTTTCTTTCTTTTTCTCTGCTCACCTTTCTCTGTGCCACAGAAGCGGAATGAGATAATGGGGGGTTCGTGGGCCAAAAGAGTGAGAGCTTTACGGATTGTGTGAAATCGGATAATTGCGAATATTTACATAATTTGGGTCGCACGCACCTCGCTTTCGTCTATTCGCTTTCTCATGGTACATAATGACTCAGAACAGGCAATCGCGCAATTTTTTATGAAAATGAACGTACGCGCGCGCGCGCGCAATCAGCGATCACCTTTTCTTTTTCTCTCTTTCTCTTGCTTTCGTTCTTCTGTGTTTTACTTTTCTCTTTCGTGTGACGGCGTCTATCGTTCAAACGCGACGTCAGCTGCTCGTTTTCGCGAGACAAAAAGGAAAACACCTTGACATGGAATAACGTCTATTTCGGTAAGCCTGGATTTGCCTATGGAGGTGATGTTTTTACTATACCTTCTACCTCTGAAGTATTGATAAATGGAAGCCTATATTCAGAAATGCCAAATATGTAAATGTTTGTTTAATGTTATTCATCATTCTTTTTCCATTAGCCGTGTACACGACTCGTCTCGTTAAAAGGAGAATAAAAAAAAATGAAGACTCTTCTTGACAATGGAAGAGGATGAAGCAGCCGACACGGCGCCTATAGCTCGAACCTACACACAATACCGCGTGTGCCGAGAGTCGAGAGAGTGGAGTCAGTGGAGTTCTTTCAAAGTGTCGCCGCAGGTTTTGTCTGCGCGCGGGTCGCTCATCCGTGAGTGTGAGTATACGTATGCATGTGTGTGTGTGTGTGTGTGTGTGTGTGTGTGTGTGTAGATGTGTGAATGTGCATATGATACATTAGCACGCCTAAAACGTTATACACAATACCCACTCACACATGCTCTCGCGCAAAAAAAACCAGCCCCCCCTATACGTAACTCTCTGTTGGCGTTGCTGCAGCCGAGATGCGCGGACGGCGCGGACGCTGTGCGCGTTCCTCTGCACCCGCATGTACTTACACACACACATACACACGAATACACTCACACGCACACCCACACGCACATACACACAAGTCGGATAAAAACGCGCGAAACGCAATGTACATAGTTCGAATAATGGCCAGCAATAATAGTGTCGCTCGTACTTGTGACAATCATAATTTTAAACGACGTAATTAATAGCGTGGACATTTTTCTTCGTCTCTGTGTGTATGTCTGTGTGTGTGTGTGTGTGTGCGTGTGTGTGTGTGTAGTCGTCGTCGAGTACGCCGCTGTAGACTGCTGGTGGTTGCGGCTTATCGGGGCGCGGCGTCGTCGCCGCCGCCGGCGGCGATGGCCAGCAGGACGATCTGCAGGAGCAGGAGCAGCGCCCAGGGCGCGGGTCCGGCCCTCCCCCGCGGGGCGCCCGACGTTTTGCGCCGCAGGATCGCCGCCATTTTGTCGCCTGGAACAGTAAAGAGGAAAAAGAGAGCGTTATGTTGCGTTGAGTCGAGTCGTGGATGGGAGATCAGCTGGCGGTGGCAATTTCGCGAAGAGCCCTCCCCCCACCCTGTGGCCCTGTGTGCTCCTTGTCTTGCTTGACGGATCGAATCTTTCACCTTTTCTTCACCCGGCTCTATGCCTTTTCTTTTCACAGCCTTTGTCATTACTCATCTTTTCAATGGCTGTTGGATTATTCCTACGTGACTGGCTTTTTGGAGCGTCAATAGCCTGTTTATTGGTACGTTATCGATGCGCATACCGAACCGCTGCTTACGTCTCTTTTATCCCTCTGTACTTCCAAGAACTGCGGGGATCAATCTTTATTCATTTTATATCCCTTACATTTCACCGCTGTTCAAGTATTTCTTTACGTTTTTGCGAGCTAATTGCTTTCGATCTTTCCAAATAGACGACAAAGAGCCGTATTGTTGAGCGTTTTATTGTGCGCGTGCGGGCGAGTGCGAAAAGTCGAGAGCGCGAGCTAAGCCAGAAATTCATAAATTTTTGGGTAAATGGCCCCGGGAGAGGCGAAAAACTATATCCCAATGGAAGCGAAAAGCGCGGCCGGGCAGCCGGTAGAAAATTTACCGAGGGCTTTCGCTCGTCGAGTGTTTCTTTTGTTGTTATCGGCGTATGATAGTCAAACACGGAAAATTGGAATTTTCAATTCGGCTGCTGAATTCCGTAATGCGATTACGCCCCGGATTGTCTAACTTCTCGAGCTTTGCCTCGCCCATTCGAGTTTTCAACGAGTTTTCAACGAGTTTCCACGTACTCGGCCGGCTGTGTTCCACCTCCCGAACTGCCTCTCTCTCTCTCTCTCTCTCTCTCTCTCTCTCTCTCTTGCGATATTGCTCCCTCGCGTTCCTTTGTTACAACGATTTCCAAAATTTATCTCACTTTCCCTTGTACGTACGCCCGACTTTCCGAATCCGCGTTTCATGCTTCGCCTCCGAAATTTCGTTGCGAATTCAATTATTCAACGTACGCATGCGTCTTACGCTTTTTAATTAACGAACAAACGCCATAAACAAGCGAGCCGGGGCGTGTTTAAACAATTTAATTCTCCCGCCGGGCGGCGCATAATTTACACGGTAAATATTCATCCGACTCGTTATGTATTTTTTTTCCCGGCGCACGTGGCTTAATTAACATTGGAAAAGGGAAAAAGTTTTATTTATAAATTGTCGAGTGCAGCAGGGCGTATGTCTCTCGGTCCTCTCATCGGAATTTTACGTTTGCCGTAGCTAATTATCTGTCCGTAGCCGCTTTTACGAAGGTCCTGTGCGCGCGCGGCGCAGTATATTTAGCTTCTCTCTGGCTATCTCTCTCTCTCTTGATTTCCAGAGCAACTCGAGAAATTCCGGGACTGGCGTAGCTCGCGAGGCGGACTCGAGTGCGCGGGGGATGGAAGCAAGTGTCGAGCCGCTCTCCATCGCCATAGCGCGGGGCTTAAAGCGAGCCAGTTCGGAAAATGGGATTTCGAAACTTTGTTTTCGGCGGATCGTTCTTGCACTCCCGCACTCCCGCGCTCTCGCACTCGTGCCCTCCTCTCGTTCTGACCTACCACTTGCCCCACCCCACTCAATATCTACTCTCTCTATCTATCTATCTCTCTCTTTCGCTCACAATCTCTCGTTCCTTTGACCGTGGAATAATCTAATAATCGCTCCCCACGACGATAATCAACACTCGCTCGTTGACGCGCTCTCGCGCCACAATTAATTATCAAAATGTCTTCATGCTCGCATGATTATGTTGCTCTAACGATCGTATTTACTATCGTAATTATACCTTAGATGTCATTTTAATTGACATATTTATAAAGCAATATATTTCATTTTTCATTTATCTTTCACACGCAATTCTAATTATTCTAGGGCGGTTTGTAATATTAACCGTTGCTGCAATCATACACAAAGACACAAAAAGAGATAAAATTTAACGAGTCATTTTTCTCTCTTTTCGTCTCTTTGTATAATTACCGTTTGTGTAGAAGAGAAAGGTACACAATGGCTTTCGTGCACACAATGGGCAATCTGAATTATTTACTGAATAGAGTAACACAGCAGTAAAACTATCTAAAATTAATAATTTAAATATGAAGACTTTGTATGGCAAATTAAAATCAATTATGCGTCAAATTAGTAGTATACATTGATATTTCGAATAATCGCAGAAGTTAAAAAGGCAGTTATTTAGCTGTTGAAGCAATTAACTATATACGTTACGTACACAGAAATGTTGGTGAAAGATAATTTTGCAATGCTATTTTAAAAAATCACGGATGCGTTAGTAACGGTGCGTTTCGGCTGGATTTTTGTTTGTTAGGCGTGGAGTATAAAATTGTTGAAGCACGTCGAAAATCAAAGTGCGATTGTATCAGTGCTTGATCAGCGTATAAAGCGAGGCAGAGCACGCGCCTCGGCTAATTGAAAACGGAAGTTGCAGAGCGCACCGCGAGACTTTAATAACTTGTATACGATAGCGCCGCTGTCCGATATAACGCCGAAAAATATATTTATCGCTATTACGGCCTGTATGTTTTATGCAGGCTACGAAATTTAATTACACTCTTGGCCTGGCGTGTGCGTGCGCGCAAGTTTCAGCCTTTTATGATATGTGCGCGCGCGCGCGCGAGCAGGCAGAGGCCAAATGCGTTTCCGATGTACGCAGTTTTTAAGCGTTATTAAAATTTATCGGACGTGCTTTGCGCTCGCGCGCGCCCCGCCAGAATGGATGATATACGCCAGTTATTTTATTCGACCGCGCGTTATTTATTACAATTGCGCGTACGATTTCAGAGCTGTTAATTAATGAGATTGAATTCGGGTAGAAGTCAGCGAATGGAACGCGCGGATAAAGGGGCTGGAAAACTTTCTACCTCTTCATACCTATTATTAGAATAATAGAAAATTCATGGTTTTGCCCTGTTTGTCTAACAAGTAAGTTGCCGTATAGTTTCCAAATTCGCGCAACTCGGATACTTTAGCATTCCTGCAATTTTAATTACTTCGCGCAAAACTTACCCTGCACAATACGTTTGTCCCAGCTATCACTTATTATTGTCATCAATTAATTTAATGAAATTTAATAATACGAGTGAAGCAGTATGAACGACTAGAATAAACAAATACGACTTATGCGTGTGACTCATTGTTGCTTTCGCATCATTCGGTTCAAGAAGCCATGCTGATGATAGTCGAATTATGCTGATCTTTCCGCGTTGCGTCATTTCGCTCGATTTCTCGCTGTTGACCCCATTAAAACGATTCAGCCATCTCATGCCTAAATCCATCTGTACGAGCAAGCACATCTCTAAAGCTCAAGAATTTACTTCTCGAGGTCGTACCTCTCGTTTGCAGTTAATTATGATCATTACGAGGAAAATATGGCCAAGCTCGAGTAGGAGTACTGGACGTACACGTGTACACAGACCGCCTCTTTACTTGCTTTTCAACAAAAAATGCTGCTCTTTTTTTTTAAACCAGATATACGTAGAAACTTTAGTAAATACGCACGAGGGAAATTGTAATATTATTTTAAATGCTTTCAATTGTTGAATAAAATAAAAGTGACTTGAGGTAACTCAAAAGTGTTTTTGCGTAACCTTATTCAAAAACTTAAAAATTTCATAGTTATTTTATTTTTATTGTAGGACAAACTTGTATACGTTGACTTTTTGTAATAATATATATAAAAACAAGTACAAACACTTTCAAGTTATTCATTTTTCATGAAGGAAATCACTGAAGCAACAGTAATATTATTGAAGATTATGATCTTTTTGGATTTTTTGGGGATAAGAAAATCCCTTGTGCTTTATAAGTCAAAAGAAATTTCATATGGAGCATAAAGAAAAATTCTTTATCAAAGATCCTTTTTATTTGTGAGAGCAAGTAGCTAAAGTTTTATCGAAAAATTATCCTTTATTTTCGTCCAAAAAATAATATATAAATTATTTCCGAAGTCTAGTTTATACCATAGAACAATTCTACCGTACCCAAAAGACTATTTCCTCAAGGGTAATTGAATTTTTTAGTACCCACGCGCGTACTCAATTTCTACTTTTTACAATGCAATCGAGCTTTTTGATTTTTTTCTTTTACAACAAACTCTCTCTCTCTCTCTCTCTCTCTGACTCGTAACCTTTCACCTTCCTGTTCTGTTATTTTCGTTTATTTACATTGCGCTCCTCTGCTATCTAAATTTCTCTTATCCTCATAACTTTTATACGACTGTTTTCTGGTTGGCATAATTTTTTTTTGTACACCGCGCTCGCTTGCTCGCGTCTCATTCTTTCTATCTCTCTTTAGGATCTTCGATTTCTCTCTCCCATTTTTTGTTGTTTTGCCCGAGCCAAGCGCGCGCGTTCCATATCCCGCTTAATCTTTTCCTCTCCCTTAGGTGCCCTTTCTCCCCTTTCTCTCTCTCTCTCTGGAATTTTATTTCTTATCGTCCGTCTCTGTCCCCTCGGCTTCCGGCGGCTGACTACCGTTGCCAGCGCGTATTCCCTCAAAGCGTTTATGCTCGCTCGTTCGAGAAGGAATACTGCTCTTGCTTTGTTGCTATCGTAAATATAAGCGGCTACTGACTGGCGAGGGAAAAATATTGCCACTTTGGGATATATGCGCGCTGCTTTGCCGGCTCGCACGTCGCACGCTTAAACACTGTTTGTACATAACCGGCCCGAGACCGAGACTCCCGCGCGCCTTCATATCGGCGACCTTTCGAATATCGCTCGACAGACTTGCTTTGTTCGCTTTATTTCATACTTTTTTGCCCGCCGTTTATCCATGTCTCTATCTCGTTCGCGGAGCGCCTCGATCAATACCGACTCAGCGATTGAATTCGATATGTTATGTCGGCCGCGCGCGAGGAAATATTTGAATTTCAGCGCTATTTAATGCGCGCGACTGGTCTGACAACATCCTTTCTTTTACTACTGAAACCGTCGCGGATATTTATTGACGCTGACCCGGGGCTCGAGATTACGAGAATCCAGGGAAAATAATTGAGCGCAAAGGAAAGACGGAAAATTTCGTTTCAAGTTGAGAAGTTCGCAAGAGAGCGGAGAAGTATAGTTTAAAATTCGAAGGACCGTCCGATAGTGCAGCGTTAAAAGGAAGAAAAGTACGTGCAAGTCGTGTTCAAGCACCGAGGAAAGTTGTGCCCGGGACGCTACTGTCGATCGTCAAGTGTACGCCGATATAAACGATCAACTCGGCGCAGGGGCGCTTGGATTTGTCGCGTCTGTCCGTAGTGTCAAATCACGCCTATTAAATCGCTGGGCGCGGGGCTCGCACTGCAGACGCGCGCGACAAAACTTGCATAACTTTGCGTGTAGCTGTAGCTACAACGAGATATATAGAGATACATAAACAGGAATGAGAGCCGCGCCTCGGCGCACCGCGGTTGATCGATGAGTTCAACTTGCTCGAGAGAGAGAGAGAGAGAGAGAACCTTCGTGAACTCGCCTCCTCATTCCTCGTAATACGATACCCCGAGCCATCTCGGAAATTAATCAAGACGTTGGAAACTCTCTCTCTCTCTCTCTCTGCCGCTAGCTCCCTCTTTCGGCTCAGACCCGAGGCGGAAAAATAACTCATCGCCGCTGAGAATCAATTATCCCGCGAGGCGAATGATGAGCCCGAGAATTCGAGAATTTCTGATTTCAATTATTGGATAGCTACGCTTTCTGCCCGCGCTCCTGCGGGCTTTTGCTGGCGCGCGAGGCCCGCACGGAAATATCCCGCGCGCGGCCTCGAACGGGACGAGCCTTCACCTAGCGCGCAGGGACTTTTTGCCTTCTTGCTTCGCAAGGACTGCCAAAAATATTAATAACCCCGGCTCTGTGATACTAACTTACTCTCACTCTTGCCGCGACCTTCACACTAATTACGAATCGATCAAAGGACTTTTTCTGCTTTACTCGTGAGATCGACGCGCGTTTGTTTAATCGCATTTTCTCTACTGTGTGGCAACAACCGCGAGGAGCGCGTTCGAGTAATTAATGATCGGAAGCGGGGCGAGATTCTCGAGAGCACACTGGAGGAGTGCCGAGCTTTCATAAATCTCCTTTGGGGAATAGTTTATAATTCGTTTAACGATCGGCTCAGACTGCTCGAGGTCTTAATTTTCCTGAGTGGCATGAATCGACGAGTCTGAGCTCTTATTTCTCTGGGAATATAAGTATTATACTTGCACTTGCCAAACGACAATGAACTTCGCTTCTGTATGAGTACTAAACACGCTCGAGTTTCACTAAAACTTTTACTGTCTCGTGAGGAAGGAAGAACCAATCAGAAGTTATGGCTTTGCACGGCCGGCATCGGAAGCTACTACAGCGATTTTCATAAAAAAAAATAATTTCCATAAAGTCTTGTTAAAACCTTTTCTTAATCTTCGATAATGCTGCGTTATTACTTTTTTATGATTTAAATACGGTTAAAAAGGTAAGTTGTACACCTGTAGGAGAACGTTATATGCTGAATAATCGAATAATGAAAAATAATCTTCGGAAGAGTTATAGCTTCACAAAAATCTGCAGTATACGGTGAATAAATGAATCGAGGTTTCTCAGATCTCTTATTTCGTGTTAATTAATGGTTCTTTATATTTTCAATCGTAATAAACGGATTTATTATTGCTTTTCCGATTATCATTTTCATTAAAATTATGCTGAATTTTAATATGCTATACCTAAGTAGGTACCGTATCATGAAGTATAGCAGTGTCAATAAGACTATGTACATTATGAAAAATTAATTTAAAATGTAACAGTAAGACCATTCACATGTATACAGAATGTATTTATTAAAACAAAAAGGCTTATATTAGAATCATCTCTTATGATAATCTGGGTCTGTTTAAATAATATGGTACATGTACTAATTACTGTGCTCTGAACAGTATATTTACTCTTCGATTTCTTGAGTGGCAATGTTGAGGTAAAAATTTCGTCGAAATCAGGGAAATACAAAAAAAATATTTAATTATCATGAAGTATTATGAGTTGAAAAAAATATCCACCCATCGTTTTAATTTTGAAAAAATACTCAATCAGTGATGAACAATGAGCATTTGTTTATAAAATGTGACGTATGATAATAAGAAATATGGTCTAAAGTTCACCGTTAAAAAACCTCAAAATCTTGATCCAGCACATCGTGTAAAATCACCATAGTTATTAAGCTCCTAATCCACTGCCCACGGGTTCCAAGTGATCCCGTCGACCAAATTTCTCCAGGTTTAGGGATATTACTTTTCAATACTTTAGTTATGGTATGAATACAGGGAATTAATTTTTACTACGTAGAAATCTTTTTACATACATATATATGGTACTAGGAAGTAAATTTAATTTCCTGTATTCATACCATAACTAAAGTATTGAAAAGTAATATCCCTAAACCTGGAGAAATTTGGTCGACGGGATCACTTGGAACCCGTGGACAGTGGATTAGGAGATTAATAACTATGGTGATTTTACACGATGTGCTGGATCAAGATTTTGAATTGTTTTACGGTGAAACTACAAGTATTTATAATAAATAGAATTCAGAATAATTGCTTTAGAAAGGAAGAATTTTAATGGACTGATACAAATAAATTTTGTTTCTAGGTTCAAAGGTGGTGTGCCCCTTAAATTTATTTGTGTAAATGATATGTATTATATATTTATTATTTATTTATTATATATTAAAGAGTATTTTAAATAACTAAAGTACTAAATATATATATGCTTTTTAATATACCAAAAATATATTGAAAAACAATAGATTAGTCATTTTTATTTTTCACCCCAGTATTAAATAGAATAAATAATTTCATATTGGAACATTTCTTAAAGTTTGAGGAAGCTAAATGTCAATGTATTGATAGCACTTTTTTGTTTATTATCAAATTTTATTTGTGAATAAGAATGCTTTATCTAATCAATGCTATATAGTTACTTTGCACATCATATACGTTATAATAGAAAAATAACTTTTTTCTGTATATCCTTTATTTCGATGGAATTTTCTCCTTAATTAGATAAAACCACTGTATTTTTCATTTAAATTATGTAAATTATTAAAAATATTATAATAAATGAAAATATATTGTTAAGAAATAGGATAGACTACTTCGAATTACAAGATAATTAAAAGTTATCAAAATAATCTTTTACTAGTCGCCTGCGCTCCTGCGTTGAGGAGTCGCATGGTGTGGGAGCATTGTTATATATACCCCTTTTCAAGAATCTTCCGCTTCTAGAAATTCGTGCGTGGCCATATAATTCTGTACAAAACTATGGATACTATTTGCATTTACTTTCTAGTTTAAAATAAACACAGAGAATTGAGAAAAATTCGCGGAACTGGTGTTGATTTTGCTTGGATTTTACATTTACTGAACAATCGCCGGGATACGAAATATCGAATCTATAGCGTTGTTCTTGTGCATAATATAGCTATACAAGGTAATTCTTGCACGAAAGTGAAAATTAAGATAATCTCGTGAAATTTAAATATATTTGTGATAATATCGATGATTCTGCAAAATTTCATACTGGGACGCTCACTAAATATGCAAGATAACTAACGTCAAAAATAGTTATTTTCTACATACTTACAAAAAATTGTTATTTTACTTTCTCAATTTAAATAATTAATATTGTTCTACCAAGGGAATTTAATCTGGATTATATATTGCATTTTGTATGAATTTTATGGAATGAAGTTTACATTTTTTATTATTATACACTTTGCGATCTTACAATCAATAAAAAATGATGGACCAAACTAAAGCACCCACGCAATAAACACATATGTGCAAGAACTACCATAACGCAACAAATAGTTTACAATCAATAAAATTTTCTTTTATATTGATATGCGTTTATTGATAATATAAAAGTTTGAATCAATAAAAGTGTATAATTCTTTTATTTACACTGAGAAAAATCCATTTAGCAATAGTTACATAACACTCTAGTAAAAATAGCAAATAATACTTTTTCTATTACCTATTTTGAATTGTACGAATTTGTCATTCGAAACTCTAGCACTTTTATCAAGACTTTTTTACTAGATACTAGGTATATACTTCTTTCAGTGAATGATTGAAATAGTAATAAATTACGATATAAATGATTTAATGTTGATATATATTTATTACCTTTAATATAGGAAGTAGTGCTTTTAATTTTCATTTTAAATTCATTCGCATACAATAGGTGTACATAATTATGAATGTACGTTGTTTGATATTTTGATTTAATGATTAGTTGAAATCTTATTACTCGACTTTTGCACTCAGCATTTAATTATACGAAATACATAATTTTATAATTAGGTAATTATGAATGAAAATTACATTCAGTCTTGCCTTCTTTTTCAGTCTTGATAAACTGATAATACATACGAGGAGCTCTTTGGAATAAGGACATGTCTGTCGAAATCGTGTTTAATCCTACATACTAATTCTACATACAAAGTTCCGTTGAAATTCATCTTAAAATGAAGTTACGCGCATACATTATTACGGAGAAGAAAAATGTTGCGTCACTCCGTGACAATATATGTGGTGTATATGTGGGTGGCTAATGGGTAAATGGTAATGGGTGCTGGGTAGACAGTGGGAGGTGGATGGTGAGAGTGAAGACGGTGGGTAGAAAATGGGTATTGGGTGGTAAGAGTATACCGTTACTGTATACACTGTACATGGAGGGTAGTGCGTAATGGAGTCAAGGTGTAGGGAGTGGGTAATGGATAATGGATGTTGGGTGCTGTTGATCGAAGGTAGGGGTGTTGATCGAATCGGAGCTAAAGAGTGGGTGACAGTTGATTGAGACGGATGTAGAGAGTGGACGTTTGAATGGAGAGGATGGACAAGAGAAAGCTTGAGCAGTTGGACAGGTGGGATGGATACTTTCAACAGTAACTGTTGAGCCTAAATAAAGTGGTTAAACCATGGATGCGCACATATTTTTTTTCGTTAGTGAAAAATAAGATTTTTATCTATCTATCTATCTATCCACATGTATCTATGTGTATGTGTACACTTTCTGCCCCCCATATCGGCCCGAATAAAACGAATTGAAAGATACGTAGAGTAGAGAGTGTGTAACGATGGTTCATACAAAGACTATCGTATTTCAATTTTCCGAAAACAGACACTATTTCATTTTACAGTTATAAAAAAATATGTGTGGAAATTTCAAAACTATATCAATGTGTTCACTTTATCGATGTGTTTTATTTGTGTACTTTATAGGAAAGTTAACCGGTATTTTTATTAGTTTATCACCTCATGAAAACTAGATGATTTTTCAAAAATCTGAAATTCGTTGGCTTCGTCTACCTACAAGACGTCGATATGAAAGTAACAGAAATATTAAAATAACGATTTATGATTATACATTCGAACATACACGATCCTATGCACTCACATAGACACTTGCACCCGCAGACACATACTCACATACGCACATATTATTGAAGTGCTCGGGGGAAAACCAATATCGATACTACTTACTTTCCAAACCAATCATCAGCCAAATGCATGATTATACAAGCACTTCATTATCTAAGCACATCTGTGATCGGATTACTCTGAGTTTATTGAATCACTCAAATTAAATTTAATATACGTGTATTTTTTCAATATTTAAAAAAAATCGCGCAACACGCCAGAGCTACTAGCGTAATGAAATCAAATTACATTAATTATTTTTATAATTTACTGTCAAACGTCACTTATTGCAACATCATTTCATTATAAACAAAGGACATATTTTGAAAAATGTTCGCATTCAAAAGTGCTCCTCGTATGTACTCGGTTTATTTCATAATATGATATGAAAAAATGCCGTTCTCTTGGAAGCGTCATCATTCATAATAGAGCTTTCTATTCCAGGAATTTTCTTTAATTATAACCAAAGCTTTAATAGCAATATTCTAGCAATGAAGTTTACATCCATCATGAAACACAAATCCATTAGTGATGACTGCGTGCAGTTTGATTAAAAGAATTAATATATATATATATATATATATATATATATATATATATATATATATATATATATATATATATATATATATATATATATATATATATATATATATATATATATATATATATATATATATATATATATATATATATATATATATATAGGGTTGGTTGGTCGTTTGAAGGATGAAAAATGGATTTGCAGAGCCGTAATAATAGAAAGGGCTGTGTATGTGGAGAGGTGAGGGAGGGGCGAGTATAGGTGTAAGTAAAAGCTGTATATACTTGCCTTCTGTGACGAAAACGAAGATTGACGCAGGCTTAGTGTTCGAGGCGCTGCACGTGTAATTGCCCGTGTCCGATTCGACCGCATGGCGAATGGTGAGCCGACTCTGAGTTGGTCCTGGATCGGTTTGTACAGTGACGCTGCCGCGCGCAACGTCGTAATTTATCATCCGGTTATTATGATACCAGAAGACGTATTGGGGCGGCGTTGGACTCTGCAAAATCAAGAAAACCACCCCTCAGTATACTCGGCTCAGCTTCCTATACATACACGCGCGCCCTCTATATATATAGCTACTGATCCACTGGTCGCGCTTTTGCGTCAAATAAATGTGTGTTCGCTCGCCTCGACGGCCAAGACTAATGCTCTCGAAGAAAATACCTCGACTCGACTACGCTCTCCGATGCTTTTTCGAGCGCTAGTCAATTTTTCTCCCATGAGAATCATTTTATTAATTGTAGGATATATTATAATGTGCTGCAATGATTTAATAATAATATTGATGTAATTGCAGTTTGTTCAATGGGATCACAAGGTTACAAAAGAGGCAGACCACTATTGTGAATATAATATTTTTGGGATTAGAACCAAAAAGAAGAAACGTCAAGCATATATCAGAGTAATCTTTCTCTCAATTTCTGTCTTTGTCTGGTGTCTTTAGTTGGCGACCGGCGTGGTAGCGCACACGGCGAAAAGTCGATAATTCGCAAATCGCCAGGACTTTGGACAAGCTGCAGCAGTAGCAGCAGCAGCAGCAGCAGGAGCAGCAGGAGCAGCAGTAGCTTTCGCGTATAAGAAAGGAAAGGAAATTACCGAGAGTTCGGATATTCGGTGTCGCGTGTGTGCGCGACTGCTGTTACCGATCGATCGAACACACTCTCTCGTACCCTGGGCAGCCGGATTTCTCTTTTTCTCTCGCTCTTCTTGCATGCCCGCGGCTATATAGCCCTGGCTCGGCGTGTAACACATTATGTACCGAGATTGTTTGCTTCTCGCGCGCCATTTTTCACAAAGCCCGCGCGCCCTCGCGTTCTCTCTTTTTGTTTCGGTTTGTTTTAAAAGCCCAGTGCGTCGTGTCGGCACATCCGCGGCTCGGATAATGAACGTCATTCAGCCTGATAAATTGTCCGCTCGGCGTTCAGCTGGCGCGCGGGGCTTCGATTAAAAAAGAGGGAGGGAGAGCGAGAGAGAGAGAGAGTGGCCCAGCTGCACCAGCAGCCTGCGCCAGTTTGCTTTGAGCTGCGAATTATCGCAACGTGTCAGCTCGTAGCTACGTACACCGCACGACGCGGCGAGACCTCGTTCGCGCGGTTATCGCGCGGTCAGTTTTACATTTTTTTTACTCTATAGTTAGGTGTATAGGGAGTTTCATCACGGTGCAGTATTCAGTTATTTAGTAGCTCCTATTGTCTTAGCAGAACGAAAAAAGTCTTAATTCGATTTCAGCTCTGGAAAACGATTTTTGACCAAACTTTAGGAGGTGGCTTCTAGTACCTAAAAATGAAGCCTAGCACCCGTAATTTTGTCCAATGGGCCCTTGTTCTCGAGATATTAGGTATTTTACTAGAAATATGCGTTATTTTGAAGAAAAAAATGTACCTCTTCTTCGTACAGCAATTCTGCAAGTGTTTATGCTAGAAACATTGACGCAAGAGATAAAGAAAGCAGGTAATAAAAGCTATAACTTAAGCTTTGTTTCGTATAAAAATATTATTCTGACGCAAAGTTATTAACAACTAAAGATACAGACCGAAACAGCATGAATATTCTATGAAATTTAACTCTATTAAATTACATGATTTTCCACGCATTTTCAGTCTCCATCTTCAGCTGTTAATAACTTTGCGTTAGAATAATATTTTTATACGAAACAAAGCTTAAATTATAGCTATATTTACCTACTTCCTTTATCTTTTGCGTCAATTTTTCTAGCATACAATTATTTATTAAAACAACGCACATTTGAAGTAAAATACCTCATATTACGAGAACAAGGTCCCATTGGACAAAATTACGGGTACTAGGCTTCATTTTTAGGTACCAGAAACCACCTTCTAAATGGTAACGTCTACCCTTTGCAATGAAATTGTATCGTCCATTGGCAACCCTTGCTTTCTCAGGCGTATTCTCTGTCTTCGGAAGAGATGATGCATTGGGTATCCGTGATTCCCTCGTACATTAATTTAAGTACACGAATGAATTTTTTAAATATAAAAATAATTTTTTGCAAATATTGAACACGGTTTTTTAGAAATTACTTTTGTCAAATTATTGGTCAGCATCCCTCAAGCACAATTTACTAACTAACTTGAAATTTTAACCGGAGCTTTTTAATTATACTTTTCCAACTGTAATACGTAGGGGTTTTCAGAATCCTTAAAACCTGTTTGAAAATTATTTTTTTTCAATCAGTCACCATTTATATGACAATGTCAATGATTTGAAAAATCCCCACATATTCCAATCAAAAATCACATGGAGATAACGACAACTTTTGTTTCTTTTTTAATACAAATTTACATGTACGACCTGTACTCTGCCCGCCGAAAGCAACTTTCGCAAAATACACTTTGACGTGTAGGGCTCTAGTGCATCCATTTTTAAATACAAACAAGTACTTTATAAACATATATTTAATTTACTTCTATAAAGCACCCACAAAATTGTTAAAGTTTCGAGTTGTTACTTAAAAAGCATTTTTAGATTTAATTACAGAACTTTTAACCTTATTTGTGAAATGCAAGAGAATTTAACATTAAAACTATTACGATAAAGAGACCAAAGCTCACAATCGCAAAGGATTGAACACTAGCATATACGAGGGTAGTTCAATAAGTCTTTAGAATAAAGTATAAAAACAATTTTTTTTGGGTAAATTTTTTTTTATTTTTCAACATAATCTCCTTGGAGCTCTATACACTTGGTCAATCGCTTTTTAAGTTTTTTTAATCCTTCAGAAAAGTGCGTTTTCGGAAGTTCCTCAAAATAAGCACTTACAGAGGCAATGACGTCTTCGTTGTCCGTAAATCTCTGTCCACCGAGCCATTTTTTCAAGTTTGGAAATAAGAAAAAGTCACTGGGGGCTAAATCTGGTGAATACGGTGGGTGTTCGACCAATTCGAATTTTAGTTCTTCAATTTTAGCCATTGAAACGAAGCATGTGTGAACTCGGGCGTTGTCGTGATGAAAGAGAATTTTTTTTCTCGCCAAATGTGGTCGTTTTTTTTTAATTTCTTCTTTCAGCTGCTCTAATAATGATGCATAATACTCACCAGTAATTGTTTTACCCTTTTCCAAGTAGTCAATAAGTATAATTCCACGTGCATCCCAAAAAACTGTAGCCATAACCTTACCAGCTGACTTTACGGTCTTTGCCTTCTTTGGAGCTGGTTCGCCTGTGGAAATCCACTGTTTGGATTGTTCCTTTGTCTCAGGAGTGTAGTGGTGTATCCATGTTTCATCCACAGTCACAAATCGACGAAAAAATTCCTCAGGATTCCGACTTATGCGCGCCAAAAGAGCCTCAGAGGCGACCACTCTATTGCGTTTATTCTCAGCTGAGAGCAAACGCGGCACCCATCTTGCCGATAGCATTTTCATGCCTAATTTTTCATGTAGAATTGAAACAACTGCACCTATAGATATCCTTGTGGCCTCAGCTAACTCACGCACTTTTAATCTTCTATCCTTCAACACCATATCGTGGATTTTATTGATGATTTCGGGAGTAGTTGCTTCTACGGGCCTTCCTGAACGTGGTTCGTCACTTATTGATGTACGACCACGCTTAAATTCATTTACCCAGTTATAAACCGTTGCTAAGGCAGGGGCAGATGTGCCATGAACTGAGTCCAATTCATTTTTTATCTCATATGGAGTTAAACCCTTCAAATGAAAATATTTAATTACCGCTCTGAACTCGTTTTTTTTCCATTTTTCTTAACAAGCAATTTTTTTTTCAATTGGTTATAAAAACACGTAAACTCAGAAGATCTGGACTGTGACTGCACCATATATCTAGTCGGGAGTGGTGCTGACTGAAAACAGATGATTTGGAGCGATTCGCGCGCCATCTGTTGGTCATTCTAAAGACTTATTGAACTACCCTCGTATCTTACCTCAGAAGAAAACTACGACAATTGAAAATTTTTTTTCCTTGATTTCTGTACACAAAATAGCTGATTAAGAAAATACAAGCCCTTCATAACTTCGATGATTGATTAAAAAGATTGATCAAGTACAATGCAAGAATAAAATTTAAGTAAACTGCCAATTGTATTGCATGAAGAGTGTACGTTACTGCTTGGTTTTACAATAATATAGATTTTTGAGTTGTTAGAGTTTTATTGTGGGATGAGCAATTTGAAAGACGAGCGAGGGTAACCGATCGGCTACATCCGAAATAGCTGCGCACTGCGAGTTTCTTCGAGAATGCAGCTCCGGAATTAGCCAAGGTCTTCGCTCTCTCCTACGCTTCGATACTTCGTCTACCAGCTACAAGTACCACACACAAACACAGGGAATGTGCGATGGCGGGCCGTTTGAGCTCTCGGCAAAGGCGAGTGTATGTAGTCGCGCGGCCGTCGACATGTGACGTGCAGTTTGCAGTGCAGAGTGTGCGACGTGCAGGAAGCTGGGGGTGAGGTGAGCTCCCGAGGAGGGCGCGCGCATCATCGAGAAAGGGAAAGTCGATAGGTGAGTAGCTGCGAGGGAGCGGAGTAGCAGCAGCAGTAGCATCAGCAGTAGCAGCAGCAGTAGCAGCAGCAGTAGCAGCAGCAGTAGCGTCTCGCGGCGAGACTATAGCATCGGCATCTCTCTTGCTCGCTCGCTGTCGCTGTCGCTGTCGCTGTCGCTGCCGGTGAGCGGCGAGCCTGTCTCGACATCCACTTAAGCGGATACACCTCCAGGCTGCGCGACTTTAGCCGAGATTAGCAATCCGACGCTCCTTGTTAGCTGCCTCTGCCTCAAACTACCCAGCCCACCCACTTCCTTTTCCCCGCGGACAGCTGCCACAGACACTCCAAAGCCAAAATTCCCCAAAATTCTTGCCACGAGAATCCTTTTCTATTTTCGATCTACTACTTTCTTTTATTCTGGATGTGTGCTAAAGCAAATTACAACCAGCTTTTAAAAATTACAAAATTTATTCTTGAGCATCAAGTTTTGCTTCCTCATAGAGGAAGCTTTGTGATGGTAAAAAGAAAGTTTTGCTAAAACATTTTAGAAACATGTTTTGTGATACTGGCAATTAAAATACACTATTTTTAGAAAATGTCTTTATGGATGTGTGTGTGTGTGTGCGTGTGCATGAGCATGTGTGTGTGCATGTGTCTGTATGGTGTATGTGTGTGAGTGTGTGTAGTGTGGTGTGTGAGTGTGTTTGTGTATGTGTGTGTGAATATGGATCGACATTACTCTGAATATACACGATGAAAATTAATGTTTCGGAGCTCATTTTTTTGTTTTTCTTTAAGGACGGCGGCTCAAAATTTTTATTTTATTTTCGATGCGTTTTTGTGTTTTAGCGGTTTTTCGATATTTGAGTTTTAGTTTTAATTTTAGTTTTTCTGGTTTTTTGATACCTTAGATATACTACCATCGATTGAGTGATAATGCATTTGATGGAGCATAAAATTAGCTATCTTATCGATCCGAAATTATGAATAAGCTATTTTCACTTGTTTTGCTATTCACGAAATAATCATTTTTTTCTTAACTTTGCCGATCGATCAAGATGTGGATCTGCCACTCTGCTATAGCGTAGGTGCAAGCGTATACACGGGGGTGGTCCAAAATTCCCAAAATTTTTAATCTTTTAAGTGTAATGATTAAAAATACTAGGAAATATAGAAAAAATAATATTCCTGTTGTTGTTTTCTTATTATAAAATTTTAGCAGCTATTTACTTAGACGCAAAGTTGCTAAAACTCGTTTTTTCAGATCGATGTAGCCACCTTTAAATAATCTCAAAAAACATTTTTCGAATACAAAATATGTTTATTTTATTATTTTCTACTTTTTCAGGGGGTTACTTCAAGAAAAATTAAAGGAATAGTAGCATGTCTAATTCATGCATTTGTTAACGTTAATAGCATATTTAGACTTTCGGAACAAAAGGAATATATTCTATTTCATCAATTGAAATGCAATACGGAGATTAACGCTCGAAAACACATAAAAGTATTGTTCAAGGAGAGAATTTTGAAAAATGATCATATTGAAATTTTGACAATTGATACTCAAAGAAAATTAAAAGTATTGTCCAAGGAGAGAATTTTGAAAATTGATACACAGAACATTTTATTTGGCATCTTTTTGTATTAAAACAAAATTTTGATCTTTTGTTTTATAATAATTTCAGAAAAACGCAGTTTTTAGCTTGAAAAAAATTCAATACATTTTTCTCTTCAATTTGTAACTTCGCGTTGTTTTAATATTTTTGATTCAAACTTTAACATAATAATTTTCGATATATTCTACGTGTGTTAGAACATTTAAAAAAAAATTTAAACATTTTAGAGTCTTCTAGTAAATTTTGTTTATATTACTTTCAAAATCTGCCATTGATTCAATGAATCACAAAAGTTGTGTTACAAAATTTCGAATCGTAAAAACTTTTAGCGAGAAAAATGTTCGTTATATGCCGAGGAAGTTTATTGGAAATTTTTAAACCTTGATTGATAATGGTTAAAAAGTATGAGCGATTTACAAATTGCATCCGATATCGATGCGCTCGACGCAGCCGGCGCGTCTTGTCGTAATCGAGTATTATTCTCTCTAATACGCTTATTTACTAATCATTTACTACTATTTAGTACTTTTTTACTAATCTGCAATATCATGTGATTATTTGTTCTATAAAATTTTAATTATTTATACTTACTTATTCTGTAAGTGTACTTAGAATTCTACTTATTTAAAAGCATATTGTTCAATATAAATGATAGTAAAAATAATTATTTTATATTTTAGATTAATAATGAAGTACTTAACTATTTATTCGTAACATAAAAACATTAAAATAAGCATAAAAATATTAAAATCCTTTTTGTTGAGAGAATAATACTCGATCGCGACAAGACGAGCTGGCTGCGTCGAGCGCACCAAAGTCGCATGCCATTTGTAAATCGTTCATACTTTCTTACCATTATCAATCAAAGTTTGAAACTTTCCAATAAACTTCCTCGACATATAAAGAACATTTCTAAAATCGTTCATATTAATTACTATTCTTAAATTTTAATCCTGAATAAGTGATTCTTTATATTGATAACTAATAATTAATATTTAATGATTAATAATGATTTAGATTTTGTAATATTAGTAAAAAAATATCTTTGGACAAACTTTCAGCGATAAAATAAGGAGACCTTTTTCCAGATATTAATTAGAAAGAGATATAGTAATTTAAAATTAATTTATTAGATCAAAGAATTTTATATTGGAACAATTTATAAATTTTGAGGAATCTAAGTGCCAATTAATTAGAAGCGTTTTTTAAGTTTTAATCAGTTATGAGAGAAAGAAATTTCTTGTTTAATTATAAACAAAAGCTATATAAATAAATAACTTTTAATTTAAATACATAATTTGAATATGAAATGAGCCGATGTCAGTGAAATTTTGATATTACAATTATAAATGAAATATTTAGATCTGTAGAATGATTTTATTATGATTTTCGATTATACAACTTTCAATTGGCTTGAAGTGTTTATATTGTATTTGTTCATTAATGTCTGAAGCCCAATTAGAATTTCAAACAATCGAATTGTTGCTTTGCTTTATTTCATCGTTAATTAATAATAAATACAGTCGGTATTTTTAGCGATGATTGTAAGCAAGCTCTAATATTGTAATACAACACTTGTATCTCTAATTACTGATAATAATAAATTTGAAAAGTGTTTGGCTCTTGTATATCTAAATATTAAATAAGCCACTTGATAAAGGAGCCCACGAGTCGAGTGCCCCGACCCCCATAATTAAAAAATCTCGCATAGGCTGATAGGAAGCGATGGGGAAAGGGAGTGAGAAGTTGGTCCGAGGAAATGTGTGGTAAATGATGAAAAATAACTTGCCGACTATCGTCAAATTTATTTATCAGTTAGAAAAAAATAACTCAGTTTTTAAAGATTTTGATTATTTGTTATTAACAAAATTGTATACGACGGTTATGTACTATATTAATGGACGTATTAAATTCCTCTTGAAATAAATGATTTGGAAAAAGATCGCGAGCAGGATTGAGAAATCAAGGCTGCAGTAGCATTTCGAGTGGATTTATCGGTTGCACAGTACACACGGGCGCGCTCGCAAACAACGTCACACGCGAACGATGCTCGGGAAGATTAGATCGTAGGGGCGTTGTATTTTGTAATTTATATATAGATTTTAGCGAGCTATTGAGAGAGCGAGCAATCCCGCAGTGCCGAGGCAATCGAAAGAAAGCGGATTAAACGCGCTGCGAAGAAATTTACCGACGTTCGCCGGGAGCATCCTGCAGCTTTTTGCTCCGGCTGTGCGCCATCCCAGGCTCGGAGACTGCTGTCGTATCGCTAGGTAAGTAATTTGTCGCGCATACGAGTCGAAAGGGATTTGCGCGCGCCCGGGCAAATTGCGCACGCGGCTGGATACTTTGTGTACACACGGAGGCCCGCGCTGGCAATCAGCTGCTCGCGGCGAGCAAAGCTTTATACGAGGCAAGCTCGGCGCGGGCGCCGGACTCAGTTGCCGGTTAAGCGGCTGTGCGAGGACAAAAAAAATCCACGCTAACCGGGGCGCTCGCTCGCAAAAAAGCTGCGCTCGACTTGTTATTGCCGGCGCGCCAGGTTTTCGGGAGTTTTTCGCTTGCGTGCAGTCGCTCCGGCAGTTTCTCTCCTTCTTCTGCTCCCTGGAAGATTGCGGCTTCGCGTAGCTTTGAGCCTCGGGACAGGCTGCTGAAATTCTTTGCGCTAGCGCGCGAGCTTGCGGCCAGCCTTAATTCGCTTTTCGTTTTCTGTTTACTTAACTTCTAATCCCTCGTCCCCCCTCGAGCGGCCCCATACATCAGCCGGGCTTTTGCATCGGCAATTACGCTGAGTCGCTCGAGTAAGTTCGCAGCGGAGGGCCCCGCCGCGCCTGTGTACATTTCGTACACGTGCTGCCTCATTAACCCATTTTGCTCCATTGTCGGCTCTTAAGCGTGCGACGCTTCAAGTATTTTTTTTTTCCGCTGGCCGGAGACGCTAATTGCCTATGAAAGTATAAAATGTTTCTTCCCGCACTGCTCTCTGCTTTCTTCTCTCCCTCCCGTCCTATCATCTTCTCTTCCGCTGGGCCGCCCCTCCCCCGTCTTTACTCACGCTGCGCTGGGGAGGAAAAATAATGCACGGCAATAAACGAGGGATTATAGTGCGGTTCAAACTACCAGCCACGGAGATTTATCGCTCTCCGCAATAATTAGGAACGTTTCTCAAATCGAATTATCGCGCAAGCGAGAGCCACTGCTGCCCTCCTTAGCAAGCCAATTGCCGCATATCCTACTCGTGTCAATTTTTAATGATAAGGAGACTCGAGACAAATATATACTTATTATTTAGCGGCTACAATGTAATGAATTGCGCGCGCGCACTGGAGGCTAAAGCTTGGTTTAAAGAACGAAATATAATTCTTGCTCAAGCTCATTCAATGAGTTGCAAGGTACAATGATGAAACGTGTATTATCGATTACGATACATGTTGTAAAATTATATAAAAAGTGTAAATTTAGGTTAATAAGTTATTATAAAATTTTTCCGATATTGATATCGCAATACATTATTACATGGTATTCTCAATGTAATTAAGTTGACATTTTTCGCCGAGTTAAAATATCACATAACTCGATTATAATACTAAGAGAATTATTCAAACATTACCGTTCATCGTTATTCATATAATTATACTATTTTCAGTAAAAATAACTTAATAATAGCGATTGCAATTGCGTTAATTTTATATTTATAAAATTCTTATTCTTTGATCGGAATTTTATCCATTTTTAGAGACGAAACTTGCCGCTTCATCGTCAAATATGTAAAAATGTTAAATTTTTCATTTGTTTTTTGTGGCATTAAAATGAGAAATGAAAATAGCGCGCATATTTCAGTGCATGTCTTTAAAGTGAGTGTTGAATTACTTGTTTAATATAAACACCAAACACAATTTCATTACATTTCTCATATATTATGACTAAGCAAATACTAAATATAATTATTTTTTAAACTTTTTTGTAACAGTATATATTTACCTTTTTAATTTTCCATTAAAGTTTTTATTGTTAAAATAATTATAATTATTTATGTAGTAGTATTGAAGTAGGTTTTCAAATTGAAGGTGTATTTTTGTTGGTGATACATACTTTAATATTTAATCTTATGACATAATGTATAGATAAAGTGAATTTAATTTAAACCACAAATGTAGATAATAATCAGTGTTGTGGATGTATCAAAATTACTAATATTACTCGTGACGTCACACTGAACATACCTAATACGTTTATTTAATAATTTAACTATCAAATACGAAGTCATATTATATTTTTAAAATTGTAGAATTTATAGCGCTACTTTGCAGAGGGCGAGAAGCGGGAGATTCCAATCTACGATAAAAGTGCAATAAATTTGGAATTTACGCGTTTATCCAATAATCGGGAGAGTAATAATTGTGGGTCGGGTATCGAGAGCTGCTCCTTTCCAAATCCCCCCCAACGTTTTGGCGATTCGAGGAGCTCGAAATCCTCGGTGAAAATATTACAAAGCCAAAGCCAATGGCAAAGCAGCGGAAAGAAAGCTGCCTGGCGCACCGCGCGGAGGCAGGAATCCCGGGCGAGGCGCGCGCGCGGTTATCCGAGAGGATGAAGGATACGCGAGTTGTTAGATGCGGGGCCCGGCAATGAGGCACGGCTTAATTAAGCCTCGCAGCGATCAAGTTCGCGCGAGATCCAAGGATCCAACCGCTCCGACCGACCGACGCGACGCCCGCAGAGGAAATTATGATCGGGCGCGTCAAACTTTGCAGAAAATTCTCATTAGGCGCGCGATAAAGTCTATTTCGGCGGCTGCCGTGCTTATCCATGTCGGTACAGCGCCTACAACCTACATACACGAGTGCCGATCAAAATTTGACAATTTCACGCGACACGACAACTGCTCTGCCCTCAAGGGATACTGCAAGTTTCATCATTTTTTTCCAAACGTATGCAAGTTCTTTAAAATAAGCATTTTGCATTATACCCTTTTGAAAAAATACTACTCAGCCCAAGATAGATACGAGTACACACTCAAAGAAGAGAATCGCTCTGACGCCTAGATTCTCGCCGAGCAACCAATAAAAACTTTGGATAGTTAAGAGTTTCTAGTTATAGTTAAGAGAGGAATATATAAGCTAAAAAAGAGATTACGATATCATTTTTATTTTAATTACAATATTTAATACGTCTATATCGTCATTATATTCAAAGAATCTATTAATATAAGAAAATACAAAATGAAAATATAAAAAAATCATATAATTAACTTTTTACATCATCATCATTAAATAAATTTTTAATTAAATATCTTAAAAAGGTCATAAATATAGAAAAATTAAAAACATTTTATATTTAAATATGTTGCTGATAAGTAAAAACTATTAATTTTTCATAGTTTATGCTTCGATGAATAGAATAATATTGTATCTGTAATCGATTTAACTGGCAATTTGCCGAAAGAATTTTTCTTTACAAGTAAATTAATGAGCGTTATAATTTTGCAGTTAATATAAGGACATACTCGTGTAGCTACAAATTGTTAACGAGAATTGCATAAATTAATCGCATATTTACTTTGAAATACTTTAAAAACATTTTAATGCTGTAGCTGTACATGTGAAGCTGTCACAGTAATCCGTATTGCTCTAGGAGCTATACGGGTTGTTAAGGTAACAAACAAAAATATATTCGAGGTTATAATGATAGGAGAGCGATTCTCTTTTTTCAGTGCAGTATAAATCCGCACTAATTGGTATTTCCGCAGTATCCAGCACGCAGTAATTCATGTACACTCGACGTGAATAAATTCTGGTCTAATGTTTTGAAATTATGCCACCTTATTGGTTAATACCTGTGAATCGGACAATCTTATTGGAACATTTAAAAAAACAGCTTCCTGCGCAGTAATTGGGTTTTATTTATTACTTATTGATGTACACCTATAAAAATTATTTGTAAACGTAGAATTGGTATTTATGTTTCCCACAGCGGTGGCCATATTTGATGGCAGCAATGTTCACACTTAGGCTTGTAGGGCATTAGGGCACGAGTAGAAGAGTGACAAAGATAGACGTATGTAAAACTTTGGAGTAAGACAAGAATAACTGCCCATAACCTTACCAGACGCCATGTGTATTCCGTTCTCGACATGAAATATATCTATATATATATCCTTTAAGGTTAGGTTAGAAAATGAACTTCGACGTCACCTTTTTACGCAGTCTTAGGTAACTATTAAAATATATTTCAACTTTAAATTGAAAAATAAATGTTTATAAGGATTATATTCTAGTAGAACTATTTTGCTTCCTCGTAGAGGAAGCTATGTGATGGTAAAAAAAAAGTTTTGCTAAAAACATGTTAGAAACCTGTTCTGAGATACATGGAAATCAAAATACACTATTTTTAGAAAATGTGTGTATGTGTGTGTGTGAGTGTGTATGTGTGCGTGTGTCTGTGTCTGTGTGTGTATGTGTGTGAGTTTGTGCGTGTGTGTGTGTGTATGTGTGTGTGTGTGTGTGTGCGTGTGTGTGTGTGTGTACGTGTATGTATGGATGTGGATCAACATTACTCCGAATATACACGGTGAAAATTAACGTTTCGGAGCTCATTTTTTTTGTTTTCCTGAAGGACGGAGGCTCAAAAATATTATTTTTTGTTTTTTTTATGCGTTTTGTTTTTTAGCAGTTTTGGATTTTTTAATTTTAGTTTTTTAAGTTTTTTGATACAACAGAAATAATATCATCGATTGAATGATAATGCATATGAAAAAGCATAAAATTATCTATCTTTTCCTACCCGAAATTTTGAATAAGCTATTTCTCTTCTTTGCTATTCAAAAAAATCTTTTTGTAAATAAAATCGATTTTTATTCAGCTGCGAATACTGGCGTTTATCGGCAGCATTTGATCTGAAACTTTCCAAACGGCAGCTCTTTACTATCTCTTGAAAGAGTTCTTTATCCAGATCACAACGACCTTTATATTTCGAGATTCTTGAGGTTATGTATTTTTGAAATTCTTTTTTGATCGATTATATCTTAAGAATGACGCGGTCATTTTTTAATGAAGATTTGAAATTGAAAAGAATTTTAAAGATTCATCAATTTTTTTTTTATAACAATTTTTGGATTTTTGGATTTTTGAGTTTTAATTTGTCGAGTTTGTTGGTATGTTAGATATTATGATTATGATCAATTTAGTGTAAATGCATCAAACATAGCATAAAATTACCTATCTTTTACAACCGCAAATTTTAGATAGGCTCTTTCCCTTCTTCTGTTATACACGGAAATAGTTATATTTAGCTTAAACGATTATATCTCGGAAATCGATGATAGAAATCGTTCACAAAATGTTAGATGATTAGAAATTCAGTAATTCTACGTACTAACACCTGATTACAGTTAATTTAAATATTTAAATAATTTTAATAAATTACGTACACAGAAAAAATTGCTGTGATAAGGATTATTACCTACCGTTCTGTAATTTTAGTAAAAAATTATCTTTTGTCAAACCATCCATGACAAAAAAGCACTCCCTTTTTGAGGTATTATTTAGAAAGAGATATAGTATTGGAAAATTTGACAATGAATGGCAGCGGTTTTTTATTATTATTGGAGTATCTAAACTTTTCATTACACTAATTATGTAAAATAGTGCAAAACCCCAATTTGTCTTCTAATATTTGGATTTAATTGAATGTACATTTGCATCCATAAGTGCTGTAATCATGTATATTAGCTTTTATTTGAGAAGTTAAAGAAGAATATTTAACGGAGGGCTTCATACTAATGATATACAATATATACAAAATTGATGAGTATTTAGGACGAGTATACTCGTCGCAATGAGCAGGAGGGTTAATGTAATTTTAACTGAATCAATAATATTACCTCTAATGAACAAGAAAATATGAATAACTAAATAAATAATAAAAATCGATGAAAATAAATTAACTCATATGCACACACAAACGTAGATAATGCCGAAGTTACTGCAATGCATTTATGTTCTTCGAAAATTCAACTATAAAACATATTTCAGAATTTGAAAGAAAAACCTAAGACTTTTAGTTTTATACGAAAGTATAATTTTGCTTTCTTATTCAAGAAAATTTGATGCACCAATAACCAGATTTGATCATGATTTTAGTGATGTAGCTTGTAAGTTTGGTATTAAGAGGGGTGCAGTTAATGTGGCCACTTATCATATTTTTAAGATATTAAAGTTTAAAGCTTATAATTTCCATTTAAACTGATGTTAAAAGAATTCATAAATAGTAAATATGGTCACTTGATTTTACTATTTCTTGATTTTTTGCATTTTTATCTAAAAATATACTATGTAAGGGTATCAAAATCTTCGAGATGTATTATGACAATGGATGTTGAGTGGCGCGGTGCGAAAGCATCAAAACTCTAATTTCTTATCAGTGCACGCATGTAAAGAAACCACTTTTTTCAGTGTAATACGAGCAAAAAAAAGTCATACGGACATAAAATTGTAGCTTTTTTTGCGTACTTTAAGATGCATATGCCAGTTTTTGCTGTGAAGTTTATTTCCATTGCGAACATTGCAACTTTCGTTGACGTTTATCGGTTGGTAAAGTGACCATAAGAATGTATTGCAAGGCAAAAGGTAATTGACGCCGATGAAATTTGCGGTTGCTTCTTCAATATTCCTAGGTCTACTAATCCTAAAATACCGATACTAAGGCACACTACGGCACCATGTAATTAAATAACATAAAGGAAGTCTCTGCTAAACTAGTCTTGACTTTCTAAACCACTTACTATACGACTTTACCATAAGAACTGATAGGTGGCCACTTTACCAACACTGTTGATAATGTGGGGATTGACTGTTGGGAATTAAAAGTTCCTTAATGTGGCCACTACCTATATCCCTTTAATACGATTGAATCTAATCATAACTTAAATGATCTAATTTTTGTTTATAAATATGCAGTTGACATTAAAATTTGTCCTTCCAACATTAGAAAATTTATTTCTATTAAGATCATCTGCTTATAATGTCAGAAAATTTAGATGCTTTAAAGAAGTCAAATGTATTTATGACTTTACGATTTATAGTGCGATGTATAGGTTACGAAGAACTTGAAATTTACGAGTTGATATGCCGAGAATTCCTTCTATTGTCATGTAAAGAACTTTTTTAAACTTATTGTTTTAAAATTCTATTAATTGAAATGTATCATAATGCATTGCGCTTTCTTGTACTAAAGATTATAAATATAAATTTTGTAAAGGGCTTCGTTGAATTAATAAAATAAAATAAAATAAAATAAAGTAAAATGTGTAGGCGTCAGAATTTAATGTAACATAAAAAATGACTAAAATCTATCAGAGTGACAATTCATACATGTTACTGTGCACAATAATATCGGTGTACCAAATGCTGTGTATCTGTTTATTGCAGACATTTATTTTATTTGTATCAGATTTTAAGAGCCGATTGATTGATTGAAACTGATACATAATACTTCAAAATTAATATATTTATTCAAGTGAAAATCATTTAATATGTAGAAGCGAGTTCGTTCAACCGGTTATGCCTCCTTAAATTCTAGAATGGAATAATATTTTTATGCATTAAGTAAAAGTATTAAAAAAATGCTGGTACCTACTTTATTAAATTTAGAATTTTTTAAATAACGATAAAATTAAAGGAGATATAGTCGACACTATATAACGTATATAAATGTGTTTTGAAAATTAGATTTTCCAGTAAACTACATAAATTCAAAAGTGTTCCCAGTCAAACTATAATAAATGAACCTTTCTTACGCACACTCAATGAAAAATATTTTTCGCATCTTTCGAAGAATCTCGAAAAATTGGCGTGAAATTTTTCTCGTTGAAAAATGTCAAATGCGGTGTTTGTTATTCGAATACAGTGCAGATGTAGACTGCAGGCTATAGCACAGTCAGAGACTAGCAATTCTCGCCATACATGAATAACGAAATTTCGAGCGATGCCGTGTTTTTTTTTATTCGATAAGTCACGTAAAACCCTTCGATTTTATGACCAAATGTTGGTAGGTTTGCCGGTCGACTTAATGAGTCACGTGAGCTCTTACATTCAAAAAGGCTTAGTATCATTGACTTCTTGCGGCAGATGCAACAAGTTGAAATCTAACAGACGTGTGCGGGTAATTAAAAGTTTAAAGCCGAGTATTAGGTCGATAATAACCGACCATAACGATGAGAGTATTTTCTCTGTGCGTTGTTTACCGATTTTATCCTATATATGTTTCATCGCGACTGGGAAATGAACTTGTTCCATAGGCAGCGCGCGATATAAAATCAGACAAATGATGATCAATGCAACGATTTTGTCTTTGTTATAATGATATACGCGCGTGCGGCCTCGCCATTATTCTGTTATATCTGATTGTCCACGATAATTCTCAAGCACTTTCTAGACGAAATAAATCTATTGCGCTAATAATATAAATAAGTTATCTATTCGTATTTATATTATGCATCAAGACATAAAATTAAAAAGAATCTCAACATATTATGTTCATTGATACTTTGCAATTTTGTTATTTCCCTGCATGAATAAACACATAAATGATTAAAAATTGTATTTTCCACGCGAATATAGGCATGTCTGTAGCAGATTAAGTATTAATATACGCCTTGTTTATACAAAACTTGTTAAACATTCTTTCAAAGTATCAATTTCATTAAAATATTCCGATATAATTGGCAAACGTATCAGCGAAAAGCATTCTTGACCGAAAATGAATAATTAAAACATCGCGTACAGCTGGCGTATCGATTTGTTTGCGCAAACACGAAAATGCGCGGGTCGCCAACAGCAGACCCGTAGCAGTAGCAGCAGCAGAAAGTCGAGCTAATTTTATTTTGTGACTTGACGGCGGGTCGCGTCGCGCGTAAGATACAATACCAGAGGCAGTGTTGCGCTGGAAATGGCAAAAAGACATGAAGGCAAATCCACGTCTCCGGTCGAGTAGCTAGCAAGAGAACGAAAGCTGCGGAGGAAAAAGGGGGGGGGGGGCGACGTGCGCGTTTCGTACGACGTGAGTGCAGGTAAAGTGGAAGTTTTGGAGAGGGCGTTGGCGAGAAAAAATCTGCAGTAATAGGGTGTAGGAGGTATGGGATATAGAGCAGACGGAGCTCTCGATGCCTCGTGATTTCGAGCCGGGCTATCTAATTATCGGGCGCGACGGTGAGGCTTTTTGAAAGAAATTTGCCGCAGAGATGACGTTAATTTGCGACGTGCTCCGGCTCTCGCTCGCTCGTTCACTTTCTCTCTCTCTCTCTCTCTCTCTCTCGCTCACTCTACTCTCCCTCCCCCTCTCAGCGCGAAACTGGGCCACTATCCCGCCTACTCGCTGACAAGCGCCGCGATTGATATGCCACGCCAATCAGTGCTGCCTTATTCCTCTCCAAGTTCTCTCTCTCCCCCTCTCTCTTTCTATCCCAATCTAATCTAGCCTCTACCACTTTCTCTCTCAAATTATTATAAATAATAAAGAAAGCTTATTTAAATATTTGTCGACTTAAGTAGAAGATTCTTATCTTTAAAAGACTGATTTCCAACGTTAGAATTTAAATTCATGAATCGTGTCATTTAGATAAGCAAAGTTATTTATAAGCTTATGTATGTTAAATAGATTAAAAATTAAAAAAATAAATAAAACCGACTTCAAAAAGAAGCGCTCTAAAAAGTAAAAAAATTATAGTTACTGTAATGAAGAGATTGAGAAAATAATAGACTTAGGATCAAATGTTTATATCTTAATTGAGTAAAAAGTTAACATTTTGGTTATTTGAATTCAAAATACAACTATTTGGAGTCCGTGCCAGAATCAACAATTGCATTTAATCACATTTTATGATTAAATATCATTTATTTCGGAATGTATTATACTGTGTAGTAACAGTTTAGTAATTTGCTAAAATGTTTGTGGCCGACTCCAAATAGTTGTATTCTGAATTCAAATACCCAAAATGTTGACTTTTTACTCAATTAAGATAATAAACATTTGATCGTAAGCCTATTATTTTCTCAATCTCATTATTATAGTAACTATTATTTTTTTACTTTTTAGAGCGCTTCTTTTTGAAGTCGGTTTTATTTTATTTTTTTTAATATTTATTTTACTCTTTTTAGTATTCATATTGTGTATGTGTGGGTATACGTGTGTGCGTGTGCGTGTATGCGTGTGTTCGTATATGCGTGTACATCTGTGCGTGCATGCGTGCATGGCCTAGTACTGGCCCAGTACCTGTCAACATCTTATGGGACCACCAGGGGGTGATCGTCTAGCGAATGTAAAACGAATTTTTGAAATCGGTCCAACTGTCCTTCAGTAATTGGTGAACATACATAAAAAATAAAAAAAACATACGAATCAAACATACAACCTCCTTCTTTTTAAGTCGGTTAAAAATATAATACGACCACTGCTAAACCTCAAAGCCATTAAGCAACGAATAAAATTATGATTTGTTTGTTTATAAATTTAAGCGGATTCCTCTCATAGCTCAGCAATTTGATAGTTGAATAAAGCTGATATCTGAATTAATCTATCCACAAATACATTACCAAAGCACAGGTGAACACAGCATAACAAATTAACATAATCAGCTTAAACGAGTTATTCTCCACTCGCATTCCCTCTCATCATGTCGTTTACAAATAAAAAAAGTTTTAGAGATTTAATAGTAAGCGGTATAAACTTAAAATTAAAAGATTGAAAAAAAATTATTATAATTTATATATTGCTTTCTTTTATCCTTAAGAGGAGTCCGTATCTTCTGTCCTTGTCTAATCACGTTTTTGCTATTTATTCGAATTGTAGTTTGTTAATTGAAAAACTAAAAGTTGGCCGCAATTGGTATTAAAATAAGGAATATTTTGAAACCTTAAAAAGTATCTAACATTATTTCTTTTTCGAGAAAACTTCGGAACGCGAAAATTGAGGTTAGCTTTTCCGAAGTTTTCTCGAAATGGAAACAATGTTAGATACTTTTTAAGGTCTCAAAATATTTTTTACTTTAATACCAATTGGGGCCAACTTTTAGTTTTTGAATTAACAAACTACAACATGAATAAATAGTAAAAAGGTGATTAGACAAGGGCAGAAGATACGGACTCCTCTTAAGTATTTTTGTATTCGTCTTTTATTTTAAATAGATTTAAAATTAATAATTTGAAAAAGACAGAAATTGTTCAAAGTGATATTAACGAGAGAAATTGTTAGTTTTATTATACATATTTGTAATAGAGTATTTAAATTCGAGAAATGTTTTTAAAATACAAAGAACGCAAAAGCAGCAATATGAAATTCACGTATAAACGCGTGATAATATTCATAAAATTTGCTTTGACAGAGGAAACAGTTAAAACGAAATTCCACGTATTGATCGTGCCGATTAAATACGCGAATAAAACGCGCGACGAGTGAAGTAATGTATAAAGAACACTTCAAATAGAAATCGCAGCGCGTTCTTTGCATTTTGAGACTCCACAAGAGTCTAAAAATTTTATCATTTTTTTCCTATCTTACGATAATCCGCGGCATTGGAGTCGCGGCGGTATAATAGCGAGCAGCTTGCGTGCGGAAATTCATGCCCGAGGCTTTCTCGCGAGAGTAGGGAGAGAGAGAGAGAGAGAGAGAAAGAGTCAGGATTACCGGGTCAAGAGCCGAGAGAACTCCGAATGTGCATAATGCGCTCGCCAGCAGGAGATAGAGAGGCAGAGTGCGAGAGTGAGAGAGAAAGACGGATAGGAAAAAAACGAGAGCTCGGGAGAAGGCAGAACTGCGCGCGCTTTGAAAATTCTAGTCGCGTTCGTTCATCGAGCCTCCGATTTTGCTGCCGGAGAATCGTTTCATACACGCATCTCTCTTATAGCTTCGCACGACTATACAGAGATATGTGTGTATGCGTGTGTGCGCGCGTGCGAGCCTCTACTCCATACATACACGGTGACGCGGCAAGTGTATGCAGGCGATTTTCAACGAGCGCGAGTTCTCGTATTCGCTGTACTCTCTCTCTCTCTCTCTCTCTCTCTCCACGCGCGCCAACCGCCACGTATCATTTATAATGGCGACTGGTTTTTAAAGCAGGAGCTCAGCGGCGCTAGGCGCTACTGCTGCTTTAAAAATGTAATTAAGGCTTTGAGAGCTTTTGCGTTCCGTCCTTCCGATCCAGTTCGCGATTCTTCACATCTCTCTCTCCCTCCCTCTTTTCATATCTCTATATTTATCACCGTTGCGCAGGCGATACAGAGCCGTATTTACTTTCTTCTTTATATACATTTTCTATGCTTCAGTGAATAAAAATGTTATATTATGCGTATTGATTACCTTTTCTATAATACAGACGAGATTTATTATAGACCCGACGTCGACGTGATGCTCTTCACTCCCTAATATAAACGCTTCTGGCGTTACTATGTTTAGATTGACAAAGTGCGACAGTATCCCTGTACTCCTCGAGACCTGGAAAATCAAATAAATCTGTTATATATACTGTATACACAAGAGATTGAAAAATAAATTTCGTCCGGCGCTCAATTCAAATATCTCAGCGATGTGATACTTGTACTTTCAAGTACGTCGAATACGAATATTTTGGGTATTGAAAGTAAAGTTGTCGTTATTGTTAAATAAATTTCACAGGTTTCTTTTTCAAGGAACATAGATTTAGAATGAACAAAAATCTTTAACAATATGCATGTTGCATATAAATGTATAAAGATGAGTGCTGTCTAAGTAGAGATATTTTTATATAGGATTGGCTGACCATTTTCTACTATTACTACTTACCGGCTTCATTGTATGTATTTACCCTGGTAGAAATAGTAACTGGTTTCTAGCCAGATATTAGCTAGATTTTCCAAAACCAGTTAGTTTTTTCTTAATGTTTTAGCTAGATACTCGTTAACAGTGCTATACTTTTAAGCTGTATTCTAGGTAAAAACTAGTCAATTTTTTACATAAGGTAAAATGTTAAAAAAAATCAAATGATATCATGCTAATGAGACTAAAACAACATTAATAATCAATCTAAATGCTCTGTTTACTTTTCAACAGCGTATAGATTCAACAGTCCATATAGATAAATGACAACCAAAGATCCAGTCAAGGTGGTCGGCGTGGTGGTCGATGATGAGGTTAGGGGCAATGCGCTTCGTAATTTTCGGTGTCTATGTATGCGTACTGTTTGAAGATGGTACCCAAGTGCTCGAAGTGCTCGATGCTGATGTCTATATAGGGTACTTGAGCTAAGTAGACAACTTATGCTTCGTCATAGCTAATCATGCCTACATACATTCGATTTACGATTATTAAACACGCTGACCCGAAAAACTATCGGAATGCACAACCTACCTAGAACTTGACATTGGATTCTCCGATCACTTAGACAGAATCAAGCTTAATCGGCATCATTATCCAAACAGTACGTACATGTAAATATTAAAAAGTATCTAGGGCACATTGATATTGATTAATAAATCGTAAATAGATTAGGTATATTATTAGGTATTATTTGATCCTATTATGTTCTTAAGGAGGTTAGATAGATCTCCCGCGCGGGGAAAGAGCGAGGAAGGGAGAGTCCCCCTTTTTATTTACGTTTTCGCTTAGTGCTCAGAATCGGTGTTCTCATTCGTTCTACAATTTCGCGTACACGATCGTTAATACTTTTCCAATATTTTTCATACTTTTTCGAGTAAGAGTCAAACTTTTAAGTCAATTATCTTTAAAACGGTAATGGTTAATACTTTCAAATTTCACATGCTATCGTAAGCTTCGTAGAAGAATGTCATATTATATTTCCAGAAATATCTCATCATTTTGATTCACAGGTACTACCTAATAACTAGCTTATTTTTAGCTAAGGAATCTAGCTATAAATTAATAGCTCAACCAGCCAACTAGCTTATTTTTACGAGGGTGTTGTTAATTAAAGCGTAATTAAAGTTTTATCATGTTTAATATATAAGTAAAGATTGTTCGTATATTTAGACTAACTTATGAGCGCTTATGATTATGAAGATTGTAATTTCAGGGGTAACAAGGGCTTTTTATTATCGGCCAGGCAGGTAAAACCAGGTAAAAAGCACATAAAACGCGATGAAACGGTCGAGCTTCGGGGGGTTGGGGAGATGGGTCGAGAGGGGCTAGAGGGGCGTTATATTGACTATCCTGAAGTTCGAGGCTCTCTCTGCAGTGAGCGCGGAGCTCACGTCGCGCCTCCGCTGCAGTACCGCCTGCCGTCGAGGAAATTCTGCAGGCTACATGTTTGCTCGCATAGTTTATTCATAGTTGATTATGCTTATAGTTTCTAGTTTGGCTGCGCGCGCGGTCTGTTTAATTGCACGGCGTCACGTCACGCCGACCAATCGCGGCATTCTATCATGAATGCGCGCACCTCTGTTCGCCTCCGCAGAGAGACGGGAATTTTCTTCCAGCTTCTCTGCTCCTCTGCTCCTCTGCTGCTATGCCGCTGCCTCGCCCCCGCACACTTATTCCGTCAAAGTCGCCGCCGCTCGCTTTATTAATATTTCAAAATAGCGTGTCTCGCAAAAATTTCACCTGCTTTTAATTAAATTCGAAATTTCGACGTTTAGAGGCTGTCGACTATAAATTTCCACTTTATATATAGTTTTGTTTAAATTTGACAATTTAATTAAAATTTAATTAAATGACATTTAATTGCATTTCGAATCGCTTCTTACTCAAGTGCAATTAAACTTGTAACGCTTTATTTATAACGATTAGCGAATCAAAGTTTACGCATATAAAACTTGTTATCGAGGTGAAACACCGTTTTTACGTACTTAATTAAGCTCCAGGCTCGCTTTATCAAGCTAAAAGCTCGAGAACCGGTAAGATGGCCGGATGTTAGAAACAAATTCATCTGTAAGTTTTACCTTTATAATTTACTTTTATAGAACCCTCGATAACGAAGCGCGCGCGCGTATTCCCTGTCTCTTTCTTCGTTTCTCTTTCACCCTCCGAAGCAAAGTTTGATCGTGAATATCAAAGGAAAACCATAAAGCTTACTCGAGGGTCCGCCAGATTCCATCGGTTGCACTACCGTGAAATAAATGCTTCGCGGCCATGGATAAAAAAGAAGAAAATTTACATTTTGATAGATATTTAAAAATACGAAATTTCCCTCTTCTCTTCCTTTCTTTTTTCGAAAATATTAGGCAATTCTCCGGCCGGTTCTTTTGGCCCTCGTGTATAGCCTCGATACCGGAGGGGGGGCCTTTGAATGCGCGTGTACTCAAAGAACATTTACATAAAGAAGACCGGGCGGCAGCGAGTCCGCTCTCTCTCTCTCTTTCGACCCTTTGCTAGAGCCGAGCCGAGAGAGAGCGCACCAAGAAAGAGAGGCTATATTGGCTTGACGACCAAAACATCACTCTAAATTGACAATTTCATATCTCCCTTTGAATCCTCTTATCTGCTGTGCTCGCGACGATATTCCGGATTATAGTCAGGGACTGAGTTTTCATTAACGAACCATAAGGTCAAGAGGAATATAAACAAATATAAGGCAATACATGTGTCAGTTTAGAACGTTGAAAATCAAGCTTGTTTTTTCTTTCGCTTTTCTTTATTGTCAATGTTATCGTAGTATCAAGTGCTTGCCATCGTTGCGTATCAATACGGCGATGCGCAGGTACAGCTATGCGAAGATATCTATTAATCCATGATTATTTGTGTATTGTCACTGTATTTATTTATTTATTTAATTATTTATTTATTTATTTATTTATTTATTTATTGTTTGTTTTACTTTTAGTGTTATGCAAGAGCGAGAGAGTATATGCAAGTTTTTAAAGTGAGTGACGAACACGCGTGACGAATTGACGAGTTTTAAGAAATGTCAATTTTGCCATAATTTTATTAGTGTGTTAGTGATTAACTGTACACTGTATTTTGTTTTTAAAAGCAAATAAATTCATATATATGTTAATATTGCAGTTCTTTTATGCAACATGAACTAAATTTATTATCTTTTTTAAGAATAATATTCTCTTTAGCAATAATGTTTGAGGCCGGGCGATAATAATAACTTCTAAGACTCACAAACCGAATGACTTTTCGAAAAGTATTTTAGAGCTGTAATAAAATAAATTTTTGATATGTTTCTCTCCACAAGGAATATTTCCGAGTGTGGCACGAGAATATATTAAAAACTTTGGTTATTTTTAGTTTAAGCAGAGGCGAGGGCAAAGTGAAAAATAAAATTATGAAATCGAAAGGACAGAACAGGAGAAAAGAGAGAGAAGATAGATAGATAGATAGATAGATATACTTTTTATTCATCAGAAGACAAAATCTTACAATTTCATGTACATGTAGTTATAATTATAATTAAAAATATCAGTCGATTTAATATAATTGTTATCTTAACTTTCACTTATTGCATATTTCTTATTAAAATAATAATTCACTTTATCAGTTCGTCAGTCAGAAGAGAGAGAGAGAGAGATAGAATGTGCGTGTAGGAAAGCAAATCCGTAGAACGTCAGAAATCATGGAAGATAAGACTGTGCTTTGCGGAAGAGGAAGCAGCAGTAGCAGCAGCAGTAGCAGCAGAAAGAGATCCTTAGCTGAGGAGGGAATAAAAGGAAAAATAAAGCGAGCTTCGGCCTTTCCCTCCCCTTAAGACTATTAGTAGTTAAAAGAAAGGTAGTAAAGGAGCGAGCGCGAGAAAGTAAGTAGATAAGAAATTGAGAGAGGGGCGGGCGCGCGCGAGCAAAGGAGATAGAGCGAGTTTATTATATCCTCGAAAGTATTAATGAAAAGAGAGAGAGAGAGAGAGAGAGAGAGAGAGAGAGAGAGAGAGAGAGAGAGAGAGGGGGTGGGGGTTGGTGGGGGAGGAGGAGGAGGATGCCAGAGAGGCAGAAAATGAGTTTTCGATGAAAGACTGCCGATCGAAGAGCTGCGCGAGAGGGAGGCGGGAGAGAAGCGAGCGCGCTCGAATGATTAAGGACGTCATGAGCAGGGCCAATGGTGATTGCAATTCGGCTTTAGCTGTAAATAGCGTATTACACCGCGGGCGTCCAGTGTCCGAGGTCTCTATGAAACAGTCGTGTCGCCGAGCAGCCGCACCGACCTCTCACGTGGTGGATTATTCAAATGTAATTATATATATTCTACATAATTTATTGTTTTTCGACTGAATACGACCGATACAGCTGAATTACTTGTCAATAATGAATCTATATTTATTTTGTACCTCGGCAGCGAAAAAATCAAGACTCATGTAGGTCAGTCAATTAGGTTAATAAGAAAATTCGCTCTATCCTTTGAAACGCTAGATAACTTGAGTAGACGATGCTCATATATTAAAGCTCTCACCTTTTGGCCTCGTTAAAATTGAAAAAATAAATGTATATTTTTGTCAGAGATTAAGAAGATTAAGTGAGCTTCGACACGGTTGATGAAAAATGAAAGCTGTCGTCTTTGGAATCTCTGGTCAGCGCCAGCGGCTCCATAAAATCCGCGTCGCTTATTGCAGAATTAATGCAAATTTTGCGTGGAATGCGCGGCAAAGGGCGCCGCGGCGGAGGTCAAGAGGTCGGCGAGCGGCCGAGCCTAAAAGAGGAAGAAAGAGGGCGCAGCGCGCATAAGAAGAGCGCGAGCAGATAAGTTTATATGCCGTCACAACTTTTAAACGGCGTCGGGGGTTAGCAGCAGAAGCAGCAGCAGCAGCAGCAGCGAGTACTTGGCTTTTCCGTTAAGATAACACTCCGCATAAAATAACGATCCCTCGCGCGAAAGTTCCCAGCTAGCTGCACTCGCTTCTCGCCCCCCAAACTCAATGACTCTTTCCGCGCTCGGCGCTCTGCACCTCTTCTTCCTACTGCGCACTGCCTGGCCCAGAACAATTCCCACCCTCAAGGCCGCTTTTTTCTCTCTTTTCTTTATCCGCTGCTTTCCAGTGCCTGCGCGCCTTCGAACCGATTGTCTTTTTCATTGCCTCGATATTTCCTTTTTCCCACTGGTCATTCGCTTGTCATGGCTTCACAAGTAGTAAAGAAAGAGCATTTGAGCAAATGTTTTAGAAATATATTTTACTTTATTTGTATACACAAGCTATATGAAAATCATTTCTAATTCAATTTCCATCAAGAACTTCTAAATTATTATTAAAGATCCTATTTTGCATTCTCTATAAAAGTTCATGTATAATTGAAAATAAAATACTTAAAATAGCAGATTATAGTTAGCTATTTGAAAATCTTTTGAAATTCTAATTTTGTAAGTTCAATTTTGCTCAATATTTGTGTTTTTACATGTAATCGTTGAATTCGAGCTGCTATATATCTATGTCCATAAACTTCCGCGACATATAAGATTACATTTATTTAAGTTATGCAGGAACATAGTTTAGGGAGTATAGAGTATATCTAATAAATTTTATTAAGATATAATGTACAAATAGTGTTAAAATGTGGCTGAAAACCCAGTAAGGTTTCTACCAGGGTATTGCTTCAGAAATATTTAAATATGAGCTAATGAATTTGCAGCGGTTTTTACTTTGAGTTCAGCCGAACCAATGGTAACTGTTGTGAAATTAAAAACTCAATCTTCCATTATTCATATTATGTTAAAAAAGTAAACGTAGTACAATGAATGACCCACATATCGATTCAGCAGCACTTATGAACCTTATAAATTATTACTTCGTCTATTTTTCGACGAATGCGATTATAGTAGTTGAGGTAAAATAAACTTTAGCAGAATGTTTCGAGTAAAGACGTATGCAAAGATAAATGTTAGCCACAGTTTGAGTTCTATAACAATTTAGTTTTATATAATACATGACGTGTAATTTCGTTTTATACAAAATTAAGCACTTTTCGATATATTATTAAAATTTTAAACATATTGGTATTTCATATTCCCGTTTCAATATTATTTCTCTTGAGGTAACCTATTTTTAGTATGCACATTCTATTGGCCGAATGTGGTTATTATACCTCACATTTCTATAGCAATCGATTAATTTTATCCATTGCAGTGTTTTTAAAAAAGTTTGTATACTTGTAGAGAAAAGTTGTATTGTTCGTACTTTATACATTTAAAAAACATTGCAGGTACAGTTATCTTTTATTCTCCGTGATGAAAGGATGAATTCCGCAGTACCAAGGGCAATAATTAATTAACGTTTTCGCAGCAGCGTTTTCTTGCATCCGGTTAAAAAAGTATCTGGTCCGGGTCAGCGACCGAGCAGGCAGCGCCCGGAAAGGGTCGTTAAAACGCTCGATCGCAGGCGGACGACGATGAGCGAAAGGGATTAGCGCCCCGCCACCATTGCCAACGCACTTTTTCTCTTTCTCCCCGTAGCGTGTCCGTGTTATACCCATTATGCGTACAAACTTGCTTTATACGCCATTCGGCGAAGATTTTTCTTTGCCCAATCGGATCACAGGTGTATACAGAGGCAGAGGCAGAGACAGAGACAGATACAGAGTTGGGCAGAGTACACGGCGGAAGGAACGTCACGCGATCGGTCGTGCAAGCGTGCGAACAATTTCTCGGGAGATGTCGGGACGTCGAGCCTGGTATAAATAAATCTCTATTAATCCGCTTGAGCGCGGGGGACGACACAGTAATGGCCCCTCTTATCGCGATCGCAGCTTGAGGAGCGAGAAAAAAAGTTATGCTATTTAGGGAATTCGCCGGGACTTTCTTGCGTGTCGCCAGCGCTCTGCTCCTGCCTATAGCCAAGGCCACGTCGCACGCGCATATACGAGAGCTCGTAATCTTCGGACTCCTTCCAAGCGCCTTCTTTTTATATCCAAACACTATTTATTGCTCTTTACTGCTTTATGTGCAGAATTTTAGGATTCTTTCACCTCCTACCTTATATTGGATTATTTTTATCTACACTGCAGTTAAACTAATACAGTCCGAGCTTAAGCTTTCGAAAATATATTGTTTCTTCGCGAAACATTTTTAATACTTTACGGATCAATTAATCGATATGTCCATAAGTTGCAATAAGCCTTGTGTTTTTTTTAATACAAATTATCAATTTAAAGAAATGGAGAAAGCGCTCCGATCCAAACTATAATATATCAATACCGTCTCAATACCAATACAGTAAAAGGATTTCTTATTTTTGTTGCATCTTAACATTTCTTCCAAGTTTTTCGTTCTTAAAACAAATACCGAAATCGCGTATTTTACTTATTTTAAGAAATTTGTACTTAAAATAAGAATGCATTTCTTATTTTAAGAAAAATAAATTACTTAAAATAAGAAACTTATATTAAGAAATAAAATTACTTATTTCGCACGATCCCGTGGTCGTCATAAAATTCACAAAACTCTTGGCTTCGGCGAGGTTTGTAGAACTACGCGAGACCAAGACCATGCGATATTTTTGAAGTAAGAAAATAAATGGTATTCAAAGTATAGTAGATCATTTTTACACAGTTTTTAGCACTTGACGTTTTGTAGAATCTGAAAGAAACCAATAAATGCGAAAACATAACCTCACATTTTACGAATGTGAACAATGAGACTAAATTTCTTAAATCAAGAAAATAAGTTTCTTAAAATAAGAAACTTTTCAGCATGTCTTGAAATAAGAAAAAAGGGTTAAAAAATTTGTTGCATCATATTTTAAGAGAATTTTCTTCTTAAAACAAGTAATCCTTTTTACTGTGAAGAAATAAAATAAAATTAATTTAAATCTAACTGAAAAACATTAAAGTTATAATTTGTAAGTTCAATTTTATACAATTGTCGACACTACGCGACTAAACCACAAAATATATTTGGGCAACACAACTCACAGTGTCTATTTCGGTTAGATTTTAATAATAAACATTGTTGAGAACTGTTCTCATATATCTTTTTCTAACTCAGAAAACTACTCAGGTCAAGACACATTCTCCTTTTTATTGTTTAGATTTTTTAATTAATAATTTGTGTAGAAAACCAAATTGTTTTTTGATACTTTGTTGTTTCAAATGATTTTCTTGAGAGATTGTAGAGGCTGCAATAAAGTATCACATCGTGGACAAATAAGTGAAATATTCAGTGTAATAGTGTATACAAGGCTTTTGAAGATCGATAAATTCAATTTTTATTAACGTAGTATTCATAACCAGTGGTAGTCAGTTAATTAAACAAGTACGAAAATTGTTTTGAATAATTGTGATGTCTTCGATCGACTTGAATTCATGAATCCATTTGCAAATTTATCAACTTTGAATCGATTGAAAGCCGTCGAATATTCAAAAGTAGATTTCTGTAAAAATAATTACATTAGAGCTAAATATATAATAAGGAGGTCTGATAGGCATGTTAGTTAAAATAGCAACTTTTAATGAAAAAATTGTAGAAACTATCAATATTCATATAAGTATGAAAATCATATTTATCTTATTTCTTTTCAAATAATAATTCAGTGTAGGCATTGATGTGACTGTAAGGATTAACGATCAATCTTTAAACTCTACTACGATTTTCTGTTTATAGAGTAATGTATTTGCGTTCTTCGATACATATTTCGATTTAAAATTTTTTAAAAAGATAGAAAAGTTCCAGGGAATTTTTGTCATGGCTACTATTTCAATAACATATTAAATAATGTGAAAATTATCTGATAATTTTATTTAAGGAATGTATTGTTTACGTAATGATATAAAATGTAACAATATTTTCATAAGATTATGATCCATATATGGGTCATGTCACCGCGAAGGTGTACGGAAACATTTGAAAAGCTAATGAATAATTTGCTAGTAATATGCCCTACCAAAGTTCTCTACAAATGATTCAATTTATTATTTCAATCAAGAAAGTGTGTTTTATACATTAATCATGCTAAAGCCGTGAATTAGAATTAAATATGTTTTTTAATTAACTTGTGACTTCGCCTGAAAATTTGTGTTTACATAAAAAACTTTATTGACAATTAGAAGCAAGATTTGCGTCATTTAAATTTCAAAATAATTTTTTACTCATACCCACTTAATGTCTAATTCTGCAAAGATGCATCACCAATAATTATTATTATTACTAAGTTAATTCTTTCCTCGCATTACTTCGAATCGAGTATTGTTGTTTATTTTAGTGCAAATATCCTGACATTCTAACTCCGTGAATTATTATTATATTAATAATAAATTAATACAACAAAATTGTTATTGCCTGTATTTTTTTCTTACAATTTCAACGATTGAAACTTGAGTAAAAACACTCAGACCAACTATAATTGCTACGATACTTATTAAAATTGAATTACGAGTATTATAAGATCAGGATGACTTGTAATCCGACTTGTAGGTCGAATTGTCGTTTTAAAGCTTAACTTCTAAATATTATTTTTTTGAAATTGCACAAAAATAAAGCTTTATGTATCTAACTATCTAACTATCTATTATATTATAGAGGTTGGTTTTTTTCAATAAACTATTATGTAATCGGCATCATTGGAACGGCTTGTGGATGCGTGATATACATCGAGAAGCAGAACTCTTAAATATATATTAAAGTTTAGAATGAGTCTCCTGGAGTAAAAATGGGAAGATTCTTTTCTGAAAATGTAGATAAATCTCTTTGAAAAGGTAATTGTGTCAGGATCACTGCAAGTTAAAGAATCTTTTACAAGAGCCCTTGGAAAAATACTTTTTTGCAGCTACTTCAAGCATTCGCAAATAAAGTTCTTGATCATTAGCTGAAATGAGCTTAGCGAAAGGATTCGACAAGAATAACCTTGCTCGGGTTGGAGAGAAAACGGAAGGAGAAAAAGCAACGTTACACGCGTTCCAGATTGTTTTACAGCGTAACCAAGCAATTCCGCGTGTCGCTCCAGTCAGAAGCAATTTCCCGAGTGAAAGAAGCGTTTCATTTAGGATCCAGCGAAGAGAAGGAGAGAGAAAGAGAGAAAGTAAGACAATACACTGGCCCATACGTTTCACACCGGGGCGGAGGCCACAAGGAACAGTGAAGAGTGTGGACTGGGTGGCACGAGGACGATGGAAATATATAGACATTCTTTGCACAGAGTCACATGAAACCTCTGACTTTCAACGAATAGTAGTGATTTTTTGGTAAGTTAAAAGTCTTTCAATTCACCTGAAATAGGACTATTTATATTCTTTTTATTTCTAATATTACGACAGAAAGGGTATAAATATTTTCGTGCTATATATTGGAAAAAACTTTTATTTATAGTTATAATACTTCCACTGCGGTGGAGAGAATCGATTTTTTTCACAAGCTCTATATTGGTAATGAAGAATTTAAGAATAATCTAAAAAAGCTTTAAAAGTGTATTTTCCTTTTTTTATTTATACCTACCTTATTTATACCAGTTAAAGAATCGCTAAAAAACAGTCTGGCGTTATCTTCTTTGTAAAAGTAATTAAGGGGTTACTGTTGGATGAAAATTACTCCAGACACTTTACAGCAAGTCAATTTTACCATCGAACAACAGTCATCTTATGGACTTAGGGAGGTCAAATAGAAATAGGCATGCTTAAGCCTTAACAAATGGAGAAAAAACTTCATTATATGGTAGAACGGGGTCATGCCGATCACTTAAGGAAAACTTGTTATAAAAGAAAAGGATTAGCATTTTTCTACTTTCTATACATTTAAGAATAAGTTCAAACCTTTATTTTTTGTATTTTAATAGTCTTAACTGACAGAAAAACATAAACCTCGTACTTTTGCATTGAAATAAAGAAAATTGTTTTTCAACGTTAATCGTACAAGGAGGGTCACTTCCGATTAGTTACACAAAACGTAAAATAAATTAAAATTTTGAATAGTATATTTTTCTGATCTAGTATTCAAATTCTCGAATAATTAAATGAAAACATTGTAAAAATTGTTTTAATGCTAAATACTTTTCTTATAAGAAAAGTAGCTACAACCTATCGATGTGAATATCTTTACAAAAATCTTTTATATGTTTGGTTTTTAGCGTTTATTAAGGTGAGATATACATTCTAAAGTAAGTAGAATAACGTTCTCCCCTATTTATTTTGATACTTATTAAATAATTGTTTTTAATTAGAAGTTTAAAGTGCATGTAACGTCTCAAAGAACATGCATATCTAAAAGAATAGGTACCATAGACGAAGTATTAAACATTTTTCAAGTAGCTAAAAGAAAGGCCAGGATGAATTTGTCGGGAAAAAGGCTTAGCGAACGATAGGTGGATATAAGGTACATCTAAGGTACATACAGTATGTATACAAACGCGCGGGCTAACAAGTACGCGGGGGGAGGGTCGGATCGCGTTTAGCATAATCCGTTTTGCTGGATAATCCCCTTATTATGTCTTCTGTGTGGCTGGTGCTGGTGCTGCTGCTGCTGCTGCTTCCAGGAAATCGGCAGAGCCGAGCTCGCTCGTGTCGCGTTGCATTTTCCTCGCTCGCGTGCCTTTGTGGCGCACCGTTGTAATTCGCCGCCGCCGTGGCTCCCCCGTGTTTGTCCCGGACTCCCGGCGATATTTGTCTTGTCAGGCGACTACTACTGCCGAGCCCCGCGCCACAAATAATACCGGCGCTGCAGCAGCGCGACAATTAATGCCGCTCGCGCGCACCGGACGTCTCGTTGACACTGCGAGTAATTGTAATGGTTAACCGTTTGGAAGCGCCGCACGCTTATGTTTATTATCGATCTGCTCGCGGGCTTATACAGCCTCTGGCTGTATTCGATGTACTCGAAGGCTTTAACGATTTTTCGATTTTCCGGAGAGCACCTGCCTGTACGCTGCGCGCGCGCGCGCGTTGGAATATAGCTTGGCGATTTCTCGTGCCCAACGATTCCTTCTACATTGTTATACGAGCTGTAAAAAGTATTAGTCCAGCGGCGACTGTAGTGATCCGTGGCCGCTCTGAGAGACCGGTCCAACACCAAGTATTTTTAACACATTTTCACCCGCTCAATCCGAATTTCTTGGTGTTGACAATTAACAATTTTGATAAACAATTTAAAAAATCGACTCTTTCGGGCTGGAAAAAAATGGTTAGATTCTTTGTAGAATTCTAATCAAAAAACGTTCATTTTTTTCTAAACCGCTTAGTTTTTTACTAAACAATATTCAATGTTTTAAAAAACGCTCAGGGAAAATAATGATTTGTTAATTTAACAATAGTTAGTACGTATTTTACCAAGTGACTTTGTTAAATTACCAAAGCATTTTTTCCGTGCGATTTTTTGAAAATCCGATTGATTATTACTCGGAGACCACTGACTTAATTTTATCCCTATATGGCTTAAATTGTTAATCTAATCATACACTATTAGTCTGCAATAGATTAAATTAGTGTTATTCACCTATTACGCCCATTACGCGCCTCAAAACGCGTGGAAATGAAGGCCTAATATTAAACTAATTTTTCAATAATACTAATTAAAACTATTGCACAATAATACTGTATGATTAGATCAACACTTTAAACCATGTAGGGATCAAATTAAGTCAGTGATCGCCGAGTAATAAACCGTCAGATTTTCAGAAAATCGCGTTTTTTAAATCTTTGGGTATTTTTAACTCAAAATCTAAACGATTTAGAAAAAAATTCGTGAGAGCGTTTTTTAAATTAATTTTTTAACTTTTTTCAATTAGCAATTAAAGGCACCACTTTCAGGTTTCAGCACCAAAAAATTCGAATTCAGCGGGTGAAACTAGGTTAAAAAAACATTGCGGTAGCCGGTCTCTCGGATCGGCCGCGGATCACTACAGTGGCCGCTGGACTATATAGAGGATCGCTGTTGCGCATCGGGCTCGCCGTAACAAGCCATTGCTCTTTCCTCCAGGGCGGTTATTAAAATTTGTCAAGTGCACGAGCCGCGGTGGATTCCGCAGTGAAAAGCAAGAAAATAGCTTCCGGCAAATGAGCCGGAGACAATGGCGAGCGAGCCGAGAGAGGCAAAATATCATCCGTGCTCCGGAGCTTTTTAGCCGTGTGTTTTTTTCGGCGAGGGCGCGGAGCTCTCGAGGACAGGCAAAAGAAAAGGACGTCGCGCGCCGCTTCGAGATCCAACGTCCCCGGAGAGCGAGGGGGAGACAGCCGCTTCGGCGCTGGCCGAGCCAGAGGATTTCTGGCTACCAAGTTCGGCCAAGTTTCGCTAATGTAACCGCTTGGCCGTGCGTCCCTTTGTTTATTTCATCGCTACTCGGGAGCAGCTCTGCGCCGTTCTCCTCGCCTGACTCGCCCGTGCGATTGTTATCGCAGGCTCCGAACTTTTTAGCGCTGATTTCGAAGTTCTTCCCGTGCAGCCGTCTTTTTTTCAAACCCTGCTTATTGCATTAAAGAGCAGCGGCAAGTGCCGGATATTATCTGCAGCGAATAGTCCGAAGGATGTTTATCTTCAAAGCTCGATCTGACCGTATTATTAAGCGAACGCGCGCGTGGGGCGTGTACACTGCATACTCGCGCGCATAGCTTCGAGTGCTTCTTCTTCTTCTTGATTTTTTCCTTTTCTTTGCTCTCCTCCTCTTGCCATCGGAAATTCAATTTTCGCGGTCTCTCTCTCGTCAAATGCAGGAGGTGAATTATTCGAGGTTGCAGCAGGTCTATACACAAGTGACTTCCGTGCTCTCGCTCGCCTGCGCGGCTGTATACTCTCGATTGAATATTTCGCATACATGTGCATGTATTATATACATCCTCGGGCTGCAGCGAGAGAAAGAGTAAAGTCGGCAAACGAGATTTTCAATCTTGTTGGCGGCCTCGATTCTCTACTCTACTCTACTCTACTCCTTCTCCCCCGGAGCTCGAGGGAGACAAGCTGCTGGCGCTGCGTGCAATTTTAGCGACGCGCTAAGATACGAGATTAGGGCGAGCTTCGCTCGCTCTCGAGACGCTATTCCCGCGCTCCCGCAAGGAAAAAGGGAGCTTTTGTTTATTGCCGCGCTCTTTGAAAATCAGCGCCCGGCGAGGCTCGCGACGTCAAAAGGTGTCTTTGAACAGTGTATATAGGCAAACTGGTGGAAAGTTGAAGTGGGGTGGAGGAAAGTAGAGCTAACTCAGCGGCGTCGTTGTCGCCGGCGTCTCGGGAGCTGCAAGCGGAAATTACGCACCATTGTTTCTGCTTCGATTCCATTATCATTATCTTTTATTACTGCTGGCTTACGGCGCGCCCGAGTAAAACTACCTTACACGCTACGATTCAAGTTTAATGAGCTTTTTACACCTTCCTATTGATCACTTTCCTTAACAGCTAATTGCTGGACTTTTCCGAAGCGTAGCGAAACTCCGTTATTATTACGTGTACTGGTATATGTACCTTAGAAGTTTAATTTTTCTATACTCTTTTTCTAACACGAATATGTTGAGTGTTAAAGGTAACGTTCGACATTTCATTGCAAATAAAATGTTATCATAGTTTTGATGTTTATATCATGCTCGTTAATAATTAAATTACAAGCTACACATAAAACGGCATAACAGTAAAATTTGAATGTCAATACGTATTTTTAGTTTAATTAACAATGAAATACGCGTCGCATGCTATCGCCCGGTATAATTAAATTTATTATCATATAAAGTAAAACTCGAAATTTTAATCATGAAATATTCAATTAATTCATTGACACATTAATCTTCATTAAGAGGAAAAATTCCGTCGACATCTTCACTAATTCAAAGTTCAATTACAGCATATAATAGTTATTATTATTTCCGATTCGCACAATTAAAAAGTAGTTTTATAAATTAAAAATTGTAGAAAAATAACCAATTTTTTAAATTTCAGACAAAAACTATAATTTTTCTAGAGTATCTAAGAAAGTGTTAGTATTAATAAGTTTTTTTTATAAGTGGCCTCTGAAAGGAGCTAGGTCTTCTCGAGAAATCCGAAACGTGCTAGTCTTCGTAAAGGTCGTCGATATAAAACCATTAAGCTGCCATATATCCATAGCGCGGGGGAGTTAACTACGGCCAAAATTACCGAAGCGTCAAATTGAATAGCCGATGCTTCGATTTCAATATACCCGCGTCGGGCCACGAACTCCGCAGCTCGATCATCAGTTTCGGCAAAGGCAAAAGCAAAGGCAAAGGCAAAGGCAAAGTCAAAGGGTGCTCGAGCGGCGCCCGTGGGACACAATAAAAGTCGGGCGAAAAGCAGAGACAGACACGAGGAAGTGGAGTCGGCCGCGAATATACACGCGAAGCCAGTGGTATTATCGCCGGGCATGGCCGGTGGCGCGGTAATAGGTCTCGAGCTCGCGTCTCCCGCGGGCGGCACTTCCGGCCTGGACCGAGCGAGCAAGCGATTTCCCCGGGGTCCGGCTTTTCTCGCGCTAACGAGCCCTTTGCCGCGGTACCGGCCCAGAACCGCGAGGTGCTAATGAGTAACGAACTCGACAGAGGGAGCTCACGCACACGCGCACACGTGCACACACACGCACACACGCGCGCGCGCTCGCGACCTCGGCAAACAGAGGCGCGCGCGCGCGCGCACGAACACACGAAAAGCTAAACACGCGAGCGTCGTCGTCGTCGTGTGTTTCCTCGTTTCGTGTCGCCATCGTCAGTCCGCGCCTTTCTAGCCCTTTTATACAGTAGCTTTCCTATCTCTCTCGCTCACTCTCTCTTGCTCTAGGCTTTCCCCTCGTGTCCCTCTTTGTGCGACTTGCCGAGGGAGAGAGAGAGAGAAACGGAGAGTGGGAGACCAGTCGTTATACGCTTCCCGGAGGTCAAATGCTAAATAGTTTCGGGGGGAAAAGCGAGGTTTCTCGTCCGCCCCCTTCCCCCACCTCGTCTGCAGCTGGGGCTCCCAACTGTTGGCGACGACTCCGCGCGCAACCGCACACGTGAAACTGCATATTCATTGTTCAACTTATTTAATGACTATTAGCGCGAGTGAAATAATGCGTGCGCCGCGGAAATTATTAACGACCCGAAGTAAAGTATGCGCCACTCGCTATCTCTTTGTGCGCGCGCGCGCGCGTGTGCGTGTGTGTGTATGGCGTGTAGCTGGAGCGCGAGCCGAGTTCGTGGAGTTGAGCAGGCATTTGTCGCCCCCGCGCGGCGCCCTCTCATCGATTGTTTTCTATTCGGATGGAATTTATGCTCCTCCGAGTAAATACTCGTAAATTGTCCGTGCGCGCGGGCGGCAATCGCCCCGTGTAGCGGTGGCAGTGCCGCGATCCTGAGAATTAGGCCTATTCATATAGAATAAAACGCGCGAGTTAACACGAGCGCACTCGGGATCCATCATTCGGGGCACTGCAGAACTGGAGCGGCCAATCATGTTATTATCCTGCCTCGAGGCAGCTGTACTGATTCTTTCTAAGCGGATGGATTTCAAATAGACGTTATTTTTATATTTCTTTCTTTATAGAGATAACTTCAATTGACAGCAGGGATAAACCTGCTGCTAACTACTTTTGCTGATCCTTTACTCAAAGCGCTCCACGTTGTTCTAATTATTGAAAATTATTTCATTTAAATGGGTATCAAATGCGAATGGGCCATGGGAAAAAGGAGGAGTGTCAAGCTATGTAATTTTCAGCGGATCTGGTTTTTTTATTTCTCTCCGTGTCATACCTGTCGATATAGTGCACGACAACAAAAATTGCAAAGGATAAATTGGATTAAAAGATAATATTACGCTTTCTGCAAAATGTACATTATATTTTCTCATTTTTCCATGGTCTCCTCATGTAATATCCTCCGCAAAGGAGGGTATAGTTTTTCACGCGTATGTATGTATGTATGTATATGCATGTCGTTCCTTTATTCTCACGTACAGCCTAAACGGATAGACCGATTTTGATAAATCGATTGTTAATCGATTCGTTATGATATCAGGAGTGTCATTAAGGTTTCGTAAAAAACAATATAATGGACGCTCCTTAAAAGACACAATGACACTTGCAATATGATAATTTAATTTTTTCAATATAAGGGGCTGGACCTGTACTCAAACAATGTGTATGTGATTTAAAAGGTTTTTGAGGTCACTGATTACAAATCTGGTATCCAACTTCCAAAAAAATTAATAAATAATATATTCAAACGAATTTAAACAAAATTAATTTTTACGCATTCAGTGATCTTTTTTTGTTTATCAACACTAAAGTGTGTCACAAAATTATATACAAAAAGACATACAAAATTTTTAGAGTGATATTACGTATTATTAATAAAATAAAAGATATTCCTTCTGCTTCGAAAATATAAATATTATGTTAACTTTGATAAATTCATAAATTAGACATGCCACAAAAATGACAGTTTTTACAATTAAACATGATTTATTCAGATAAACGGAATGATTACGGTTTCGAAACAAACTGAACATATGCTATAAAGCACTTTGTATCCAACTTTTTTGACAAATCACTCCCATACCAAGGTGTTTCTTCATTTCATGAACTTTAATTTTTCCAATTTCCGTTTCATACCTAATATCCTTTAGTTCACTATTATCTCACTTCTAATAAACAAATCCATACTTTATCGAGGAAATCCAAAGATTAAACTGTAATACTAGGTACAAGTCAAGTTTATTTTATCAAACTTCAAAGTACAAACCACTACTTTTGGATAATTTTTGGTAAATTTTTGGTTTACTTCCGCATATCTATTAGTAAACTTACACTTTACATATAAATACTTAAAATTAAAATCTTTAATCCTATTCAAGCTTATTATGAGTGAAAATGACAAGAAGACATTGATTTTTATAATAATACTAATAATAGTAATAATAATGAATTAATTCAATGGAAATAACGTATATTTTAAGAATAGAACATATATTTTTGTAGATATACAGTACGCAGTGCTAAAATAAAGTTTTTCAATTAACTAAAATCGTCAGGTTTTGAATCGCGCGGATCCAAAATTAAAAATCGTATTTGTTTCATTAAAATTGCTACTTTTGAGTAATTGTTTGATATATAAATCGAGTACAAATAATTATGTCTCCTTTATAAATATAAATATTTATACGTAACTTTGACATATCTAATTAACCCTTCTATGTATTAAGCTGAATATATTCGTCCAAGTAGACTTCACATAATACAAAATTACTACTTTTGGAAGCTGTATCTTAGGTAGAAACTCTTACACGAAGAGAAATAAAGAAAGCCGCATCTAGTGAACTGCACGTTGATTCTACTCAAAATGAAAGTCTATCTGAGCAGTCATCTGTCAAAAAGTTGTTACTACTATTTTTAATTCAAAGTTTCGGATTATTTTTAGATTATATTCAGTTAGCCTCCTAAAAGAAAGGCGTATCTGCTGTAAAATAAGAGCTACTGCTTTTTTAAGAAAAGTTTTAACTTTGCTTCGAGACCTTACATTGCCATGCCTAAACTTACATTTGCGAACCTCTTCTATTTCATCTATCCTCTTCACTTCACTACCTCAAGAGGTCTATATATTTCCAATTTAAATTATCTTTTGCAATAGAATTGTTATATTGTTTGATTTTATTACCTTCTGATTTACAACATTCTTTAATATTTCATCTCTAATTGTTTATTTACACAAGTGCAATAAATTGTACCTCATTGACTTTAATTAGATTTTAATTCTATCGTGCACCGTGATATTGCAAAACAAATATTTTATTCGTTCATCGTAAAAATGCAAAATATTAGAGGCCAGGGTATCTCTTCGAACTGGATATAAAATTGCAAATCAATAATTTAACATCCAAGTGTTTTATTCGAAGCCCAGGAAAATTTAATTTCCGCGCCCAGAAAGGTTGAAAAAGCAAGAAGAAAAAAAAAGCCAGGAGCGGCAATAAGTTTTGGGGCTCGAGCGCGCGCGCGCGCGCGGTTAATCTAAATTGGAAAACGAGGCTGCAGCGCGCCGCAATGAGAGCGCGCAGAGAAAGTGGAGATGAATAATCGGCCATCGGTCCAACTGCAGGCAGTAGAATGGTAATAGAGTCGGCGGTCGCATAGCGCGCTCGTGCAGCTTCCACATGAGTTGCGCACGCGGGTCGCGCCAGTAGTAACAGATGTGCGGGGTCCGGCCAGTATCGAGTGCATGTAATGCCGGCTCTCATTGTCATGCGGAGTGCGGCAGAAGGGCGCGGCTTTGTCCCATTGGAGTCGGGCTCGCGGCCGCTTTGATAGAGTGCATTTTAGACGTCCCAGGCCCCCTAGAAATTAATTTCCTGCCGAACTTGAGGCTGGCTGTTTATACGCGTGCATGTAGGTCGCTGCTGCTGACGCAGAGGGCAAAAGGAGGATTCCCGTTGTTGAGACGATGCTCTCTTCTCGAGTCGGAACTCTTTGCCTTCTTTTCGTTTACGGTCTATCGCACCTTTCGAATGTACTCAGTAGGGCTCACTGTATCGCGCTGCTCTTCTCTAGTATTTGTCGACGCCAGGGGCTTTTAGAACTTCATTCTCCGTTACGTTTTTCAAAGACGTACGAGCTGATTCGTAATTCATACATGGGGAATAGTTTCAATGTTAAATAAATTAATTAGGTAAAATCAATACTACATGGCTGCAAATAGAGGCGATCACTCAGTCAGAAGATAATTGATTGGAGCGCAAATAGTCAAAGTTTACATACAGTACGCCAATTAAATGCTGCACTAAATAATCATCTCTGGACGTGCGCGTCAAGGTTAATTATAAAATATTAAAAATCACCGGATGAAAATTTATGGATAGAACTGCACAATACTCAAAATTAATTAATGATCGTGCTCAACTGGGACTTATCTTTAGTATACAGGTCGGAATTATTGATAATAATAGTGACGAGAATCACTTCTCTTTCTGTATGAAATGGCACGATACTTTAATTTTCGGACCTATTTAATAAATGATAAAACAATCAACCTTTTAGGAATTCGTCAGTGCAAAACTGAGAAATTGTCGGGCATTTGAATACGTAATTGATGTACATTTTTTAAAAATGTTCATATTGCACAAAGTTCTAAACAATAGAGTTAGTTTTTTATGTTATATTGTGTACAGTTTTTTATGTTCTATACGTTTCCCTACTACGCTGATATTCTTCATTTTTTGAATATTTGTGGATAATCTTACATAAACAAAAAAACCGCTGCCAATTCATTGGCAATTAGCTTCCTCAAACTTTAAAAAATGTTCCAATATGAAATTGTTTATTTTATTTAATACTGGGGTAAAAATAAAAATGACAAATCGATTGCTTTTTAATATGTCGACATATATATTTATTTATTTATATTTAGTAATTTAGTAATTTAAACTAGTACAAAAATATAGCATAAATAATGTAAAAGTATTGTTGTTTAAAATATTTTTTAATACATATATAATATATACTTTGGGGCCTGCGGCGGCTCAGACGGTAGAGTGTCGGATTCCCACGCCGGTGACCCGGGTTCGAATCCTAGTCTCTGCCGATTGATACAAGCACCTCTGTAAAAATTACATGTGCTTTGTTTACAAACACACCGCAGACCCCCGTCGTCGATTAGCACCACATAGGAGCACAAACATGGCGACGTTAATTAAAAAAAAAAAAAAAATAATAATATCTACCTTTTTCGCAAATAATTTTAAGATAGGATAATAATATGTAATTAAGAAAATCTTAAAAATGTTCATTAAGTGTAATTATTCGAGTTAATTATTCAAAATAGTTTATTCAAACTCATTCTAACTGTGAACCCAAATTTTAACTTTATTAAATTTTATTCCTAACGAATTGTATTGGAACATCAAAAATATATTGATTACACTAAAAAGTGATCTACAGTCTTCTTTTATTTCAAAACTATTCAATACAAATTTTCTTTTTGAAGTAAAAGCATATTTTTGTAATAAAAACAAGAGTATTAAAAAAAATATTTGTATACCTACTAGACAAAATTTATTTTAAAAAATTTAAGAAAATTTTTCAAATATAAATAATTTTTTTCAAATATAAAAAACAACTTGAAAAGTTTTGCATATCAAGTTACATTAGTTTCCAATTGACAACAATAAATTTTGCAACACTATAATTGTTGATTACATTTTATTTATGAATATAGTAAATGTTTTTTCATATTTTTGTTCGAGTTTATAAACAACGGATTCATTTATTACAAAAATATCATAAAAATGAAAAAACGGTATAAAACAAAAACCAATCGATCCATCTTAAATTTATTATTATTTCAAATCTGCATAAAAAAATACAACTAGAGCTTTGGAATTAAAATATTAAAATTTTTTGGAAAAAGAAAAATGAATATCATAAAAATGAAAAAAATTATAAAACAAAAAAGAATCAATAAATCTTAAATTTTTTTATATCAAGTCTACATCAAATAACGTATAAAATGAGCTTTGTTAGGTCAAACATTACTGCGTAACATGCAAGAAATCTACGATCAAGAAAGTTTTGAAAAAGAAAATATTATAAGAAATGAAAATATGTTATAAATCTAAAGCAATTCGATGAATCTTGAAAATTCTTTTTGATTTAAATTCTTGATCAAAAGACAAAAAAAAGCGTTCATTGGTAAAAAAATTACCACGCAATACCCAAGAAATAAGCAATCAAAAAATCTTTTAAAAGAAATATAACCTCGAATATCTCGAAAAATAAAAGTCCTCGTGATCTAAGCAAAGAACTTGGCAGAGAGATAGAAAAAGCTAGCTTTCTGGGAATTTTTAGAAGGAATAATCCCGTTACTCATGTTGTCGTTTGCCATAGATAATCAATTTCAAATGCATTTTCCCTAGATCGATGATATTATTTCTAACGCACCAAAAAATCTATAAAAATTATTATTGTGGTCCTTCGTTTAAAAAAGAACAAATAAAATGAGCCCTGAAACAGTAAACCGTGGATTACTCAAGATATGGATGCATACACACACACAACACACATATATACATACACACATATACACACACACATATATACACGCGCACACATACACACACATGCACACACACATACACACACGCACACACACGCACACATACTCATATCCATACGGACATTTTCTAAAAATAGTGTATTTTGAATCCTTATATCTCAAGAAACAAGTTAGAAACATATTTTTAAGAAAACTTTTCTTTTTACTATCACAAAACTTCCTCTTTGAGGAAGCAAGAAAACAGCTTTGTTACCACCTTAGGAATTGAATTATGAAAAAATCTTTTTAGTGAAAGCTCAGCTAGGATCTTGCTGAAACTTTAGGATATGTTTTCCTGTACTTGAAAATGAAGACCTTGCATTGTAAGAAAGTCTAACGCCAATTATTAGATACAGGTAGATTTTAATTTTTAATTTGTAACGTTCTAATTGTAAAAATAAAATATGTATGATAACATAAATGTATAATTTAAATACCACTAAAAAATTAATTCTTTTTTATTTCATTGCAAAATAAGCGTGCATTGTGAAATGCAACAGTATTTAAAATTTAGCCATATAGATATATATGTATGTAGGTCATTGATATTTATACTCTTATGAGATTACAATTTTTGAAGATTAAATTTCAATAAACAATTTTAGTCAACATTTTTGAAAAGTAGTAAGTAGTTTCTTTGTGTCAATTATCTACCTCTATAAAGAGTAGTGTCAATATAACTTATTTACTTGAAAAATACAGCCACCAACTATGCGCTTGTATATTGCGTAATTAATTGTATTTTTCACTTATGTCTGAGACTGAAAAATACGCGTTCCATTAAAACAAAAAGCCAGGCGAGATTTGAAAGGTTCGCGTATGCTCTACAGAATCTCGTTACCCGTCGCGACTCGGAGGAACACGAGAAAATGGAAAATCACACAGCGGCGACAGGTAGCAATTTCGGAGAAACGCAGGAAGACAGTAGAAAGGTATAATATAAATCACGACCATAGGTAAATATATGACAGGGCGAGCAAGTAGAAAACGGCAGCAATATCAGCCAGGCATACTTTCAAGGACTGAAAATAAGAGAAAGAACTAAAAGACGGCGAGCGAAAATTAAGAGTAGGGGGGTGGGGGGCTAGAGTGGATAGAGCAGGCCGCGAGAGTTGTTGTTAACTCCTCTTTTAAACGGCCGGAATTAATTAACGTATTCATTGTGCCTGTTGAATGGTTTCTCTCTTCTTTTTTTTTGCGACCAGGCGACGCAGGCGGTGCCAGCTTTGTCTTGCGCTGCTGCTGCTGCTGCTGCTGCTGGATTTATTCCGGGGCGGCGGCCTCGCGAGTAGTAGCAGCGGCGGCGGCGGCGAAAGGTCACCGTGTCGCGGCTGACATAGATTCGAATCGCCGACGAGGCGCGCCTGAATTATAGCCTGAATTTAAAGCATGCGCGCGTGCAGCGTCCTTTGTCTCGCGCGCGCGGCTCGCGTCTCTGCTGTCTCTTTCGCTACCCTCCACCTCCCACTTCGACCCTCTCTCTCTCTCTAGCTCTCTATATATGTATAGGATGGTGCACCCCTACGTGCGCACATATAGCGCGCCTAGAGGAATTCCAGCACGGGTGCTTCGTCGCTGACGCCAGGCTCATATATACATACATATATACACACATACACACATATATATATATGCGCAGGGCGCAAAAAAAGACGCGCCTTCGCTTTCCCCTGCTATGAAATTCATTAAAAGTTAGCAGGCCGGTATTAGCAATTTTAATATGCAGCCGCATATCTAACATTTATAGCGGATAGAGAATATCGCGGATAATTTGACGATTCGATCGGACAATTTTATTGCTTCCTTTTTGTTAGAAAGATACGCATTTGATCAAGGTATATACCTGTGATAACTTCAATTAGAAAATCACATTAGCATAATATAAGAATTAAATCAACACCCGGTAAAAGATTACATTTTTAATTTTTAAATCGTACACGCAATGTAGACATACTATTCATACTGCGATAAGTATTTAGTAATTTAAAACTTTGCTCTAATTGAGATCTTTGATAACATATTTTTTACTTGTTGGCCACAATTTAATGTGCTCTAGGGTGTGTTTTACACACGAAAAACTTTTCTTCAAAAAGGTCGCAAAATGTTTCGTTTAAACTTTGTACGTTAAATGTATGAAAGCAGCCTCATATAAATTCAGTGCAGTGAGTGAAAACTATTTGAAGAATGAAATAAACTTAGTGACATTTAAATCAGATAAAGGTTTTGAAAGCATTTTGTGTTACAATTTTAACGTATTTTATGCAAATCTGTGTCATATAAATTTTTATTTCTCCTCTTTTATCACATTTTCTAGACACATATTACTTTTTTCAGGATCTTCTTTTATTCAGGCTTATCAGATTTTGCGATATGATATATGAGTTTAATGTGTACATTAAATATAAATTAGGATTTCAATCGTTCCAGAACCTGTCCACAGAAGACACTTTTCGTTAATCAAACACACCGTTCTTTTTACTTATAAATTGGCAGCTCAATGATTAAATTAAATTCAATTATGAAATCTTTAAATGTTCTGCGTTTAGCATATTGAAATCTTTTCTGGAATCGAGATATCTCTGAGTAGAGATTCTCAATTCAAATGAAAAAATAAATAAATAACAAAGTAAATGTTTAGTAATTCGAATGTATGAAAGATAATAGTGCAGTGACGATAGGAGCCTATTAAAATAACGACACTTATGCAAAATAATCCGAGCGAGGAAAGCCTCAAGTCGAGCAAACAATCTGGGGCCGCTGCTCGTCGCACTCGCTGAGCGACCGTGGAATTCGGCGCCGCTGATGGCTATGTATGAATGTATGCATACGTATATATATATATATAGATAGAATGGGAGAGCTGCGCGATATCGAAGGATAATGGTATTGGCGGGAGTGCCGAGCGGAGCCGAGAGTGCGCCTGGGCTTTTCGGTGATCCGCCGGCGCCCCTACTCATCAAAGGATGTCTATATTAATGAAGACCGAGCCGCGGCTTATATACATGTATACACCTATAGGAGTACGGCTGTAGCGGTGGCGCGTCGAGGAAAATGAGACGCCTCGGACAAAGACAGCCGCTGCTGCTGCCGCGCGCACGCAGAAGCGCGTATAATAAGAGTGCGGCGGTAGGTACGAGGGACCGAGAGAGGCGAGCTTAATGCTGCTGCATTAATAGAAAAGTTGGACAAGGCGGAGATCGCGAGAATGAGCTCGTGAATTTGAAAAAGCTAAGAAGCCTGCCTCGATGGAATGTAAATTGCAGTGCAGTCTAGAAGAATCACGCGGCTAATGAAAAAACATTAATAAAGCTAAGAGACAAGGGAATATGGCATTTAACATTTACAAGCTTAAACGAATAGAACGAATGAAAATAGAATGAAAAATATTAATCATTTTGGATAATTGAAAGTATACAGAATAAAGTAGCTAATAAATAAAAGAGAAATTTAGTTAGAGGATTCAAGAAACGGAAATGAAGGCGAATGCTCGAGGAAAATAGCGATTTGCAGATACAGAAAGTAGAAACGAGGAGAAAAAACGTCATAACCCTGAATGCAACGAGAAATTGTAAGAATAAAATATACAAATCTTTGGAGAAGGCGAACGTACGCGTGAGACGAGCGGAAAGGAGGAAAAATTTTCTCGAAACAGAGTGAGAAAGAGAGAAGTGGATGGAGAGGAGAGGAGAACAGCTGGGCGCAGGTGAGAAAAGGAAGATGAGTGCGCGCGGGAAGCGAGGCTTTGAGAATGAAAGATCGTAAAACGGGAGCGAGGAGGAAAATGAGAATTCGAGTGAAAGACAGAATATGTTGAGGGAGCGAAAGGGAGAACGAGAGGGAGGAAAAGAGAGGAACGGCAGGCAGGCAGGAAGGCACCTGATGCATATAACCTCTCGGGCGAAGGCTTGAATGCGATCCCGGCCCTTTAATATTCGCGCCAGCGAATTTTCGAGGCTTTTATATACAACCGCGAGTTTTGTCAAAATTCATGAAGCACTAACCGCCAGCGAGCGACCTGAAAAGTAGTCGACGACGCCACTTGCTCCCTCCCGCGCCACTCTATTCACACAGTGTAAGTCTTTTATTACCAGATCATTTTTTTATACCTCCACGTTTAATTAACTAAATCCGTCATTTTTATTTCCAAATTCTTTCTTACTTCGTCATATAATATTCGCTAATTCTATTTGCCACATTTAATTATAAATGATTACTTGTTAAGGCAGTACAAGAACACAAAGAGGGAACAACACTAAACGGCTTACTAATATAATTATAAAATGACAATATTAAAATGAATTTAGGTACGGGAAATAGAATGCTATGAGGAGGACTGAATGAAATTTGCAAAGAATATAGACGAGACACCTGTTTGTGTAAACAAGACTATGATCATGATGATGAGCATCTTATTACAGCTGCAGTCAATCAAGTATCTGGCTGATATAACAATAATAATGATAATTAAACCATAAACGTGAATTTGTTGTAATAGAGTCTTTTGTAATAGAGTTTGCTATTAAAATTTATTTTATAAGAGGTTATGTAAATTTGATAGAATAGTTAAACGGTTCGTATGCCTTTTATTGAATTTTTAAAATCAAAATACATTTGCAAAAGTTAAAGCTTGTTAAAGGTTCTTTGTACGACGTTCTTTATATATTCAAAGGACCCCAGCAAACCAGGAAATGATACTATACAAATTTTAGTTCCCATTATCGTTGTCAATTTTTAAGATGTCATGAAAATTGCATAAGCTTACAAGGAAAATATTCTAACGGCATACCAGAATATGCAGTTAGTTGAATTAGGCGTTCGCACGATTGCCTTTAAATGTATAAATAATTGAAAAGGATGTTTAAAAAAATGTGAAAGGAAAAGTGTAATTAAACAAACTTGTCAGCTGTAGGGATAAAGTGGACTTTCGCAGCTTCCGCGCAGTAGTTCGTCTTTGTCGATTCACCGCGACAGCTCTCGTGTTTCTGTGAGTAGGCACGGGCCAAGTATTGGAACGTATTGAGTGAGAGAGATAGAGAGAGAGGGGGGGGGGGGAGATAGAGAGAGAGAGAACAGCAGTACAGCAGCAGCAGCAGCAACGGCAGCGGCGGCAGCAGAAAAGAAAATCGATTTTATAAGCGCCTGGGGACGACGTCGCCCCTTTGCAGGGAAGAAAAACAGAGAAACAACTGGAAAGTCGGCTCCAACGGTCGGGCGCTCGCCGCTGGCGTTACTGCCGCGTCGCGCGGCCAACCTGCTCAACTCGGATAAAACAGTCCGATGCTCCGAGGTGCCCGTGAGCTACTGCCGCCACCGCCGCCGCTACTGCCACTGCTCCCGAGGTTCAGGCGAGCGTTAAAAAGGTTTTTGGCCACGATTGAAATTTTCCGCTCTGCCCTCGAACGAGAAAGGACCTCTGTAAATAAACGACTACTGCGAGCGATGCGCTTTATAATTAAAGGATATACCGGTGCAATTTCAAAGGCAATTTACTTTTTTTTACTCGGCATTCTTTTTTTTTTACCTTTTTGCTTTTTTCCACCTGCTATACGCGCCCCCTCGCGAGGACCGGTGCGAAATTATATTTTTTACAAACTCGCTTTTAAGACTGCCTTGCGGGGAATAAAGACTTAATTCGAAATGACCATTTTCAAAAAAGCACAAGAAACTATTATCTAATTCGGTTGTTGCATGATTTTTTTATTTCATATTCAAATAGTTTATGCTAAAATAATTAGGTCGTATTTTTTAGTTTTTCAATTTAACGAAAATTGAAGTAATTACAGCCATTTGAAATTTGTGTGACGTCACGATTGTATACTTTCATGACGTCACGTAGTATTAGAGTATATCTATATATATAAAAAATTAGGAAACTTTAAACGTCTGTAACTTTCAAAATTTTCATTTTTATGGCAAAAGAAAAAATACGACCTAATTATTTTTCGCTATTCTACGTATTACATGCGAAAAATCAACTTTCTATTTTTATGCAACATCCTAATTGCTTTGATTATTAATGTAAGCAATAATAATTTAGTAAATTTTAACAATGGTTCATAAAACGTTTCATGGCTTATAAACGATAGTGAAACAGCGATAGTATGTTCAAAAATTTGCTATGTCCTTATTCCAAGAAATGTAAAAAATTACGTACATTATGATTTCCGCTTGTGCGGATTTATTTTGAAATAAAGTTAAGTTTGCAGCGTGCTATCGAGAAATCGCCATGAAATCACAAAGAAATATAAAGTAAATAATGTCAAGAGGGGATTCGAAAATCGACTAACTCGAGCAAATAAGTGGAAAGATGATTTTCCTTATAATGCGGGCGGCCGGCGCGAAGTACGTAAAAATAAAGTAATCAAAGGAAAGAGGATTTTCGTTTAATCTAAATCCAGGCGCTCCTCCGGCTCCCCGCGTTTGTAGAGAATGAATGTGCAGCAAAGCGCTTTGAGATGTCGCGCGCGAGCGAGCGTGAAGCTTACGCTCTTCGTTTTCTATCTCTCTCTCACTCGCCCTTCCGGTTTTGTCAAGCTTCAAGCATCCCCGAGGATTGGGGCCCGAAGAAAGGAAACTTCTTGGCAAATCGGACGTACACGGAGTCGGAACTTTGTACCCTTGGCGCAGTTGTTGCGCTAGCGAGAAATTCGTCTTCGCAAGTAAATAAAGATGGAGATAACTGTATAAATGAAGAGATGAAAGCGCGAAAAATGCGGCTTACGTACAAGTTGGAAGCACTCTCGGTTATGTATGCTTACTGCTTGCTGGCTGAAAACAAGGGGCTAACTATACTTATTGCCGAGCTTAAGATTTAAGCTCCTTTTCTTCTTGTATTAACGCGACGCTTGATATTTCATAAGTACGAAATTACCGTGGACGCAAAGTGCGCTAGTACTTGGCCGCGCGATAAAGTGAAAAAACGCTCGAAATACTGCAGACGCTCAACTACGACGGCTATATAAAAATGAATTGTAGCAGGGGAAAGCAGTGACACGTATGCGACTTTATGTTCGCGTTTTTCACATTTAAATTCCTTCAAGAAGTAGCTTAGACAGGCGCCGGCACATGCACACTACTTGCTACGCGCGCAGCGAAGAAGATACTCCGAGCAAGTTGGAGAAAATACTAAAAGCAATATAATAATGATAAGTGATGCGGTAGAAAAGAAGACTCCAGTGGAAGACAGGGGACCGGGGGATGAGCGAGAAACTTTATAAACAAACATGAGGAAAGAACTGGGAAATCTTCCAAGCGAGCGGCAAGAAAGAAAACTCGAGTTTTAATTAAATAAACAGTTTGATACTAACTGCGGGCGCACGTAGCGGATGAAAAAAACGAGGTAAAAGAAAAAAATCGACTAAGTCAAAGAAAGACGGAAAAAAGGATAGGGCCAAAAGCAGCAGCAGTAGCAGCAGTAGCAGCAGTAGCAGCGAGGCGCGAGGAGTAGCAAAGTAATTTCTCAGATTACCAAACAGAAAGTTGAAGCTGAGAGAGGCAAAGTCAAGAGAAGTCTATATACTCGGCTTCCACTCGAAAGTTTAAAAGTCCGATTCTAGAGACGATATGTCGGCATTATCCGTCATGTGTGCGCACAAGCTTCTTTCCTCTCTCTTTCTCTCTCTCTCTCCCTCTCTTTTGCTTGCAGCTTAGTCTGCGTATAAGCGTGTGTGGTACGTGTAGATAATATCCCCCGTGCCCTCGGGCGAGACTGTCAAATTTCAAACTTCAAAGGAACTTCCGATCTTCAAGTAGAAATAAGGTTACCCGCGAAAAAGGATGCTCCGCTCTAATGCTCCACGTATAAGCTATTTGAAGTGTAATGCCAGACTGCTCCCGCTGTAATTTTTCTCCTTTCAAGCTCCCTTTTCTTCGAATCCCTCGTTTCATTCTCTTTCACTTGTGTATATCCGCCCCCGTCGCGAATTCAGCTCCCCCCGAGCTCTTTGCGCACCTCGTGTTATTAAAATTCACGCTTAACTTGTTACGAGAATTCATATTCATTTCTCCGCTGAAAATTGTCATTTCTAACTTAATAAAGTAATAGGAAAATTGCTGATTAGATGACTTTTAAAGTACACGGAGAATGGAAAGTCGTCTGTAATACAAAGCCTATTTTAGGCAGCAAAAGACACCGACAAGCTGCAATCATCACTGGAGCATTAATGTATTCAAACGGGAGCTTTTGTCGCGAGCTTCGTATAAAAAGAGAAAGGATAAAAAGAAATGGATGGGTCGAACAAAGCTTGCGCCGTGCGCGCGCGCGCGAATTTAAAGGGAGAAAATTGTGGCACGCTAGGCATCCAGTACAATAAGCTACTAGTGGAACAGCGAGGCGCGGGCGCAAACGAAGAGAGTACGATCGTTTTAACGAGACGCCCGCGAATTTCGAGGGCCCTCGACTTTTTGCCCGAAAGCATCGCCTACTTTCTCTCCCGGAGATAATGACGGCGTTACGCCGAGGCATTAAAGCCGCAAGCTCCCCGGCCGTCGGCGAAGAATAGATCCGAGCTTGCAAGCAGCTCTCGCCGCCATCCGCCCTCTTCTCCTTTTTCTTCTTCTTCTTACTCTTCTTCTTCTCCTTCTCCTCTTCTCTCAGGACCATCGAGTTCCTTTGCAACTTTGCCCAGCGTATTATATTTCCAGGACTTTTTTAGCCGCGCCACGCTCCTTATTAAGCATTTCGTTGATGCGATTCGCACTCTTTTTCTTTTTACTGTAAATTATTTCGACTCGGCACGACTGCAATGCGTGCGCGTACCGGCTTAAAAATTCTATTAAACTTCAATGGCGCGGCTCCTTCTCTCTCTCTCGCTCGCGCTCGCGCTTTCGCTCTGCTGCGCCTGCCTCGCGATCTTCTCTTTTTATCCTCGCCGTGACCTCGTTCAAATGAATATAGTCGGATAACACACCCGCCAACTTTAAATGTTAATCATGTGTGCATAACCGTGTTATTAAATTGCCAAGATTTTCTAGCCCATCCATAGCCGACAGAGGATGATTTTTTTCCCGTCCGCGCGCTGCCGCGATCACGTAGTCGCTGGAAAATCGGATTCTAATAAACTCTCGGCGAGTGGGAGCGGGAACACGATTGTTTTAAATTTCTCACGCACGCAACAATGAAAGCAAAAATCGATAACCCGATTTCTGCTTTAGTAGATTACTTTCTCAAGTCTATTAAAAGTTTCAATCAACCTTCTTTTGTATTACGTAAAATAAATATTGTACTTGAATTTTATATACGTGCTGAAATATTAGTTTCTAAAATAAAATTACTTTTTCGTAGGTAAAAAAACGAATGCCTTTGTACATAGATGACCTCAAATGTAGTCAAAGCATGTTTTTGAAAACTGGCTTTTATTACTCTCTAAAATCGTTCGAACTTTTTATGGCTATACTTCGAAATAGGGCTTTACTGATATTTACTATACAGAGAATATTGCTCGAAGTTTTCAAACAATTCATTTTGTACTGTAAATATTAGTAAAATCATTCGAAAATTCAATTAGTGAACAATTTAGAAAAATTAAATAGAAATAACTACTGTGAAGAACACATTTCTAACCCGTTAACTTTATTATCTTTATTAACGGGTTTAGCGGGTCAGTGATGTTATTATTTTACGATTCTTTTCTGACACTATGGTTTCAGAGTTGGTGAAGAAATTTTATGTGATAATGTCAACTACATTATCTAGAATAAGAATCGACAAAGAAAGAAATCACGCTCCATGGGAGAAGATTGATAGTACACACCCTTCAAGACGACGATTCCTCTTTTGCGTGGTAAAAGTTTATATTAAGGAAATTCGGGTGATTTAAATCGATCAACTTTTTTCTATATAGTTAAAACTCATCAGTGTTGATATTTATATATGTAAAAATACTATTCAGTAACTAACCAGAGATTTTTTATACCGTCGACGGGTATTTACTTTTCTCTTTCAAGCGGGAGAAAATATTTTACCTTCTTCAAGCGCGTCTCATTTGGCGAGTCGTCCGTGAATACGTACACTCGCTCTTCGTGTCATTAACCTTACCCTTTTTCTTTGCAACGAATTGGGAATCAGTTTTTAAAAATTGGCAATATTATTCACAGGCAATTCATTGACAGGTTAAGTACTTATAGTGTATGCAAAAACTTTATCGGTATTCATGCAATTTTAATTTTTGAGGTCTTATTTTGTTCTTTAAATATTTTCTTACATACCGACCGAACAAATTTATTTAAATTATTTATGGGTATGAAGAGAAAGTTTATTGTTTAATTTGAGTACGTCAGTTCATATAAGTTTAGTTTAAATTATAACCTCTTTCTTAGTAACCATAAATTAATTAAAATTTTTTTTGGGTCAACCCGTAAAAGAATATTTAAGGAACAGAATAAGACCTTAAAAATTAAAATTGCATGAATAATGACAAAGTTTTTGCATTTTTCTTAACTTTTTTATCAATTGACATTAATTATGTTTGCAACATCAGAATTGTTGATAACATTTTTGTTATATTTATAATGTTAACTACTTTCATGTATATAATTAGCAACACTAATGAGTTTACCTGTGTAAAAAATAAAATTAGTCGATTTAAGGCACCCGAATCTCCTTAAATATATATTTAGTTTTGCTCGTCATTAAGCTATGTATTCTAAATTAATCGGTAGTTTTGGGGAACCAAATAGGAGTTATATTAAAATTATAAAATATAAACATTGTGCGATGAGAGTATATATATCTTATCGACTAGCCAAACAGATTATTATTATTATTATTATTATTATTATTATTATTTTGAATAACAAAAATCACCGTGCATACACTATAAGTAATTAATCTGTCAATGAATTGCCTGTGAATAATATTGCCAATTTTTGAAAACAGTTTCCTAGTCGAGTTCGTTGCAAAGAAAAAGGGTAAGGTTAATGACACGAAAAGCGAGTGTACGTATTCACGGACGACTCGGCAAATGAGACGCGCTTGAAGAAGGTAAAATATTTTCTCCCGCTTGAAAGGGAAAAGTAAAGGCCCGTCGAGGGTATAAACAGCCTCTGGTTAGTTCCCGCCACGGCTAAGTAAAATTCGTCGGAGCAAATCTTTCCGGGTGTTAAATCGGCCCAGAGCCAGCCAGCGCCTGGCGGGCAAGTGCAGTCGTTAAACTGTCTTCGAAGCTCCGCCGCCGAGAGTTCGAGGCTTTGGTCTCCCGCGTATTTTCGCTCGAACGCAAAAATACACAGTCGGAGCGACGTCGGCAGTGGCGGCGGCTGCGACAGCTAAGGCGGGTAAGAGCCAAAGGGAAGGCAGAAGTTTTTCAAGTTCAGCCGCGGAAACAAGTTGCAAGGAAGAGAAAGGGAGAGAGAGGGGAGGCCGCTGTCGCATTTGTCTTCAAATTAACATAAGGAGAGACAGTACACCGGCTTGGGCGGGAAACCGAGGGTGAGAGAGGGGAAAAGTTAGCACTTGTAGTCGTCGAACTTTTTAAAAGGTCAGTGGAACTCTCAGTCGATTTCCGTTGTCGCTGCTGCCGAGGCGCTGTCGCGCGCGGGGAATCGTTTGTTTCTGATTTCCCTCACGGATTTTTCTCTCCTTACTCTCGGACGAATTTACTCTTTTTGTACTTTCGCAAACGGGATTTATGGCCCTCTGGCGAAATGTTTTACAGATTTTCCGTGGCCTGCGATTTATGGGCTTTCGGAAGAAAATTTTTAGCATGGTAACGCGATAGCGTCGTTACACTCACTTCGGCCGAACTTAAACACGTCTACCAACGCGCTATATTCCCCCCAGGTCTTTTAAAAGACACAGGCATAATTTCCAATTTCTTATTTATGAAATATGACACTTTTAACACAAGGCATTAATTTTAAATAAAATGCTTAGTTCATTTATTCATTTATTACATTCTACACAGTTAAACTGGAAAGTGGTAATAGACGATGTTGGTCAGCCAAGACCATGTTGGTTCAGTTAAGACATGTTCTACAATGCACGTGAAAAATAAGGATCATTTGTTTTACACCGTGTTTTCTTAGATTCGATACAAGCATGCAGGTTGTATAAGATTCTCCCTTGGGAGTGAAGAAAAAAATACTGCATATCCCAGAGGCATTTTTCCTAAGATATACGTCTCTCCCCGAGTAAGGATATAAATAAATCGACGGAAAGTCTGATTAATGAGCGCGATGCGGTCAGTGGGAAAATGTGGAATGGCGATATTAGTTTGGTTATCACGGAGGGGAACGTTATTTATCATCGTCAAACAAAGGGACTGATTGAGACTGTCGGCTGGCGAGCCGGCCTAGAGACTAGAGAGCCGCACAAAGCCGTGAATACACAGTATCAATCGCGCCTCCGACTCTGCATAGATGTATAGACTCACCTGGCACTCGTAGGTCCCGTTGTCTCTCTCCTGCACGTACTTGATTTGAAGGGTCCAGTCGTCCGAGCCCTCGGGATGCAGCACTTGAAACCGCTCGTCGTTCGTGTACGTGAACATGGAGCTGGTCAGGACGTGCCAATCGCGCCGACGAATCCAGGAAATCTGAAAGCCAAGAGCGCATTTGCGTCAGTCGCGGCCGTGTAGCAGAGCATCCCCGTCTCACGTTTATCCGGGGCTTTTGCCTTTTGTCGCCCGTAACGAGGATCACGGCTGCGCCGAGAGGCAGCTTGTCGATTCGCAAAAATGAGGGTTCGTCGTTGCGAGGAAAGAATTGGATGGGCGCAAGTGGAATCCAGCGCTACGTAGCCGAGCTCCGGCAGCCTGAGACAAAGTGTCGGCCCTCCCACGGGAGAGCTGCACGGAATGAATTTTTAGTGATCCCCTTGAACCGCGTTTTCAGTGAAATATAGCCCAGACACACGTACAGGCACGCGCGTGGAAGGTGCGGTGCGGGAGGCTCCGGCTCCGCAGGGACCCCAGGCCGTTTTTCCCCGCCAGGGGGTCTGATCATCTTGCAAGAGCAAAGAGACGAATAGAGCGGCCGAGTATTATATAAAGAAACAAGAGCGCGAATAATCAGAAGCGACGAGACGAGCGGAATAGCCCGCGTATACGAATTCGCGGAGACGTCAAAGCCATAATAAACAATGAGAGCGCGGAGCGAGTGACGTACGTGAGCCGCCTCAACGGGCGTTTATTATTAGCCGAGGAAAAACACTGTCTCCGCTCCGCTCCGTTCGTAAGTAATGACTGCGCCAGGCTGCAGATATATAATTGCAGGGCGATGCCGGCAAAAATTCATTTGGGAGAGCTGCCGGCGTCGGACGCGAGGGAGATAATGAAATGACGAGCGTGAAATTAATTTCGTACGAGATAAGAAAAGGGGGGGAAGGGGCGCCAAATTGATTTACGGAGGTGGAAAAAAATGCCGGAGGAATATGTAATGCGTCGGCCGACGGAGGAGGAAAAAGTACGGCTGCAGCCACGCTTCTCGCGTCTTCCTTGCGCTGCAGGCTGCGCGCAGCAAATATGCGATGTATAATGCACGACGCGCAACCCGAAGCGTAAGTACGCGCATAAACGAACCGACCAATCATGGGCTTTGCCCGAGGACGCAGTTTAGTTGCGAGCGCGCTGCCGCTAGAGAGACGTAAGAGCCCGAAATTAATGCCGGACGATTACTCGACGTCGAGAGCCTAACAGCTGCGTGCGCGAAGCCCCCTTACCTACCTACCTACCGACAAACTCAACATTATTATATCCCCGAAAGAGGAACGCACTTTGCATCGTAATACGCGAGTGTTGTAATGCTGTCGCGATGCAGCTTTGCATTTGCGGTCAATGGCCTTAGACGTCGTCTGTAAACAACTACGGCTGGGCACGGAGGAAATTTCGCTTTTTGCTTTCTTTTTTAATGCGATGATTGAGAATGATTTCGAAACGAGCCGCGATAACTCGCTTTTGTAGCCGCAATCACCGCGACTAATTTCGTTGTCGGTGGGAAAAAGGAGTTTGCTCGCACGCTTTTTTCGCGTGTATTTATTTCGCAGTAATCCATCGCATATGAATCCAAACATACGCGGAGTAAAAGGTAAACAATAGCCTATCCACGTATAAATAAATCTGTTGAACAAAGCTTTCGTGGCAATCAGGAAATCCTCTTTCGCACTCCTCTTTTTACGCCTGTTTTCACAAGTATTTATTGAGGAAATTGAGTAGTATTTCCAAGAAACAGCCTCGTGACGAGGTCACCGATCTCATTATAATAAAAAGTGTTGAGAGAGAGTGGGAGAGAGAAAGTCCTCGTAAGTATGAAAATCAATACTAATACAAGGGAGAACGAAGGTAGGAAAGAGAAAGAGAGACGGAGAAGGAGTGAGAGAGAGAGAGAGAGCTCGTGCGTGACTGAGCTTTTGCGCTGAAAAAATAAACTGCCCTCTATTATGCACACACTCATATCGTCCCGAGAAATTTATTAAGAGAATCGAGCCTGCGCAGTTCTTTATTTTTCATGGATTTCGTAATAAAATATCCTCGGAAGCAGGATGGATGTCGGACGGAAGGCGAAGTCGAGTGTGTTTGCAGAAGCCAGGCGTCGGACGCGAGCGCGATGTTTGAAAAAAATTGCTTTCAGCCGTAATTGGCCGTGCAATTGGAAAAATGAAATTTGATTATCGCCGCGCGGACTGAGGAATAGCTGCGACGCATGCCATCGCAGAGGCGGCGTCGGTGGCAAATTGTTGTACTTTATTAGCCGCGGTCGATGGATCGATAGCGGAGAAGGAGTATCGGCTCTCGAAAGAGGATCGGATTGCCACTTAAAAAGTAATTGACAGTCGTTTGCTCGTCTCGCGCTGTTTAGTGTAAAATCAATGGAATTGCCTTTCTCCTTCGGAGGAGTTTGGCCGTAAATTAAGGGCGGATTCGGAAAATTGCGAGGGTGCCTTGTGCTTATATAGCACGGCCGAGGCTGGCGCCGGGGCGTCTGCGTAAAGCTTGCGCCGGCCATTTGTTTAAAGGAGGCGGCCGAGTCGAGTGGAGTCGAGTCGAGTTTGTAGGACGCGGGATGCTAGCAATCACGGAAAGCTTGTTAAGGGCTCGCGCGGAGGGGGGCGGGGGGGGGGGGGCAAGGCGAAACGTGCCACGACTCGGAGTAGAAGCAGGAGGCGAGCGTGAAATCGGCATCGAGCAGCCGTAACGGGCCACGGCTGCGGAGACGAGCCGAGAGAGCTCCCGGATTGCAGAGGCGGAAGTAACGCTGCGTATTGTCGGGCTCGGCCGCATTCGAGGCGAACGAAACGTTATTACAGGCCTGCAAGCACCACATACCAACCTCGCCGAGAGATCTCGTTATCCGAGTAGCCGTAACTGCGTACGGGCTCGATTGTTAACGCGTTAATAGAGTTACATTGCTCCTCCCTTTTCCCGACCCTCTCTCTCTCTCTCTCTCTCTCTCTCTCTCTCTCTCTCTCTCTCTCACTCTCTGTCTCTCTTGCTTTGCGCGCACCCAATTCCGCTTACGTAGCCGGCGCTGTTGCGCTGTTTGCCACCGCTGCGATAACGCATAAACGCGCGACAAAGACGAAACGGCCACACACGTACGTAAGGGAATGGAGAGAGAGAGAGAGAGAGAGAAAGAGTGCCGGGGAAATGACGAGCGGAGCCAGCAGCGAAATCAAACGCGATAGATGAAGGAAGAGAGAGGCACGTACGCTGGATACACGGATAGATTCGCGATAAACAATCCGACAAAATTAACGCTGACCGCTGGATTAGACTCGCGTTGTTGCCCCCCCCCCCCCCCTCTATACCTCGCTCGCATAGCCAGCGCGTACGTGGGGGCAGTGAGCGCGATAATATTATCGCCGATAGCGGAATAATGGTGTTGGGTGGGCGAGCACGTTCGCTCTCTATCTCTCTCTCTCTCTTCGTATCCACCAACCCACACTCACCCCCCAAGCCGAGATTGAAATCGATTATACCGCTTGACCTATTGTCTCTTTATTTCGCTCGTGTAGCTTGCGTGGGACCTTTTGTTTGAATGCAGCGCTACAACCTCCGCTATAACGCCCGCTCCCTTCTATCGCTCCTTCCTTCTTTGCGCACGAAAATAACTTACGTAGCTACCTGTTTCAGAGAATATGTGTGCTTGTTATAGAAAAAGTATGGACTCCAGCTTCCGACGCTAGACCCGATATCGATGTAGAACATTTTATTCTTAGTCAAACGAACGCGAATGAAGGATGGTATTAGAACATTACGACTTCTATTTTATACTTCATGGCAACAAGGCGTATGATATACTCGAGATCTCGCGTATGAGTTATTCTGGGGCGCCGTAACTCCTACAGTATATGTATTGTGACAATAGATGTTGAGAGGCGCGGTGATCTCGCCGCTAGTGCCCTCTAATTATAAGATAGTGTCATGTTTACGCGCGAAAGCATCAAAACTCTGATTTATTAGCAGTACATGCATGTAAAGAAACCACTTTTGACAGCGTGATATGAGCGAGAAAAAAGCATACGATACACAAAATTGTAGCTTTCTTTACGTACTTTAAGATGCATAAGCTAGTTTTTACCGTAAAGTTTATTTTCGATGCGAAAATTGCAACTTTCGTTGGCGTTTATCGGTTGGTAAAGTGGCCATATGAATGCATTGCAATTACGACTTTACCGTAAGGACTGATAGGTGGTCTTTTTACCAACACTGTTGTTGATGTGGCAAATTTTTAACTACTTAGAACTTCTTTAATTGAAATTCAGAGACTACATATTTTTGCATAAAACTCATGAGGTATTAAAGTTAAAGGTTCAAATGACATGTCTCAATAGTTTCCGAAGCCCCAAAACCCGATATATATCTACTAGGAATCGAAAGTTCCTTAAGGTGGCCACATTACATGCACCCCCCTTATTGGAAATAGATTAAAATTGTTTCTACCAGCTGCAATCGTGATTTTTATCTATATAAAACCAAGTTATATTTAACTTATTTTAGGCCAGTACTATGCGTGATTTAGTTTTGCAAAACCTATTTTAAATTAACACATAAAAATAAAATATAAATATTTGAAGAAAAAAATTGTTTTCCTTCGTTTACAAATGAAATTAAAATTAATTAATTTTAATTTATTTTTTAAGAAATTAATTAAGAATTATTTATTTTCATAAAAGACTAACAATAGCCATCGATAAAACGGAAAAATGATTAAAGAAAAATTTGCTATTTATATGTAAATCCCTTTTAAATTGATACATTATTATTATTACATTACATTATTTATTTTATAAATAACGTAAAAACAGAAGTCTTTTAAAATATTAAAACTTTTTACAATAACTTAAAAGATATTTTTATAAACGTAATAATAATTTCTCATTTTTTCATATTTCTTACTTTGTTATTTTTTCTCTAATATAGATTATCGTTGTAAGTTTTTTAAGAAAATCAATGTTTCAAAACTTTTTCAAATAAATGAAAACGATTTTAATGTCGTTTAATTGGTCGCTTTATTTAGTGCAAAATACAAATTTAGTATAGAAAGGGGAGTAACTTAAAAAAAACGCGCAAAGTGCGCTGAGAACTAACATAATCTGCAAAACGTACAGCAAAGAATCGAGTAAACACTTTAACCGTGTATAATAAAAATTTCTGCCTGAAAATACTCGTTTCTACGACGAAGAAAAGTAGAGAAAAAACGTCTGAAAAAGAATAAAGCAAGCGAGCTCTTTGAACGCGGGGGTATGAATATTATTGATTT